>CAHIKZ030001954.1:200000-212500 GCA_903632075.3 Acanthosepion pharaonis | reverse complement strand
AAAAATTCTGCAAGATGTTTTAACCTTCCTTACAACTTCTACTGCAGGTTAGTTTAAAAATATTTCTAATTTTCATTTATAGAATACAAGTTCTATACTAGTCTGTTGTATTCACTTTTACACTAATGCTTCTCCAAAAGGTATGAATCTATCACTTCTCCTCCTAGCTAAGGTAGACTCTAACCTTAAGAAAACCTTAAGTGGCAGTGAGTCTAGACAGAGGACAACTCTGAATTCAAATCTGTGAAGAAGGCAACAGGAAATAATTCCACAAAAGCAAGATCATATAGAAGCATGAATACTGACTTGAAGTGGAGCAACTATATCGAGTTTATAACTGCATCTACTGTACGGAAAGCTTGGTTGCTGTCATGCCAGAAATTCTTTTTCTCCTCAGAATCCATCTTGCACATCATCTGTGTATTGAATACTCTTACCATATTGTATCTGGTGCTCCTGCTGTACATTTAGAGATTCTTGCCAAATCCAGGCATGGATCTGTAATGTAATTGAGATATCTTCAGTCACTTTCTCACTAATGTGATATGATGTGGATTCCCTCTGCCTTTTCTACAAATATTTTCATGGCAACTGCTCTGATGAGCTTTTTTTTTTCCTTTGGTACCCTGACCACATGAATTTAAGTGTGCTACTAAATTGTCATCGATATCTCACCCTTTTACTGTTGAAATAGATAAATGCAACTACCATTTCTACTCCAACAGTCTCTTTTCTCTCACTTCCCACCTGTGGAAGTTCCTTCCGTTTACATGCTTCTCTGATAACTACAATCTTCAAAAATTTAAAGGCAATGTCAATCACCATCTTCTGTCTTCTTGAATCCTATTCATCTTTTGTCCTTTCCTCAATCCTCACTATATTCAGTCTTCTCTTTCACTCCCTGTAATTCCCTGCATACTAGTAGCATCCCCACCTTGCTTGGGCTCAAATGATTAAAAAAAAATAATGCCAGTCACCATACAATATTGATTCCAATATCAAAGACACATGATACAGTGGATAAAGGCATTAGTTAGATCCAGTGACAGGACCAAATGAGTGTGAGTTCAATACCTGGTTAAGGCAGTAGAGAACTTAGAGAGGAGAATTAACAGGAGATAACTGACATACATTAGACATGGCATGTGGAACTAGAACAGTCTACCCCAGTGAGTGAAATAAAGGGTTCAGTTCGACATTCCAACCACCTGAAGAAGGCCGGAGCATACAACAACCGAAATGTGATATGGCAACAAGGATGAGGATTGATTCCAATATCCAAAATATCTCTTCCTCTCTCTCTCTCTATATATATATATATATATATATATATATATATATTATATATGGAACATTGACTCATTCTGTAAATTGACTACCTTAAATGGACATGCCAATAGTAAGAGTTTCACTGGGAATTATGATTTGCAGGTGTTTTTCAGCTTTTAGGATAATGGGAATTCCAGTTTGTTTAAATCAGATTTTTATTTCCCCTAGACTGGTTGCCACCCAAGGTTATAGGACCAAGTATTTCCTGCTATTTTACCCATAGCTGGGAGTGAGAGATGGATTCAAGTTTTTCTAAGGGTATTAGCACATAAGTTAATGTAAAGAACTCAATTGGAATTCAAACACAGCTTCCTGATTTCTCAATCCAAGCCACTAACCATGCCTACATATATATATATATATATATATATATATATATATATATATCTCAGAATTAATCTGTAGAAAAAGATATTATGAATAAAAGTTTGTATGTAGTTTTAGCCAACACATTTCATCCACTGCTGATTTTTACCTAGGTAAAAAACAATATATATATATATATATAATCATCAAATTTGGCAGACAAGAAGGAAGTTTTAATTAATTTTTTGCTTAATTTTCCCAGCACCCTTACATATGTTTGCCATATTTAACGAAAGATGTTTGAAAGAACGGTTGCCACCCAAATATATATATATATATATATATACACACACACACACACACAAAAATATCAAGGCTATTGAAATTCTACCACTTTTGGTGAGGGATCTGTACTTTTACAATTAATTTTTTAGAAATGAAATCAATTTGTCCAGGCAGAAAGAAAACAGGAAATGGGAGGGGAGAGGAAAAGGAAAAAATGTTATAATAAAAAATGAAGAGGGGAAAAAAAAATTAAAAATTTCAATATCAAATTTTCATTTTTAAAAAACCTTCGGTCTGAAGAGATAAATATTTAAATATATTCATGAAATAAATTATAACCAAGATGGACTCTTGAGGAATTCTTGACTTATTATATTGCTCTGTTACTTATGTTGAGCTCTCTTTGGATTAATGTTCTTCTTGTAATTATCCCTACAATTGGTATTATTCTCATATATATATATTTTTTTTTCTTTTTTGTATTTGTAGGTGCAATGAAGGATTTATTGGGAACATTTGTTCAATAAGGGTGAATGATAAATGCAACCTGACAAAAATTTGTGCCAATGATGGTTCGTGTGAAAACAATGCAAACTGCAGCTGCCCTTCAAGTAAGTTTGCTTTTTTTTATTGATTTTTTTTTTTTTTTCACAATCACCCCAAGAAAGGCAGTAAAGCCACTGAGACACAACAGGTTAATGTGTGTGGAATAGTTAGAAACAGAAACATTGATAAGGAGTGAGAAGAGTAATCAAGTAGTGACTGACACTGTATTTTAAGTATAGGCCTAACTAGGAATGTCCTGGGTATGATATTAAACTACATCCAGCAACAAGGCCTCTGATCAGGAGGTTTTGAAGTGCATTTCTGTTTTTCCCATGTCCACCCTGACTCAGGGTGGTAGCATCCATTAGGTTCCCAGCTATGGGCAAATAGTAAATCCCCAAACTGGGATCAAAACACTGTGAAACAGTAAAAATAAATTTTTATAGTAAAAATAAATTTTTGGGAAAAAAAATTATTGCCAGCAATACATTTTTGAAAAAAAATATTACCAGCAATACATTTTTGAAAAAAAATATTACCAGCAATACATTTTTTGAAAAAAAATATTACCAGCAATAAAAAATCTTGTTGGCATTAAATAAACAAAACCTAACGAATTTTGAGCTAAAAATCTTGAGGTTGACTTGTATGCCACAATTTATTGTAACTTTATAAAGTCTTTGTAAGGAATTGTTGATTTCTTTGTCTTTTAAGATTATACTGGGATCTCATGTGAATTGAAAAAAGACTGGTGTAAGCAGAATCCTTGTAATGATGAAGAAATCTGCAAAAACACAAATTCTGGATATTTGTGTCATAGGAAAAAAGGTAAAAATCTCTTGAAATATGTATAAATGTCAAAACTTGAACATTTTTCAAGATAAGTTAAAAAATAAGATTGCGAATGAAATTTTTCATTTTTTTGTTGGTCTTGGAGTAAAACATTCATTTATTCAACTGAGCTTTTCTATCTATTATTAATCATTATTATTTGTGCTGTGTCCCTTCAGGATGCAGGCAATCATGGCTCTCCACAATTTCCTGTCCTTTATTGCTCTTAATAAATTTTGCCTTTTTATTATTTCTTTCAAACCTTGCACCCCCCTCTGAATCTATATGTCCTCTCACTCTACTACATCTCGATTTTCATCAGCTAGTATTCATATAAAATATAAATTTTATTCTAACCTAATCATGTACAATAATGGATCATCTTATATATAAAGTACAGTGTATGTATGTGCATGTGTGTGTCCATGCAACTCTTCCACTCCCACTGGTTTGATTTCAGTGATTCATAGCTCTTTCAAAAGCCCTAAAAAAATTAGGTACAAGGAATAATTTTCGTTGAACTCAGATTCAGGGTTACCAGATTAAGCAAGGTTAAAATTATATGTTAATATATTATATTCCATAATATAGGTTTTAATTAATTAGCTATTATGTTTCTCCAACTCTTCAAATGTTAAATGTATAACTAATTTATTGATGCCTATTACATCTGCTCCTCCCTAGATAGTGTTATGATGGCCAAATCAAGAATTCTCCACAGGAGTTTGTTTAAATACCACCCAATAGTGTAGCTTTTAAGTTGGTATGCAATATAGTTGAACAATTCAAGTAGAAAATTTGAAAATAAATACAATGTTTCTAAATACAAATTAGAGACACATCATAATATGTCATTCCATCTTAAATAAATCAATGTTTTGCAGCAATTTTAACATCAATTTGAGATTTTTCTTGTTAAAAAGTCTGAGAATTTAAACACCTTCAGCATTATGGATAAAAAATAGTGAATTTTATATAGTTTTTTTTTTTTTTTTCAAGACTTAACATAAGGAAAATAAATTCCCAGATTTGGACAAAAAAAATAAACCCCCAGAATGACATCAAAATCCAAAAAATTTACATCCTTCAATAGTCAGTTGTGTTTAGTTTAATTTGTAAATGTATATAGAAAAAAAAAAAATGTTGATAAGATAGTGAGTCACAAAGCACTACCCATGGCCCCCAATCAGGTCCCCCCACACCTGTTGGAGGGATTATGGGTAGTAGACACCAGCTAGGTCTGCCATCGATTTACTTGAGCTCACTATGCATTATGCATTGTTTTCCTCTTTCCTTCTTGACTTCAATCTGTCCTGTGAGTATCAAATTTTCCAAGTTCTCTTTTCTCTTTATGTGCCCTAGAAATTTCAACTGTTTCTTCCTAATGTTAAATATAACTGTCCTTTTTGTTTCCATTTTATCTAAAATTTTGTCATTGCTCACATGTTCAGTCTATAGTATCCTCAACATCCTCCTGTAGAATCTCATTTATGTTGCTTCAATGTCAAAATTGTTCATGTTGTTTTAATATTAAGAATATATCTTTTGCCATTGTGGGTGATAACAGGTTTTGTCATTTTTTTCATCCATATTTCAGCTGTCCCATGAGTTATTCATAAATTTAAGTGGGATTTCATCATTTATGAAATTAAGAAAATGAGCTCAACATCCACTTGGTTTTTTATACTCAGTTTACACAAGATGGAGAAAAAACAACTAAGGAAGATTTAGGATAATATTTATGTGTGATACAGAAACTGTCAACATTGTTACATCTAGCATTAGTAAACAAATTCCTGGGACAAAAAAAAACACGAATAACATCACTCAGACCTACAATCAGGGCCAGAGCTTACTAACCTGAAGCCTGGAAGTGGGGGCTGATTGGGGTGTCCTCTGTGACTTTCACTATCTTATCAATATTTATTTTTTTCCATCACTCATCAATTACAACATAAATTATATAAGGCTAGGATGGGGGTCTTCCTAGAAATTGTAACTAAATAAAAATACTCAGTGTACTTGGACTACCATGAGTCTCTGAGTTGGGCTTCAGGAAGAGCATCCAGCCTTGTAAAACCTTGCCAAAAATTGTTATGACATAAATCCTTTGTCAAGCAGGACTGTTGATTTCACAAAGAATGATTGCAAAACTTTTTCACCCTCCCCTTTTATAGTCAGAAGTACACAAAATGCATGCTGGGATATTTTTCTTAGCCAATAAAATGGGATAGAATGTGTTTTGACATGACTCAGTCCAGATTTGCCTTAGACAGATCTACTGCATTTGCTTGTGCAACCTTGCTTTTCTTTGCAAATACCAACTCATAGTTTGTAAATTCTTTTGCCTTCTTACCTGTTAATTGCTTTAAATATATTGTTTGCTTGTGAGATTGTTGCTGTTTCATTTTTTTCCCCCTTTTTCTTCTCATTGCAAACTTTTTGTTCAGCTGTGTTATTTATCTTGCATTTTGTCAATGGCTTCTAATTCATCATGGACCTGCCTTTTGTATGAGATTAATTCTGATGGCTATTTTTTTATTGTAATTTTGTGGTTATTTAAATGATGTCTAAAATATATTTGTTTGAAAAGAATCAATTAAGACATTAAATATTTATTTATGCAAAAACCTCAAGAAGATAAAGGCTATATAATCAAAAGAATACATTTCCTAGATATAGTGTCTGGATAACAAACACTCAGTGTACTTGGGCTACTGCAAGTTAAACATCAAGAAGAGCATCTGGCTGTGATGTAAAACCTTGCTTCAAATTATTATGACAAGTCTCCATATGTTGACAGGTGTATGTGGGCAGGTAAGCTGAGATCCTCTTTCAGGCCAGATCCACCTGTCTTTGTGCAAAATTAATCCCAGTACTGCTTCAACCAAAAACGCAATTATGATTATGGAAATGTATGATGAAGAATGTGTCAAAAATTATTTTCTTTCATTGTTTCTTTTAGACAATTTATCCTGTGTTCAAAAGTCAGAGAGATGTCTCACCATTCCATGCCCCAGCATGGGCAACACATCAGAATGCCCAGGAAATTCTTCAAATTGTGGAAGTAAGTATATATTTCAGATGTCCTTATTTAGAGCCTAGCTGATATTGTATACATGTGTATCTATAACAATTTCCTGAAAAGATATGTATACAATGGAAGGATGACCTTGAGCCATGAGATGTATATGACATTTCACTCATCCCCCAACCTACCCTCCACCAACGTAAGTTCGATGTCACACCTCATTTCCCAAATTTCTACAAAACACACACACTCATATATATATAGCTCCTCCCCCTGGTTCTCGGCTGCTTGCTCAGCCGCCATCGCCCATAGGAACCACTACTTCCACCTATACCGTAGTGACATGTCTGACTGCAATAGACATCTCTTTACCTCCGCCCGTAACGAATGTAAGCGTGTCCTCAGTGATGTTAAGTCACTATTTGCGGCTCGAATGAAGGAACATATTGCATCTTGCAAATTTGGCTCCAAAGATTATTGGCGTCTCTGCAAGAGCGTATTGAACAATTGCAAACCCTCTATACCTCCTTTATTCAACCAGTTCGAAGACCTGACCTCCTCTACCGACAAGGCTGAATGCTTTGCTCGGAAATTTTCATTCAACTCTACGCTCAACTCTTCCGGTGTACCCATACCCGACTTCCCTCTTAGAACTGAGGCCATATTGAATGGGTTAAACAACCCCATCTTTGGTACTGGGCGTTATCTCTAATTTAGATCCCGACAAAGCTAGTGGCAGTGACGGGATACCAGCCATTGTCTTGAAGAAATGCGCGCCTGAACTGGCACCCGCCCTTTCGAAACTATACAACTACTGCCTCAAGGAATCTTGTTTTCCTGACTGCTGGAAGTCCTCTTTGATCATTCCTGTCTTCAAGAACTCTGGCGACCCCTCTGACCCTTCCAACTACCGTCCTATCAGTCTTCTTCCCCTCTTCGGCAAAGTCTTCAAAGCTCTAATCAATATCAGGGTAGTTAACCACCTCACATCCCATAATCTGCTCTCTGACAAGCAATATGGTTTCCGCTTTGCCCGATCTACAGCCAATGTGCTCACAGCCATCACTGAAACAGTCTACCGAACTCTCCAAAATAATGGGGAAGCCCGAGCCATGGCACTTGACATCTTCTAATGCATTTGATAGGGTTTGGCATGCCGGCCTTCTGCGCAAGCTCCAGGGTTATGGCATTACGGGTCGATTATATAACCTAATACAATCATTCCTGTCAAACCGAGAACTGAAGGTCGTTCTCAACAGATTCTCCTCCAGTTCCTATCCCACGAACGCAGGTGTCCCTCAAGGCTCCATCCTAGGCCCCACTCTATTCCTTATCTACATAAATGACCTTCCCGATGCCATAACTTCCCAAGTAGGCATCTACGCGGATGACACCACAATTTATTCCTGCCTCAAAAACAAATCTAGTCTCGCTGACAAAACTCACCTTGCCGTGCGTCTCGAAAAGGACCTCCAATCGATTGTGAACTGGGGCATGAATTGGCTGGTCAACTTCAACGCTTCAAAACTCAAAAACTGCTCTCTATTAATCACCACAGAGAGCCTTCCCTTCCCTCCATTTAGAATGTCTGACGCTCAACTTCTCGAGAGCAACTCTCTGTGGCTTCTCGGTCTCACGTTGACTGCTGACCTGAGATAGAATAAATACATCGAGTCAATTGCCTCGTCCCCTGCGAGGAAAGTTGGCTCCCTGAGCCGCGCTAGGAAAGTTTTTCTCCCTGAGTCGATCCTCCAGATATACAAATCCACAATTCGCCCTTGCAAGGAGTATTGCTGCCATATATGGTCTGGCGCCCCTTCTGTTTGCCTCGGGGTTCTTGATAGGCTCCAGAGGCGGATATGCAATATGGTTGGCCCTGCCCTGGTGTCTCGTCTACAGTCACTTTTTCACAGACACGTAGTTGCCTCCCTCTGTCTGTTCTACAAATACTTTCATGGAAATTGCTCCGAGGAGCTGCATTCGCTGGTTCCCAGACGTCATGAGTTCCATCGTCTTACGAGGCTGGCATCCCGCTCTCACCCCCTCACTGTCGAAACTCCTAAATGTAGCCGTCTCTTCTACTCTAATAGCTTCATGTCTTGCACCTCTCACCTGAGGAACTCCCTTCTCTTCTCCTGTTTCCCTGTGAGCTATAATCTCCAGCTATTCAAGTGTGATGTCAATCGACAACTCCAGTTGCCTTGATCTATCCACTACCCTCATCCTTTCTATCACTCCTTGCTTGAGGTGAAACGCTTAAAAAAAAAAAAAATATATATATATCCTATATATATATATATTGGGGTCCATCTAAAAAAAAAAATTCTTAGGAAGCAGGCCAGGTCAAAAACTTTTCAGCACCCCCTCATGCAAGGTGGTATCTGAACAAATCTTAAAAACATGTCATTTTACTATTAAATAATAATAGAAAAAAAGTGTGAAAACTTCACAGTTTTCCTATTTTAAATTTTCTGATGAATCAATTCAGAAGTTATGTATTGAGTAACCTCATGGCAACTTCTATGACAATAAAATATCAGCATATTGTGAAATATTTGACCATAACAACTTTAAAAAAATATTCCAATAACAATCATAAATAAGAATACTGGTTGTTATTTTAAGAAGTAAGGGGATACAAATGAAAAGATTTGAAATTGACAACTTTTTCCATTTAACTAAAACAGCTGTTAAACACTTCTTTCTCACATTCATTTTCTCACTGAAACCAAGTAGTGTCTTTTCCCATGATCAAAACAGAATAGTCCATTATTTATGATGTATTTGCGGAAGACATTAAACACTTATCTTTTCTTATTTTTTTTCTAGCCAAATCCCTGTCTTATGAATAGTTTTTTAAGCATTTAATACCAAGGAAGGTGGGAGTGCCACTAGTATGCAAGGGGTTACAGAGTGAAAGTGACAGAAAAGACTGGGTATAAGGAGGATTGAAGAAAGGATAAAAGTGTAATGGGGTTGAAGACAACAGAAGATGGTGACTGACATTGTATTTAAATTTTTGAAGATTGTAGTTATCAGGGAAGCAATTAAGCAAAAGGGAGTTCCATAGGCAGGAAGTGTGAGTAAAGGAATTGTTGGAGTAGAAGTGGCGGTTACATTCAACTTTTTCAACAGTAAAAGAGTGGGACCTAAATGCCAATCCAGTAGCATGCTTAAATTCATGTAGTCGGGGCACCAGGGAAAAAATCTCATCAGAGCAATTGCCATGAAAATATTTGTAGAAAAGACAGGGCAACCACATTGCATCTGTGACTGAAGTCAAGATGCTAAGTCAATATCGATTACATTGCAGATCCTTCTTTGAATTTTGTAAAGAGTCTCAAGGTGAACAGCAAGGTCACCAGTCCAGATATGGCAACAGTATTCACTGCATGGATGAATGATAGATTTGTAGATGTGTAAGATGAACTCTGACTAGAAAAATCTTCTGGCACATACAATGACCCAATTTTCCTTGAGGTAGATGCAACTATTGTTTCAATGTAGTTGTTACACTTCAAGTCAGTCAAAAACATAAGGCCAAGAAGGTACAGTGAGACGCTCTCCTAGAGTTGAGTATCAGCCATACTGATGGCAGGCAGAGAAGTTTCTCAGTGGTGGTTAAATGTGAACAGTTTAGTTTTGGAGGCATTAAAATTTACAAACCATTTCCTGCCCCCAGTTAACCACTGATTTGGGAGGGTCTTTTTCAAGAGCAGCAGCCAGGTTAACTTTTTCAGATCTGATTTGCTATTGAGACAGGAGTAAGTGGGTAGTGTCATCTGCATAAATGTGTAGTTGGGAACTGATGACATCAGAAAGATCATTGATGAAGATGAGAAACAGCGTAAAACCCAGTATAGTCTTGAAGGACACCCACATTCATGTAAAAGGATCTGGAAGCAAGCCTGTTCAGAATGACACTCATTTAACAATTTCATAGGAATGATTGGATTAAACCAAACAATCATCCTGTAATACCATAGCCCTGAAGCTTATGCAGAAGACCAGCATGCTAAACCCTGTCGAACACCTTTGAGATATCTAGAGCCACAGCTTGACCTTCACTATTATTATCAAGAGCTTGATATACATATTCAATGATGTCCATAAGTACATCGGTGGTAGACCGGGAAAAATGGAATCCATATTGTTTGTCAGAGAGCAGGCCGTGAGAGGTAAGATGATATCCCATCTCCTCCACTTGCCTTATGAGTGCCTAATTTAGAAATGATGTTTGAGACCAGTGACTGGTTTATGTGTATATCACTCAGTAGAGGCTCAGTTCTAGAGGGGAAATCAGGTGTGAACCTGATTTCCCCTCTAGAAGTGAGTACTTCAGATGAATCAAGTGTTGAGTTGGAAAAGAATTTCTGAGCAAAGCATTCAGCCTTATCTGCTGTAGATGTTAGGAGTTTGAATTGATTGAATAGAGGAGAGATTGAGGATTTGCTGTTTGCTTGAGAGGACGGTAGCCAGGAATCGAGAAATCAAAGGAAGGGATTGAAGAGTTAAGATTAGTTTCATTGAGAGCTAGGATGTCCAGAGACTTTTCAAAGAGGAATGATTCTTCACTGCAGAAGTTGGTACAAATACTATGAATGTTGGAAAAAGAAAGATTAAGAGGTTTAGGTGTTTTTTGTTATGTTGGTTTAGGTTTATATCTTCAGTTGTTTATAGTCATGATGTGTTATATTGGTAAGGAAAAGCCTAGAGTAATAGTAGCAGTCGGTTGTTTAATGTAACATGTGCAGGAAGGGAACTGGTGCAGACTGCAATATAATGTGGCCTTGGGGTTGTCCACCAGAGATGCTTGCAGGGACACCCTTCCATGCATGATATAGCACTGCAAGAACACCAATGTTATGAAATTGTTGATCAGAGCAGCCTCTTAAGACTCTATGCAAGAGTTTGGGCTCCTAACTACCAGTTGGGAGCAGTGACTAGAAAACTGCCAACCTAGTACCCTCGGTATGAAGAGACATTGCCACCATCCATGCATATCATAAAATATTAATGACAGCACCATTATTAAGGCCTGAGAAAAGGAAAGGACCTGGAGACCACTTCCTATACAGGAAATAAGGGATGAGCCTCTACTCCTGTTTAAGAGAAGAGAGAGAAGTATGGACCAGGTGATAAAGTCTATCTACTCCTATTTATAAAAAAAACAGGAATCAAAACCGGGTGTGACTTCCAGATAAATTATTTCGAAGCTTGAGCTGCCGTTCACAAATGCCCCAGCACAAACATGTATACTTACCTGTGCAGCCAGGGAGTTTAAAAAAAAAAAAAAGCGGGGAAAATAATTAAGTTTTAACTTAGTATGACTCCAAATATCAAATCTTTCAAACAGTATTTGACAATCCCCAGTCAGTAACCACCAAAATGAAAAAAACTAATGCTGGGACCCCAATCAAATTAACATTAACATGATTTAGTACAAATGTGTGTTGTGTGTATATATATATATATATATATATATTTTTATGCAAAACTAGGTAATCCGCATGGGTAAACCCAAGGAGGATGATATCCAGAGAGCTCAATGTAAAATTCAGAGCAGATATGTTTGAATAAAAACAGACCACTTTAAGGTTCCATGTAATAAGTTATTTCACCACAACCCCTTTAACAGGGCTCTGGATCATCAGACTTTACTTTCAAATGTTGAAATGAAAAATGAAGAGAAATTGACACGTTTTTGACGGACCGCATCAAGCATATGTAAAATTAACGAAGTGAGGAAGTGAGGTGGGAGAGAAGATAAGATATGGGTGGGTTAGATGTACCATTTCAATTCCCTATTCTTAACCCCCTGTGTGTTGGCTAGACATCGCTTAAAACTTAACACGTATTGTCTATAGATGGGTAAGTGGTGAGGGAGAAGACCGACATTAAAGAAAGAAGCTACAACAAACCTAATAAATTACATTCCACGAGGGCATGTTTCATTCAAATTCTTAGACGCTGTTAATTCACATTACTTTAAAGGGCATATTTGGGAGGTTAAGGTTTGATATAAATCTAAATGTCTAAACAATCTACAAAGAATTTAATTTGAAGTTCATTGGAGTTTTGGGTATTTTCTATGAGACAGTCGATTGGAAAAACTCATAGAACATACATTGAAAGAGTAATCCATTTTATGTTTAGTAATCTTTTTTCTAAA
>CAHIKZ030001954.1:137500-195000 GCA_903632075.3 Acanthosepion pharaonis | reverse complement strand
AAATCCAAAAACTGTAGTCCTAGCTTAACACATGGAGTACTGCTGCCATATATGAGCAGGAGCTGCCCCAGTCTTCACTTTCCACTCTCTATTATTCAAAAGTGTCACTGCATCCTTGTAGGTGACAAATTATTTTCCACTTTACGACCCCTTTCTCACAGACAAGATGTTGCAAGCCTCTCACTGCTCTCTCTTTTTCCATCGAGAGTGTTCCTTAGTTTCACTAGTCCTAATTTTCATGGCTAAGACCTGCTATGCCACTCACATTCTAGTCAACCACTCTTATTCTTTTGGTGTAATGTAAGTTTCACTCAAGCAACTTCTTCCTACAAACCACTCCTTTGTGGAACTAACTTCCAAGAAGATGCTTCCCTGATCACTACAATCTTAAACCTGTTCAAGTCTAGGGTTAACTGTTATCTTCCATACATATCCACATATAAGGAACAAGGACCTCCTTCGTAAGCCTAGCATAGCAATAAATACAATTTGGGGCCACTAATAAAAAAAAAAAAAAAAAAAAAAAAAAAAAAGACAAATGAGAGCAAGTTTTTAACCATAGCAACAGTAAAAAGATGTCAAACAGCAGCAGTATCAATGGCAGCATAATCAGCAAAGTTGGGTTTAAAGCTCTAAGTTTACTCTTGTAAATTGTCTTATGGGACAATGACCTAGTGGGTAAAAGCATTGGTTTGTGAATTTTCCATCTCTGGGTCAGGTAACATGTTCTTGTACTCAGTGGAAACTAGCAAGTAATAACTGAACAGTATTAAATAACATAAGAACTAGACAATATCCCTAAACGTGAGCAGTGGAACAAGAACATTCTACTCTTGTAGATTAAATAGTGTTCAGTTCGGAATTTTCTATAGATTGTCTAGATCAATATATACCAGAGGGCACAACAGCTGAAAGGTTGTGATAAAAACAACAAAGATGAAGACAATAGTCCTAATCCCAGAAATTTATGTTTCCCTGCCACCTGTGTTCTTCAAAAATGCACCATAAGTGGCCATCTTCTATCTCCCCAAAACCTTTCCTTCTATTGTCCTTTGTCTATACTAAGATCTCATTCTTTTTCACCCCCAGTAACCCCCCTTGCATCTTAGTGGCATTATTGCCTTGCTTGAAATGAAATGATTAGAAAAAAATAATAAGCAACTGAAAAGATATTTGCCAATAGCCTGTCAAGGCATTTCAAGGATCTTGGTGGCACATCTGCTAAGTTACATGCAAAACTTAACAAAAGCACATTGCTCTGATTTGTTAAGATCCCAAGGTCATTCTCACCAAAGTTAAGCAATGTCAAGCCTGATCAGTACCTAAATGGGTGACCACTTGGAGGTGCAAGTGGTGTAATGGATAATGACTCAGATATTGGAGAGCCAAGTTCCAATTCCAGTCAAGTCTGTTATATTCACTTATGTACAAATACCCTGAGGAGAGATATGAATCCACTTCTTCTGATCCCCTCTCCACCTATGGGTTAATTAGTATCAGTAAATCATTATTATTTTCAAAAAATTATTACAATCTAAAAGTAGTTTCTCTTTCTGAATAACCTGCAAAAGGTTGATAAACCATAAAAAATAAATCAATCACAGAGCCATTCCAACCCACACATCTCAAACCTTTCTATCTGAATTTCTACAGTGATATGTTATAATTATTTACAATTCAACTCATGTCCTCATCTTTGTTGTTGTTATCACAGTGTCTCAGCCATTGAGTTCCCTGGCTTTTTCAGTTCTCTATTGATCCAAGTAACATTAAGGGAATTTCAAACTGGACCCTTTATTTTTTCTTCTATGAGGAACAAAGATGGGGCATTAGTCCAAACACAAATATTATAAATAATAAAACATTTGTACATTAATTAAACATACACACACTATCTCTCTCTCTCTCTCTCTCTCTCTATATATATATATATATATATATATATATATATATAGCTTACAGCCATATTGTAGAGAAACACCAGTTCTCATACAATCACCAAAGTTAAGCAATTCCCCATTTGGGAATATTAGGTGCAGGTGGTGCAGGGAGCTGAGTTTCATTTTCAGTCAGGTTCATTATATTCACTTAGGCACAAAAGGTATAAAACCACTCCTCTTCCCCCAACTATGGGTTAATTAGTAGGACATATCAACAAATCATTATTTCCAAAACAATTCTTACAATCTTAAAATATTTTCTGCCTTTAAATAACCTGCAAAAGGTTGATAAACCATAAAAAACAATCACAGAATCATTTCAACCCATACCTTTCTAAGATGAGTATTTATCAGTATTTGCATTTCAACTAATATCCTCATCTTTTTTATTATTTCACACTATTTCAGCCATTGTGTTTCTTGGCCTTTTGCAGTTCTCTATTGATCCAAGTAACATTCAAGGAACTTCAACCCCCACCCTCTATGGGAACAAGAATTGACCTTGTTGAATAAATAAAGAATTCAGTTTGAGCTTTCATGAACGCTACATCTGAATAAAGCCTGAGAGCATTCTTCTCTAACATAGCTCTTCCCCCCCACTCTCTCTCCTTTTGTACTTGAATAAAGTCACAAGCAGGTTTTCTCCTGCCTTAATCTTGTTTTTTGTCCTTTTCTTTCAAGGACTTGACACAACACGATGCTTTTTTCATGAATGTCACCTTAACCAATTCGGTTATGAAGCCCGTAATCTTAGGTTTCCCTTTTTTTTTTCCTCAGATTTCACAAACAATTTTGATATTTATTTTGATCCAAATCTGTCAAAGAAAGGAGCAACTCTGTCACGTTACATCCACTTTATCAACAACAGCTTTTCTTTTTGCACAAAACTGCTTTTTGCCAGTAAGAAAGATTCAAATGGAATTTTCATCACTCTGCAAAAAGAAAGCAAAAACAAGTGAGTGACTTTTTTTTTTTCATTTGACAGCATTAAATATGTCTATCAGTTCTGCCTTTTTATTTTCCTTTTCTAATTAAATTTTTTAAAACTCTTTTAATTTTGAAATACAGAAAAAAAAATTTGTGTATTAGACTACTTCATGTATAATGCAACCCCACTGAATTTTTAATAAAATGAGCTCAAGCATCATTGAGTACTCTTATTAATTAGCCTCTTGCCAAACTTGGTTTACAGATATCTCCAAAGTTTGCCATTATCAGAAAGCCAATAAAGTAGGCTCAAGCATCAATTTTTTTTTTTTTCATGTAGCTCATGTATTTTTTTTTATGTAACTTCTGAGCAATGTTAATAGCCCTACCATAGTCAAATATTGCAGTACTGAGTATCATCCTGGACATAATTCATAGCAAATAAATGGTCTTATAGTGAATGACTTTCTGCTGTTGATGTAGCAACAGAAAGAATCTAGGCTATGGAAGGAAGGCTAAAGGAGTTTACCTCTACCATTACTGTTAATCAAAGGTAACATGAGAGTTTAGGCCTACCAGTTAGCTTACAGTCACTGAAAAAGCATGAATTTTTACCCCTCCAGAAAAGATTTATCTAGTCATTGAAAATGTAAGATTTTTGACCTCTTCAAAAATATTACCTGCATATGGTGTGACCATCTATTTTTTTTTTTTTTTTGTGTAAAATTTTTATCATAAAACAAAAAACTCAAACCCTGATCTACAAACTGATTTTTTACAAATAATACATATTCTATTCTTATGAACCTTTCCTAAAAAAATCTTGTTAGTATTAAATAATCCACTGAGGTTGATATACCATAAACCAAACTAATGCTAGCAAATAATTTGATTAAATATTTATTTTTTTTTTTTAAAAATAAGGCATATTTTAAAATATGACATACTACAGGCCCCACATTAGCTCTATTTTCTTCTCCCATGTGGAGATAACATGCTTTGTGTACTAAGTTTAAATGGAAACAGAATCATAATGCAAAAGTCCATTTTGGATGATATTGAGACACATAATGGTAGCATTTCAAGATTACTTGGCAAGGAATTAACTAAGAATAGCTTTTGAATGCAAGGCATTAATCACTTGACTCATATATTCACCTTTGGAGATACCTGTATGTGAGACCAAGTTTGGCATGAGCTAATTTTTAAGAGTACTCGGTGACGCTTGAACTTGCTTTCTATGCATTTTGATATCAGCAAACTATTTTACTCACTTATTCTCCTTATACCTTTCAAACAAGTTTGGCATGGGGCTAATTTTAAGAGTATACAGTGATGCTTCTGATATCAGCAAACTATTATACTCATATATTGACCTTTTGAAGTTCTGAAAAAAATACATGTATGAAAAATCTGACAATGATGTTTTTAATTACCTAAGTGACATTTGGGACACTCAGAAGATGAATGTGCTTCTCCCTGTTTTCTCAGACAGATCAAAATGATTGAATTCTGAAAAAATTATCCGTAACCTGAATGCCATAATTACCTTACATCTTTTTCTGTTATTCCAGAGATCCCGAGAAATATTTAGAGATTAGCGCCAAAGGAATTACTTTGAATTCAAATTTCAAATCTTACAATGCCATCCTGAATGTCAAAGACTGGATTTCTTTTTGTGTCGCTATTGATTCCACTGGGACGACAAGAATGCTCATCCGTAATTTGAAGAAAATTGAATTAAGTTTTCAGGCATTGGAAATAAATAACACAAAGTAAGTAATCATCTAATGTTTCAGTCAAGGAAGTCTTTGGTAGTTTTTTTTATACATTTGAAATGGACAATAAATCTCATTCTTTTTGTTTAAGATACCTTCTATCATTTTGAGAAGAGTCATTATCATTCTAAGAGTTGTTCAGACTATTGATCTCATTCTTTTTGTTTCAGATACGTTCTATCATTTTAAGAAGAGTCATTATCATTGCAAGAGTTCTTCAGACTATTGATCTCATTCTTTTTGTTTAAGATACCCTCTATCATTTTGAGAAGAGTCATTACCATTCCAAGAGTTGTTTAATATTTTTCTTTTAAATTCTCAAGTACAAAGAAAATGTATAAATTCACTTTCATATATTTAGGTTTTATTACAATTCTAATCATTGCTTTTTAAAACAGTAAGCCTTGCCAAGGATGGAAGGTAACTAAAATAATAGCCATGTCAATAGAAAAACCATCCTTTTGACTGTTCAACATTTTCAGTTCAGATATCCAAGTTTGCCAGAAAACTTTTTTTTTCCTTTTACTTCATTTCTTTGTGACTATTTTATTCTTGCTCTTTCTCCCTTGTTTGTTGATAAGTTTGTTTTTTTACATTTGTTACACATATTTTAACATCACCATATTTTCAGGAATAATAAAAAATATTATGCTCTTCACAGGTTGTTCATATTAGCAAATGAATTTTCTCTTTAGAAAATTTCTTTACTTTCAAATTTAATAAATTATCATTTCCAGGTTTTCAGTTATTATTGGACAAAATTTCTATGGCTACATCACAGACCTAAACATCTACAACCAATTTTTAACTTTTAATCAGTTATTCACTCCACCAATAACACCTTTCATTAAATGGGCTGGCTATATTCCAAGCATTGGTGCCAAAATCCAAATCCCAAGTCACAGACATACCAGTGACGTTTGCCAACTTGTAATGGATGCTTCTAAATGCCCCTCTAAGCCTGGTATGTATTTTTTTCAATTTCTCCTGATAAAGCATCATTTTAAATAGATTCCTTAATTAGCTATTAGTTTTACTGAACATCCTTTCTCAAGCATTACAATTGTTACACTCATAAAAACTTACTGATAGCTGGCTAGTCTTGATCCTTACAAAATGCTCCCTTAATGTGCCTTGTACCATACTAAGTTTAGATTAATATCTTGTGGTCTCCCTAGTAATTGAAGTAATGTATTTTCTTGTGTATAATGCAACCCCATTTTTCTCAAACTAAAAAATGAAGAATAAATTACATAATGCAAACCTGTGAAATTTTTTTGAAATTCATCTAATGATAAAAGAATCAGAAATTGGATTCTGTTTTGCTCATAACAGGAAAAATAGAATTTATATTTAAGCAAATGAGATTGTATCTGGATTAGTAATAGTTCAGATTAAGCAAATTAATATCTGGATTGATGAAACTGGATCAATAGTTGTTTGGATTAATCAGATTATCCAATTTGAAGTGGCAGATTTATCTGGAAGTCAATTAAAATCAGATTACACTGTTTTTTTTGGTATATACGAGAAGCTCCTTGTTTCTGAAGCTCAAAATCATACTTATTATAAAACCCAGGTTGTGTGTGTGTGTCTGTTCTTTATATATTAGATCGGATTTCCTACATTTTTCAACCGATTTCAACAAAACTTCACAGGACTACGTAAAATTACCGTGCGGTGGTTCTGATAGCGCCAAAAATTGGAAAAACAATTGTTTTTGCATGAAATCAATTTGAAAACACAATTAAGAGGCATCACTGTTGCCAGAATGAAAGAGGGACAACTCATATCGAGTTATACTTATTATAAAACCCAGGTTGTTTGTGTGTGTTCCTTTATATATGGGATCGGATTTCCTACATTTTTCAACTGATTTCAACAAAACTTCACTTTTTTTTTGGCAGGTAATGTTTCTTATTGTCTTGCACACTTTTTTCTTTATTTTTACATTATGAATGCTTTAAAAATTCCATTTACAAGACAATTGTTTATAATAAAATTCTATTCAATTGATAGACTCATAACAATTGAAAACAATGTTTTTGTTTGAGTTTGGGTTTGACCAATTCGTAAAAAAACAAAACTAAAAACAAAAAAAAAAAACTAATTAAGACATGCATGTCCATCAACCTTAAACAATAATCTTTGTCAATTTTATTTTTCAGTCTTTATGATGGTCGATGCTTGATCTATCTCTTACTGTTACATCCCCGAGCAACGCCGGGCTCTACTGCTAGTGGGGGATAAATTACTTTGTTGAGTATAATATGACCTCATAGTACAGTCATCTCCATAAAACTTATAAAACAGTTACTGAGAGTGAAAGAAAGTGAGAAAACATTACTGAGGAGAAAAGACAATGAAAAATACAGGGTTACATTTCAATTTTTGTAGATTGTAGGTGACAGAAAAGAAAAAAACCCAGGAAGAGACTTTCCCAATTGAGAAGTACAAGAAAAGAAATGATTAGGATAGAACCTACGGTCACATTTAACAATTTTAATAGCAAAACAATGAGACTGCTACCAATCTAATAAAAGCGAATGTTCTAGCCATGTGGCTTAAAATAATTCTTGTTAATACAACAAAATTACCAAAATACTATTCATGCTAGTACAAAATATCTTTTATTTTAAGTGAATAAATATGACATGAAAAAATTTAAAAATAAGAAAATTGATTAAGGCTTTAAAATTAAAAATGCTTTGGTATTTACTAAAAACTGTAAACTATTTTGATCTTAGTAAAAACATGAAACATTAAATTTTCTAATTTAAAATAGAAAAAAAAACAATCTATAAAAGAAATTGGCAAAAAGTAGAGATGAACAAAAACTTGGAGAGTTGAGTTACTAAAGGGAAATAATTGAAACTGAGATATCCAGAAAAGGCATGGCATGTGGAAGTAGAACAATCTACCTCAGTGGATGAAATAAAGGGTCCAATTTGAAATCCCAACATATTTCACCTGAAAAAAAAACACAGTGTACAACAACCAAAACATGAATATGACACTAAAAATGAGGACAACAGTCTGAACAATGTAAATAGTGTAAATATGTACAATACCTCATATCAGAAATATAAACAGATATTGAGTATAATACCACCCAGTGTTCCTGGCACTAAAAACAAAGAATAAATTCTTGAGTATAATATGACCCATTAGTACAGCCATTCCTATGTACACTTTTTAAAATTTTTGTACTATATTATCCATTAAAATATCAATTTTCTACACATATTACACTCTAATATTTTTTTTTATGATATTAAAGAATAGAAATGAACTAGATGTTTAGGCATTGTGTTTTTCTTCTCATAATTTCTGTTTCAAAACTTATTTTTGAGTTTTTGGGGGAAAGATTCTAACTAGATCTACCTGGTAATACATTTTAAAGATGTTAATTAATCTATCATACGTTTGTTTGATATGACTTTATTATATTTCAATATATTAATAAACTATGAAAATGAAAAATAGTCTTTTATTAAGAATAAAAACAAACCATCAAACAATTTTTTATCACCTGGTTAGTGTTTATGAGCTGAGTCATTACTGTGTTTATCTTTGTTCAAGCCAGCTCGAACATTCATGAATCTATCATCAAGGTTGGAAGGTCATTAGAGAGGCATTCTGTGTCAATGTAGGAAGTTGCTGGGCGACCAACCCATGTTGCCCGCCAGCAGTGTCCTGCAAAGTGAATTCTGCATTTATGTATGATTGTAGAAATATCAAGGAATTGTCCATAGAGCTGTGATTTAGTTGGATATTGTCTCCAAGTGATGTTAATATAGCTCTCAGTATCCGAGTGTAATTGTGTATAATACAACGTCTCACTTTTTACCCTTATTTTTTGTTCAGAATTTTTCATATGTGCAAGAAAATACAGTCGTCACAAATTTGTATCTGGAACATTGGTCTCCTTTATCATGACATTTTGGCTGTTATGTCCTCTGGTCTTCATCAGCTGCTTGTCAGTCTGGGTAACCCTCAAGGAATTTTGAACTGAACCCTTTATTTAATCAATGGGGGTAGATTGTTCTCATTTCACTGTCCATGTTTTGGGATATCTAATCTAGTTCTTTTAGTACTCTTCAGTTATTGCTTGCCATCTAAATCTGCACTACCTGAACCATGAATTAAATTCACAGTTACTATGCTCCCAAATTACCATTTTTGTGAGCATCTGATGTGGACCAGAGCACAGCAGCCGAAACGTCATGAGATTAACACAAATGAGGACAGTAGTGTAAATAATACCTCATCCCAAAAATTCAGACAAAAAATATTTTGTCTATATTTCTGAGACGAGGTTTTGTAACTATTTACACTATTTAAATTGTTGTCCTCATATTTATTGTCACATTCACAACATTTCTGCCTTTGTATTCTCCAGCCTTCACTAGAAAATACAAAAAAAAAATTAAGGAATCAACACAAATGCTCAGTTACAAAACATTAGTTTTATAAGTCCCAAAAATAACTTACTCCAAAGATACATGGCCCAGTGGTTAAAAATTTTGGCTGATTGATCTAAAAAAAAGTGATTAATCCAAAGACTTGTAAGTTCAATTGCTGGCCTTAGTAGATAGAACAAAATCTTGGAGTTGTAATCTCAATCCTTTGGAGAGTTATCAAGACTAATTAACTAAAACTGAGATATCCAAAGCATGGTATGTGGAATTAGAAGAATCTACCCCCAGGGATTAAATAAAGGGTTTGGTTCGAAATTCCAACAAATATTACCTGAAGAAGACCAGAGTCTACATTGGCCGAAATGTTGTGAATGTGACAGTAAAGATGATGACAACAGTCCAAATAGTGTAAATAGAAAATATTTTGTTCCATTGATGTTCAAACCTGAATTTTCAATGCTGATTTTTCAGTCCTGTACACACCCCCAAGTCATAAGATTGGTATAAGATAATCTCACTACATAACTAAATATAAAGATAATCTCGCTACCTCACTAAGTATAAAGATAATCTCACTAAGTATAATCTAACCTATAAAGATAATCTCGCTACATAACTAAGTATAAAGATAATCTCGCTACATAACTAAGTATAAAGATAATCTCGCTACATAACTAAGTATAAAGATAATCTCGCTACCTCACTAAGTATAATCTCGCTACCTCACTAAGTATAATCTCGCTACCTCACTAAGTATAATCTCGCTACCTCACTAAGTATAATCTCGCTACCTCACTAAGTATAATCTCGCTACCTTGTTAAATGTAAAGATAATCTTCGTACCTTGTTAAATGTAAAGATAATCTTCCTACATTGTTAAATAAAGATAATCTTCGTACATTGTTAAATATAATCTCCCTACATTGCTAAATACAAAAATAATTTTCCTACATCCCTGAATAAACTTAGTAAATATTTTTGTTGGTATTACATCAATCACAAGACAAAATGGTAAATTCTCACTGAGTATTTCTTTCTTTCTTTTAATACTGTAGACTCCCATGTGTGGCATAGGGCCACAATCTTGCAATGCTATTTGTTGCTTTTATGGTTCCCATAGCAGCTAAGCTTTTAAGGAGTGGTGTTATTAGCCAACTGCTTTTGAATTCAGAGTTGGCTTTCTCCTACACTGGTTACCAACCAATACTAGAGAATCCAGTTTACTCAGCTATCTAGGGTGAGAAGAGATGGATTCATGTTTCCCCTTCTGCAAAAGTTGAATGCAATGCTTTTGGATAGAATTTGTCATACTAATCCAACTTTCTGTAACTGCTACACTTTGTGCACACTCATTCATTTAGCATATATTTTTTTTTTACTAAATGTTAAGTAGAGAGTTACAAAATGAGGTTGCTGTGTCAACAAAAGAGAGGGAAATAGGTACAGATTACAAGGATATGTACAACAGGTAATGATCAAGCCTAGACATATAGTTTTAAATTGTTGTGTTTGGAAATATGTGCGATAAATTAGAAGCTCTTGGGAAGAAGCAGAACAAATGGAATTTCTTCCTTATTAAAGGAATACAAAGGAAATAAAATGATAAATTCTGATTTTTGTCTCAATGCTTTCAGATAATCAAAAAAACATAATTAATCAATGATGTTTTCTTTTTATTTCCTCAGACAAGATTCCCCCAGTGTTCACCACCTGCAACAAAGATGATATATATCTCCCTTGCCCGAGAGGAACTTGTTCACTGAACATAACCAAACCTATAAGTAATGAGGGTCATTTGCTTTCTACAGTTAATGCACAAAGTAAGTATGCTAATAATAATATTAGCCGTTTCCGTGTAAGGAAACATTTGGCATTTATTGATCCAGCAGCTAATACTACTCTATTTTATTTTTTTTGTTTCAATCTCAGATCATCAGGCTGGGATCACAGTGTAGTATCTCTTCATCTCTAATGCTAATGGTCATATTAGCCATTTCCTTATAAGGAAACATTTGGCATTCATTGATCAAGCAGCCAGTGCTACTCTAGTTCTATGTTTCTTTACTATCTTTTTGATTTATATTTTTCAGGTAAAATAATATTTGTATTTTTCTCGTAACACAATGTTTATGTTTCTCATTCCTTGTAACATGATAATTTGATATTTTTAACATAATAATCATAACATTCAAAATCATTTCTTATGGATGTTTAATAAAGTTCTTTTTTTCTTTTCTTTTTTTTTTCTTTTTTTCATTAAAAATTAAATCTTAATTAAGCTTAAAGCTGGATAGTGATGATGATTAATTTAGGCTTTGATGGTGGTGGGTTTTTTTACATTTATAAGCTATGTTTTGTTTTAATCAATTTTAATCTATACTCTGAGCTACAATCAACTTTCTTTTACATTTCAGATGGTGTATATTCATGGGGATCCAAAAATGTTATTTTTGTAGCCAAGGACAATTCTGGTAACTCTGCCAGTTGCAGATTTAATTTGTATGTCCAATGTAAGTAAATATTAAAACAGATTTTAAATCAAACAAATTATCTGGAATTTATATAAGCTGTAATTTTGATTACTATGACAAAAAATGAGATTCAGAGATTCAAAGGCACATTGGTATAATGAAAAATGCCTCTCAGAAGTTAAGCAAAGTATTAAGAAATGGGAAAATCTTCTTAGAAACAATGCTCAATTTAGCATTAAATGATGGAAAATTTCCTTCCAAAGGAAGGAGAGACTTGAGGTAACAGATGCGGTGCTACAGAAGGATACTGAGAATAAATACTAAAAATACCCTGGATGGAACATATGAGCAACAAGAAACTTTTTTAAAAAATGGGAATGAAAAGCACACTTTTACTTAGGAACATCTAATGAGGAAAAACAGCTCAGAGAATTTGACACTCATAGGAGTTATTGAAGGCAAGAGAAACAGACAGAAACTGTAAATAGATGGCAGAACAGGGACTTGGAAGGATAGTAAGGAAACAAACATTGCTTAAAGTGATGAAAAATAAGAAGTTGTGAAGAGCCATGACCATCTATCTAACATGATTGTGTAAAGGGATACTAGAACAGGGATTTGGAAGCATAGTAAAAAAAAAAAAACAAACATTGCTTAGCACCACATAGCATAGGAAGTTGTGGAGAGCCAAGCTTATGTCAATGGATGTCAGGGATTAGAACAGATACTAAGCATCAAACATTATGAAGAGCTCCAAAGAATAGGAAGTTGTGGAAAGCCATGATCATCTACTTAACAGGAGTGTGTAAATGGATTGCAGAACAGATTTGAAAGGATAGTAAGGAAAGAAACATTGTTTAGACCAACATAGTGTAGGAAGTTGTGGAGAGCTATGACCACCTATGTAGCATGCTTGTGTAAATGGTATGTTTTATTGCAATTCTCTGGCAGGGATTCTACAATTGTTAGTAAGAAGACCAAGTTGTCAATAAAACACAGGCATCTGGGAGTATTTGAACATAGATCTTTTTCCTCAAGAAGTCTTCTTTGTCCAGGACAGCCGCTTTATCAATTAGACAACAAAGACCACCAATTACAGAAGTTAAAATCTATATAAATAATCATATTATTTTCCCCTAACATTTAATATCCATTTATCTTTGTTTATATATACTTATCATATTAATTGCAACTGAAATTGGATGAAAGACAAGTTGAAAATGGATAATAATAATTGATAATACTTCATCTAAGAAATTGTTTGTTAGAAATGTATGTTTCTGTTGAATTTGGGTCAAATGTGGTTTCAATGAAACTGAGTCACAGTGGTGATGACAAGGGATTACTGAAGCTGAGTAGTGATGACATCAAGTTGTTGGAAATCATGGTGGTTGGTGTTGAGAGCCTGGCAGTGTTGAACCTTGCCTGTGTGCTACATTCTGTTTGTGATGCCAAGTGGCCTTTCAGCCTGCAACTGATTTGGTCACTACCAGAGGCCTTCTTTTAAGTAAATCTGATAGTCTCCAGGATCATCTCATTTTCTGGTGGGAACATTCATGATTGGCTGTTGTATTATTTCCATTGCGAGGATTTGTTTTGTGAAGCAAATGTGATGCTCAGGGCCCATGTACAAAAAACAACTTTCTTATTTTGTGTTATGCATGCTCAGTGGACACATCTGGGTGACATGCAGAGTGAATTGGAAAGAGATTTAATTACTGAGAGTATAACATTAGGAATGTACTGTATTTTCTTTAGACCAACCAGACTGTAAAATTTCTTCATTAAATAAACAGTTGCCAAAGATAAGAATTTCAAACACACAGTATAAATGTTCATGCAGCCTACTTAACACAAAATAGATTTGTTATTTCTTGCCTTATACAATGCAAAGATTCAAATCCTCCATTTTGTAAAATGTCTGCTTTACTTGTTATCTTTATTAATTCCTAAGAAGGAAAGGCCATTTAGAAAAGAATTTCATTGATGTGTTATTTAATGTCTTCTACAATGCAAACATTCAAATCCTCCATATTGTAAAATGTCTGCTTTACTTATTTTTATTAATTCCTAAGAAGGGAAAACGATTTAGAAAAGAATTTCATAGATCTGTTATTTAATGCCTTCTTCAATCTTCCATTTTCTAAATTCTCTTTTTATCTTTGTGAATAACAATAATAAACAAAAGACCAATTATTGCATGTATGATGTGACCAAAATTTTCATCAAGTACACTTTATTTTTTTATTTTTTTCTGATTTC
This sequence comes from Acanthosepion pharaonis, assembly GCA_903632075.3. Lineage (NCBI taxonomy): Eukaryota > Metazoa > Mollusca > Cephalopoda > Sepiida > Sepiidae > Acanthosepion > Acanthosepion pharaonis. The sequence goes on along the minus strand of CAHIKZ030001954.1, from coordinate 181,201 downwards.
TTTTACCAGACAAATCCTGCAATTATCCTGCTACTATCAATTCAACCACATGTGACATAGAGTGCCCTTCAGGACAGGCCCTATGTATTCCATTTCCAAAGAAGTTATCTTGTAGCAAACTGGGTACATTCAATAGAATGCACCCTTTTTATCCTGCCCTCATCCCACCTTGTGGAAGTAAATATGTTTTATTCTTTATTTTTCTTATTAATCTTTTTATTTCTGAGCATCTTTCACATTTGAAACCAGCTATTGAAACAAAAATATCAGGTTAAATTGCTTCAATTTCCAAACTGTAATGATGATAGGAGGTTGATGTATGTTTCAAAAGACTTTATTATGGATGAACTGTAGTGTTGTGCCAAGACTGTCTGTGTGGAATGACTGATGTTTACAGGTTGAGCTGAATGTTTAAGGGTTAAATCGATCATGGCTTGAGACTTTTGGACATCAAGTCACACTGAGTAGCTGTGGTACAGTGAAACAGTACTGTCTGCAAACGATATACATATATATATATATATATATATTACATGAATCATTCATACAAAAAACAGATATTGAAGTTAATGATATAAATATCATTAATTTTAATGTTTTTTGTATGAATGATTCATGTAATGTAAATTGAACTGCACCACATACTTTATATATATATATATATATATATATATATTTGGTTGGATTGATGTGAGTTTGTACCCTGGGTTTCATGCTTTTGTGATCGTCGGACAAACTGATTAATTTTTTTTTAAATTTTGGGTTTATGTAGATTGCGTGTTTTTAAAAAATTAATCAGTTTGTCTGACGATCGCAAAAGCGTGAAACCCAGGGTCACAAACATCAATCCAACCAAATATGTTAGCTCTATCTCTGATATTGAGTGCTTTCTAATAAGTACCGCACATATAATATATAAATAATTATATATATATATATATACACACACACATATAAAAAATATATATATATATATATATATATATATATATATACACACACTTTTCACACACATATATATATATATATATATATATTCCTTCACTGAATTTTTGATACCTAAAGTGTAAAACTAATTTTTAAAAATGAAAAAGCTTTCTTGAAGATTTTCATTTCAGTTTTAATTGAAAGCTAAATGATTAAATTTACTATTTCCAGTAATTAAAATTTTCTAGTATATTTTAAATAAAAATTATATAGATTAGAATATCAACTTTTTGGCCAATTTAAGAAAATTTTCTTAAAAGCAGACATTTTCTTAATTTGAAGAAATTTGTAAAGAAAATTATCAATTTTTAAAATCTTCCAAAAATAAAATATATATTTGTGACATGTTTAAATAAAATTAGCAAATTTAAAGTTAAATTAATCTGATTTAAAATAAATATTGCTTATAGCATGAAAAATATAGTATACCAGCATTTCTTAACAACGGGTCCTCTTTTGATCATGTCTTTATTGACGTTATCAACATCACCGATAAGTTACAAGGTGATGACAGCTAGTATGGATGACCAGAATTGACATAAATTTACATAATCTAAATGAATGCATTTTTTTGATTTTTAACTACCTAGTAATTTTTACAAATTAACAATATTTTAAGCAATTATTTAATATTTTATTGACTTTTAGTTACATTTGAAAATGCTTTACGAAAAAAATAATAAAATTTAAAATAATATAAAGTTTTCTTAGATTAATTTTAAAATTTAATAACCAACATAAAATACTATGATAGAAGTAAAAACCAATAATTTATGAAATGTTACAGTATTTTATTTATTATTAATTGTTATGGTTATTTTATCATTAAATTTTTATAGTACTTTAAATTTAAAACTTACTTTGAAATTTTGAAGGGATGATTTATAAAGACGTTAATGATGAAACAGAACTGAATAAGGAAAGTGTCAGACAACACTTAAATCACATGACCTTTTTAAGGATTATGCCATATATAGCTTAACATAGGTAGAAATTGTGAATTCTCTATACGCTAAAAATTTTTTTCTAAAATTCTTTTAAAAATATATTGACTCAAATGATTGTTATGAGCTTTTCAATTTTTGATTCATAAAATTAATTTTCACTTAACAATGTCACCAAACCACCATCTTGAAACCAATGAAGATTTTAAATGATTTTTTAATATTATAAATTGTTTAATTAAAAGTTTAAAAAAATGAAAACAATTGTGTAAAAATTAATTATTCACCAAAAAAAATTTTCTTAAGACAATAGTGTCCTTAATAAATCTTATTTATGAAAGCAATTAAAAACTTATTTATTTTCATAGGAAAGCAATTATTTACAAATCCAAATATCCCTTAAGGAACTGTGTTCTTGATCAAACCAAACTCATAAATAATTTCATAAGTCACACGACCATGTGCCTATCTAGATGACTTATGTTGCTCTATTAGGACACATTTAAAAACACACAAAAACCAACCAGACTCCATCCAAAATATACTTGTAGAATATACAAATTCATCCACATATAAAAAATGATTAAAAATAATGGAAACCCTAATAGTAATAAAAGAAAAAGCCAACAGTCAATAATATTAACTATGAACATGGCCACGATGTGCTGACATTGAAATAAAACAGTCCTGTAACTCTAGATATGCACATAAGAGAACACGTACATTTAGTTCAAAGTAATATAAAATCATCATTGATAATAGCTAAAAGTATGACTGAAATCACTCGGAAATGCAAAACTTTTGCACAGTTTTTACACACTTTGTTTCCAGAAAAGAAAACACTTGTAAATACACAAGAAAAATTAAATAAAAAGCTTAATTGTAGTACATACATACATACACACACACATATATATATATATATATATATATATATATATATTGTTCACTTGATGCAATACTTATGAACTACTCAATGTAAGGGATTACCGAATGAGATTTTTTGTAAGGGCATTGGGGAGGAGGAAAGGTAAAGAGATACATATTATGAGAATATGTAAGATAGATATCAGTTGACCCTAAACTTGAAGAAGTCAAGATTATAGTGGTGATGAAACCATCCTCTTGAAACAGTTCTTGTAAATAAGCCAAAATTTCTCTTTGCCAAAAGAATATGAATAGGATGCAGATGAATTGGCACTGTATATACATAGTGGGACCTGGCTGTGAATGTCTGAACTGGTGAAACTAAGGAATGTAGCATTGAATGAACTTATGCCATAGCAATAGCAGTCGAATAGCAAGAGGCTACGAAAAATTTCATCTGTTGTAAGGAAGTTGCAGAATGGAAAATAATTTCATCACTGACAAGGCTGTGTAATTGCTTCTGAATTCTGTCAAGGCTTGAGAGTGAAGACAGTGCAGCACAAGCCTAAATATGACAGCAATAATCTATTCTTGGTCTGATCTGACTTTTGTAAAGGTGGAGCATAGCAGTAGTAGTCTGGTATTTCCTGAAGCAATACACCAGTCTACATATGGCAGCAATAACACTGGTCAACAACAAAAAAAAATTTTGAAATAGTTCCAAGAAACCAAACGTGTTTCTTAGCTAATTTGAGAGTGCCAAATCTGAAAATGACCTTACTTTTTCTTGGTTAGCTACCATTTTTGTTGTACAGAAATACCTCATTTTTTAAAAAATAGCATTTTTTTTTAATTTGTTTTCTGTATTTATTATATTGACCAATAGTATTATTTCTCAAAATTAAATTGTAGAAACCTCTCAATTCATATTTAAACCAACAAATATTAGTCTGCTTATTAAGAAATACTATTCTTTCAATCAGACCCTAAGTCTTTAAAAATAACACGATTATATATACCAAGACCAACAAGCATTTTCATCAAATCATTTAATAAACTAACAACAAAAATAAAACCTTTGTGAACATAAGAACTATGATAAATATTTTCTCTTTCTTGATTGTCATATTCAATGTTATTTAATTTCCTTTTGATACTCCAACAGTATCATGTACAATGGAATAGATGCATTCAATTGGGATGTCTTTAGTTGGATTTCTTTCCAACTGTGAAAACAAAATGCTCTCAATGTGCTTGGTTTCCTTCCATAGTGATGAGATAAATTTACAAATATCAAACAGATTTTAGGGTTTCATTTTTTTGTTGTCACCTTAATTATCAGGTTTATAAAGTTACTGATAAAATTTATCAGTTAATTTGAATTTTGTTGATAAATTGGAAAAATTTGGTACTTCTATTTTAAAATTTTTGACACAAAACACTATTTTCTTATAAAATTTAGTGTATTTCAGGTGGCTGACATAAATTGCTCAGCCTATCTGAAAATTGATGGGTTTCCACAACCTTTATCAACTAAATTTTGCAACCAGCCAAGATTGAAAATTGATCTTTTTTTTTTTTTTTTTTACAAAAATGAGCAATTTTAGTACAGCAAAAATGGTAGCTAACCATGAAAAACTAAGGTCATTTTCAGAATCAGCACCATCAAATTAGCTAAAAACTTGTTTTATTTCTTATCAACAAAAATCGTGTTGACCAGTGTAATCCATTTTTGGTCTAATCTGACTCTTGTAAAGGTGGAGCATAGCAGTAGAAGTCAGGTATTTCCTGGAGAGATACACCAGTCTAGATATAGCAGCAATAATCTATTCTTGGTCTGATTTGTCTCTTGTAAAGGTGGAGCATATCAGTAGTAGTCTGGTATTTTCTGGAGCAACACAAGGAACCAAACATTCTTCCAGCAAAAAATACTCTCATGTCAAATTATCTTGACACACTCTGTTTACCTGTCTTTTAAATGTCTTCTATTTTGTCATTGTAGCTGTCGAAGAGCTTTTGGCCCAACTTCAGGTATCCTTCAGCTTTAAATTAAAAGCAAATCAATGTAACAAAACAGATACGAATACACCTTTAATTCAGACTACAAAGGACATTACCGAAAATGCTGTCCACAGTTATTTGGGCTTTTGCAACCAAAACAACAACAACTGTTCAAAAACTGCATACAATTTCAGCTGCATTAAGGACAACCTTGTTGGTATGACAGTCATTTTACCATACACAAAGTAAGTGTTTTTATTCAACATACTAGATCATTTAGATGTAACAATGCACATGGAATGATTAACTGTAATAACTAATCTCTAATATTATTCTAATTGTTTATAAAGCTTTTTCTTCCTAACATCAATATGTAGCATATATTTCTTTGGCTGTTCTAAGATTCTATCATTTAGGCTTACTCACTGAGAATTTCGTTTACTAGGATTTTTTTGTGACACACTGATGTGGGTTGAAATCTTTACAGTATTTAGTATTGTTGCTTATTATTCTCACAAATGTAGAATGAAACAAGATTCTTGTATATATAAAAACTTCAACAAAAGATATGTAAAAGACAATATTGCATTTTTATTAAATAGGTATTTATTTTAATCATTAAATTGTTTTTTAAATAGTGTATTTAGCATGTTAATAAAGTTTTTAATTTTTCCGCATAAATTAATGGAAATTTATTATACTAAGCTATGCACCCTAGTAAAATCAATTGTACTTTGTACCCCCTTACCTATTTGTTTTCAATCGGTCATTGTATTGCTATTTTAAAGGGTGTGACAGACGGACAGACTAACAGAAATCACAGAATTTTATTTTTATATATATATATATATATATATATATATATATATATAACGATTTCATTAACCATATATATATAAAGTAAAATCTTAAATAAAGAATGAAAACTAGTTAGATATAAAAGAAAGATAAATAAATAGATAAAAACAGAAATTTAATCAGCCCTTGGTCTGTTTCTAGTCCTTGAACCTACAATATTGAATCATTTCTCCTTTTTCTTCCAAACCAAAAATCTTCTATATTACCTATTCTTTTTGTTTTTGTTTTTTCTGACACCATCAGGGTCTCAAAGTAAACTTTTGGGAGGATTTAAATAAAAAAGGAACCCACGTGAATGTCTGTGGGGAAAAACCAAAGAAGGATTTTTCAGTTTCCCTCTGAAGGAGTTGAACATTTGAGAAAAATCGATACCAGGTAAGATGAGGAAAAAAAGTCATATCAACTGGATTGATTAGATATAGTTTTGCAGGATGAATAGCAAAGAAACGTTTTGCTAAAGACAGGCTCATTAGAGATGGTTTATTTGACCTGGACTAATTTTTTTTTGGCTTGATTTGTTTTCATATTTAGGTGTTTGATATTCATTAATGTATATTTGTATATATATATATATTTATTTCTTATATATATATATATATAAATAAATGTTTATTTTGACACATCACACATCTTCTTAACTCTTGTTGATTCCTTGTGTCGCCTCAAAAGACCGGACTCCCATTTTGAATCTATGCACTTTGTGAAATGATGGTGCCATCACGTCCCTTCGGATACCCGCCAGTAAAAGTGTCTGAAAATTTTATCAAATTTCTTATTTTTTGTTTTGAAATACCTTTCAGTAATGGACTGTCGACCAGTCTTCTGATGTTAGCTAATCATTATCTTTTCAAATCATTTTTCTCCATATTGGAAATCACAGGAGTATAAGTCTGATAAATAAGATTGATGGTCCAATACCATTTTTCCAGTTATATCAGGATTTTTTAATCAGAAAAACGTTGCAAACATTTTCCTCTGTCTTCATTAACAAGTTTGTATTGTCATGGTGGATAATCCACTTGTCACACCTATCATATGGTTCACACTCCTCCCCGGTCTTTTGAACAGGAATAGAGGTTTATCCCTTGTTTCCTCTTTAGGATTGGGTTTCTTCTAACATATCTGTTCATTCACTTGTTTTCCCAATCACAACAATTTCACCCCCTTTGTCCACACGTCTAAAATTCCAGTTCAGTTATCTTCCCTGTGTCTTTTCCTTTTTTTCATTCATACAATAACACATAGTAACCCACTACCTTGAGTGGCCTTTGAGCTTTGTATGGGACCTGTCTATATTTCTGAGATGAGGTGTTGTAACTATTTACACTATTTAGACCCTTGTCCTCATCTTTGTTGTCATATTCACAATGTTTCAGCCAGTGTATGAACTTCAGCCTTCTTCAGGACACCTGGCCCAATGGATAGAAAATATTAGTTGAATGTACCCGCTTATGTGTAATCCAGTCTCTTGACCCAAAATTATCAGTTAACTCAAGTTCAATACTCTGGTCCCTATCGAAATAGGTTTCTTTTTGTCTAGATGAACAAAAAAATTTGGAGAGTTGAGTTATTAAAGGGAAATAACTGAAACTGAGACATCAGGAAGCTTGGCACATGGAACTAGAACAATCTGTAAAATTTCAATGTATATCACCTGAAGAAGGCTGTAGCGTACAATGGCCAAAATGTTGTGAATATAACGGTTCTTGGAATTTAGGTTTGACACCAAACCCTTTATTTCATCCACTGGGGTGGAAAGATTGTTTTGGGAGTTCCATGTGCCATATAACATCCAGGGTATTTTTTGGCCTTGCATATTTTACTCATCTACGATGTTCTCTGTCCACTATTTATCCGTGACCTCATCCCATATCAATTCAATGTAGAGGATTACTATTGACACTATTTACCATTTTTCAGACTGTTGTCCACATCTGTTTTGTCATATTCACATTTTGGCCATGGAATTATATAAATTATACATAAAATAGAAATATTCATTTTCAAATTTCCCAGTTATCCTGTTTTCAAATTTGTAGATTGAATCAAATTTAAGATAATGACTGAATCTGCTTCCCAAGGTGCCTTGGAGAGTTCTACAACTATAAAATAACAATGGATATTTATTCTATCCTTAAGTATTTGAGCTTAACAACTTTAATGAAATATTTTAATTAGAATCATAAGTACGAATGCAGCTCATTATTCAAAAAAAGAGGGCACAAATGTAAAAAAAAAAAAGATTAAATTGATAATTGATTAATTTTCTATAATTTATCAACCCTTTACAGGTTATTTAAAGCCAGAAAATATTTTCAGATGCTAAGAATGTTTTTTGAAATAATAATAATTTATTAATACAAGTCTTACTATTTAACCCATAGCTGGGGGAGATCCGAAGTTAGATTCTTACCTTTCCTAAAACTCCGGTATTTGTTGCATAAGTGAATATAACAAATCCCTTGAACTGGATTTGGAACTTGGCTCTCCTGTTCCCTGACGTACCCCACCACCGTTAACAATTCTGAGCCATTATCCATTACACACCTGCACATCCAAGCTTACAATAGCCTACAGCTGATATTCCCAAAAGCAGTCACCCATCTTGATATTGGACCATGCTTGATGTTGCTTAACTTCGAAAAGTGAACTCATACAGAACCAATGTTTCAATGTAATGTAGGTGTAAGCTTTCTATATTTCACTGAATTTGTTGACATTAAATGCATGAGAACCGTGTTATCACCTTCGCGACTTTGGATTTCCTCAATACCCTTTTCTTGCCTTTTGGGAAAAAATTCAAATAGCATTCTCTGATATGAACTTTTCTGTCTTTCATTGTAATCAAAAGTGGAATAGTCCATTATTTATTTGATAAAGTCAGGGGATAAACGCATCATTACATTTTCCAGTTTTCCTAACTCATAAAAAGAACCTGTGCCGATCATAATCTCTTTTCTTCATTGAAACCAAACAATCTCACCATTAACCTTATTTTCTTGTTTCTTTGTGGCCAAAATGGAACAGTCCATTTTTATAGAGGTACTGGCCCCGAATATAACGAGGCCTGAGGAATTTCTCGGAACAAGCAGAATCATAATATGACCAGAAAATTTTGATTTTTCTGATGAATAAAAGCTTAATTGTCCTCTCCTAATGACCGTTCAGAATAAGATCATGGAAAGTTCTATGACAACCGATGCAAAATATCACATTGTTAAATATTTGAGCTTCAACAATCTTTAACAAAATATTTGCCCTTTTGTTAAGAACAATCATAAATATGAATGTCTTCGTCCAGTCAGCCTTATTATTTCAAGAACCCACTGGGTTCAAAAATGAAGAGAACAGAAATTGTGCAAGTTTAGCTTCCAAGAATACAATCTAACTATTCAGAAACAGCCATTAAACACTTCTATTGTCCCTTCTTTTTTGAGGATCAAACGGGGGGCGAAAACAATCTTTTTTTTTTTTGAAAAACTGCCGTTAATGGCAGTTTTTTTTTTTTTTAGGGATATGTTTTCATTTTCCATATAGGCAAGGCTAAGTAAAATCAAATAAAGTTCATAGTTAGATATAAAAGAAAGATAAATAAATTGATAAAACAGAAATTTAATCATATCTATCTTATATTCTATTCATTTTATTTTCATTCATTTTCCTCTCTTCCACCCGCCAACCAAGGGCCCGTGAACTTAGAAGTTTCACCTGGTTCTAAGATTTCGCGTTTGACCAAAACTCAAACCATCAGGGTCTCATGCTATTCATGTGATCGGGGACGTACAGACATCGTTGAACTTTTGCCATCACATAATGAAGTGATTTGCGCCCTATTCTCCTCGTACCCGGTCAGGGGCGAAGGGAACCCACGTGACTGTCTGTGGGGACAGCGAAAACCAAAGAAGGATTTTTCAGTTTCCCTCTGACCAGCGGCAGTTGAACATCGCTGGGCAAAAATCGTCAGACCGCCCACTAAGATGAGGAAGACAACGAAGTCTATCAACTAGTGATTGAACGGCTGCTATGGACTGATCAACCCAACCAAATGCCTGTATGAAATGCTGGGGACCCACGAACACTTGCGAAAAGAAGAAGAAGAATCCAGGAACATTGTCGGCCGGCCAAGATACTGATTTATCATCAGAACTCTCGCTTCGGCGAATCAAAACTTTATGTGAAGATACCAGCCCGACTGCAAGATAAGTTGGTTCTTTTGGCTTGATTTGTTTTCATATATATATGTATTCGCTCGCGCCTTCTATTCTTTAATGATGTCCTCCCCCTTTGTTAAATGAATGTTCTTTTTTTTTTCTTTCTTTGTTTTGTTATATATATATACTTATAAATAAATGTTTAATTTTGAAATCCATCGTCTTGTTTCTGTTCTTCGTTGATTCCCTTGTGTCGCTTCCATTTCCGAGTGAAGACCGAGAAAAGAAACCACGTTTTCCTTTTTTTTTTTTTTTATTTTTTTTTTTTTAGAACCCGTGGTTCATCTATATGCTACAAGTTCGTAACATATATATAGATAGACTATATATGACCATTATTCTTTACTACCAATGATCAGCCTTTGGTCTGTTCAGTCCTTGAACCTACAATATTGAATCATTTAGGCTTTTTAACCAAAAATCTTCTATATTACTATTCTTTTTGTTTTTGTTTTTTCTGGGTAAAGTAAAGCATAGGAGGATGGGTAAAAAGAAGGAATAAAGCCAGAAGCATAGAAGGAGAGAACATTTGAGAAAAAGGATACCAGGTGTAAGGAAAAAATTCATAAGGCTGGAGATTAGATATAGTTTTGCAGGATGAATAGCAAGAAACATTTTGCTAAAGACAGGCTCATTAGAGATGGTGAATTTGACCTGGAGTAATTTTTTTCTGTTTATATTTAGGTGTTTGATATTCATTAATATATATATATATATATATATATATATATATACACACACACACACTTATTAACTCTTGTCTCCTCAAAGTACTCCCATTGTTTGTGAAATGATGGTGCCATCGCTGGCAAAATTATCAAATTTCATTTTTTGTTTTAAAATACCTTTCAGTAATGGAGTCAGGGATGTTAGCTAATCATTATCTTTTCAAATCATTTTTCCATATTGGAAATCACAGGAGTATAAGTCTGATAAATAAGATTGATGGTCCACTTTTGTTATAGATTTCTTAATCAGAAACTTGCAAACATTTTAATGCTTAATTAACAAGTGTATTGTCATGGTGGATAATCCACTTGTCACACCTACCATATGGTTCACACTCCTTCCTGGTCTTTTGAACAGGAATAGAGGTTTATCCCTTGTTTCCTGTTTAGGATTGGGTTTCTTCTAACATATCTGTTCATTCACTTGTTTTCCCAATCACAACAATTTCACCCCCTTTGTGTCTAAAATTAGTTGTTATCTTCCCTGTATCTTTCCTTTTTTTACATTCATACAATAACACATAGTAACCCACTACCTTGAGTGGCCTTTGAGCTTTGTATGGGACCTGTCTATATTTCTGAGATGAGGTGTTGTAACTATTTACACTATTTAGACCCTTGTCCTCATCTTTGTTGTCATATTCACAATGTTTCAGCCAGTGTATGCTTCAGCCTTCTTCAGGACACCTGGCCCAATGGATAGAAGTATTAGTTGAAGTAATCCAGTGACTTGACCCAAAGAGTTACAAGTTCAATACTTGGTCCCAGCAGAGATGAACAAAAAAATTTGGAGAATTTAGTTATTAAAGGGAAATAACTGAAACTGAGACATCAGGAAGTGGCATGGCACATGGAACTAGAACAATCTGTAAAATTTCAATGTATATCACCTGAAGAAGGCTGTAGCGTACAATGGCCAAAATGTTGTGAATATAACAAAGTGTTGGAATTTCACACCAAACCCTTTATTTCATCCACTGGGGTAGATTGTTTTAGTTCCATGTGCCATATATTATTTTTTCCTTGCATATTTTACTGTGATGTTCTCTGTCTACTATTTCAACCTCATCCCATATCAATTCAATGTAGAGGATTACTATTGACACTATTTACATTGTTCAGACTGTTGTCCACATCTGTATTGTCATATTCACATTTTGGCCATGGAATTATATAAATTATACATAATAGAAATATTCATGAAAATTTCCCAGTTATCCTGTTTGAAATTTGTAGATGAATCATATTTAAGATAATGACTGAATCTGCTTTTTGCGAGTTCTACAACTATAAAATAACAATGGATATTTATTCTGTCCTTAAGTATTTGGGCTTAACAACTTTAATGAAATATTTTAATTAGAACCATAAGTACGAATGCAGCTCATTATTTAAAAAAAGAGGGCACAAATGTAAAAAAAAAAAAAAAAAGATTAAATTGATAATTGATTCATTTTCTATAATTTATCAACCCTTTACAGGTTATTTAAAGCCAGGAAATATTTTCAGATGCTAAGAATGTTTTTTGAAATAATAATAATTTATTAATACAAGTCTTACTATTTAACCCATAGCTGGGGGAGAAGAAGTAGATTCTTACCTTTCCTAAAGGTATTTGTGCATAAGTGAATATAACAAATCCAACTGGATTTGGAACTTGGCTCTCCACTTAACAATTCTGAGCCATTATCCATTACACACCTGCACATCCAAGCTTACAACAGCTGATATTCCCAAGCAGTCACCCATCTTGATATTGACCATGCTTGATGTTGCTTAACTTCGGTGATCATACAGAACCAATGTTTCAATGTAATGTAGGTGTAAGCTTTCTATATTTCACTGAAGCAGACATTAAATGCATGAGAGTGTTATCACCTGTTTTATTTCCTCTCCCTTTTTCTTACTGGAAACAAATAGCATCTCTGATATGTCTTTTTCTGTCTTTCATTGTAATCAAAATGGAATAGTCCATTATTTATGCAGGGTATAACATATGTGCTAACTAAGAAAGAAGAGAGAATCATAATCTCTTTTTCTTCATTGAAACCAAACAGTGTCACTGATACCTTATTTCTTGTTTTCTTTGTGGCCAAAATGGAACAGTCCATTTTTTATGAGGTACTGGCAGAATATAACGTACGTGCTAATGAACAAGCAGAATCATAATATGACCAGAAAATTTCAGTTTTCTGATGAATCCTAATTCTTAATGACTGAATAAGATCATGGAAAGTTCTATGACAATAAAATATCACATTGTTAAATATTTGAGCTCAACAACTTTAACAAAATATTGCAAGAACAATCATAAATATGAATGCTGGTTATTATTTCAAGAAGTGGGTACAAATGAAGAGATTTGAAATTGACAACTTCTTCCATTTCCCTGAAACAGCCATTAAACACTTCTATTGTCCCTTCTTTTTTTCTTCATTTTTTCACTGAAACCAAGTAGTGTTTCTGATATGTTTTGTTTTCCCATGCAAGCAAAACAATTGTTCATTATTTATACATTGGTAGGAGACGTTAAACATATCTATCTTTCTTTATTTTATTTTCATTCATTTTCTCACTGGAACCAAGTAGGGTCTTTTCACCTCTTTAAATGTAATCAAAATCAAATAAGCCATTATTTATGGGGTACTGACAGGGCAAACTAAGGAACTAATGAAATGAGGGACAAGCATTATTGTATAATGCTGGATTATCTATCTATTTTTTCTGGCCTTCTTTTTCCTCATTGTTATATTTTTTCCATCTTTGCTTGTGATCAAAATGGAATAGTCCATTGTTTATTATTAGGTATTGGCAGGTGTAATGTACATCCTAACTAAGGAACAAAGTCACAAGCAGAATTATATGACTAATATGTTCATTTATTACTTTAACATCCACTTATTTTTACTGCGTGATATTCATTTTTTTTTTTTTTTTTTTTTTTTTAACAGACTAACAGTTAGTAAAATTGGTGGCAGTGCTAACATCAGTGGTATTCAGGAAATGGAAAAGCTCTTAATGGAAGATAACATCTATAATAAAGTAAGTAAATGATTACCAGAAGATGATCAATATTACTTATCATCTGTTGTGAGTTGGGATTTTTTTTAATCGTCTCACACCTAGCAAGACAATAAAGCCACTAAGACAGAAAGGGTTACTGGGTGTTAGAGAATATGAGAAAAAACATTGAGGAGAGGGAACAATAAAAGAACCCAAATTAAAAAGACAGAAGATAGCAATTAACATCGTATTTAAATTTTTCAAGATGAAAGTTAACTGGGAAGCAAGAAGCCAGAAGAGAGTTCCACAAGCAAGAAGTGTGACAGAAGAAACTGTTAGCGTAGAACTTAGTTGAAATTTTTAGATGCAACTATAAAATGATGAGACCTTGCCAAAAGTCTAGGTTCATCAGAACAATTATCATGAAAGTATTTATAGTGAAAGCATGGAGAAACTACATTATGGCAGTGGGAGAGTGACTGAAGCCAAGATTTCAGATCAGTACCAATAATATTGTAGATTCTTTGGATTTTATCAAGAATTGCTAAATATATAACAGGTGCACTAGATCAGACCAGATATGGCAGCAGTAATCAAAGCAAGGACTAATGTTAAACTTATAAATATGTAAGCTAAATCCTGGCAAGAAAAATTGTCTGGCACAACACTGTGATCCAACCTTCCTAGCTGCAGACCTACCAGTTGATAATCTTTGCACTTCATGTCAGCAGAAAAGGTTAATCTGAGAAGAAACAATAAATCAATTTACTGGAGGTTAGCATCAGCCATACTGATAGAAGGTAGAAAGTGTTCTCAGGTTTTCAAAAACTGAATGTATTTTTTTTTCTCCCAAACTAATGCCTCCTGTGTTATTGTTAGCCCACAATATCCAAGGTGAATATTGGTGGTATGGCAGTAGATGCTAAACATTCTTGCTAATAAGCCATGAATCTTTTAGTGGAAGCAAATAGCAGTCTGACAAAATGGCACCTGATATGACAGTTCATGCAAAGGTAAAGTGTAGCATTGAATACTTCCATGTAGAAAATATTGTGCCCATTGACATTGATCAGTGCTTGCTTTCTTTTTAAATAATAAGGAAATGTCATTTTTTTAGTGAATGTACATGCAAAATATGTTTGAAATGCTGAAACACAAATAACGCAGACATTTTCTTTATAACGAATATACACCCTTGTGCAAATTAATTGAAACAGCTGCTTTAGTTTCTTTTCTTTCACCATACGGTCTGTTTTAAACCCACTGGATTGACAGGGTGTGATCAATTTCTATTTTTTTTCCTCAGATTAGGTCATTTGCAGTGGTGTGCAGTAATATCAATCTATTGTTGGGATGTATGATGAAATTTGTTTGGCCTTGAAAAATATTGCGTTATCCATGATTTCATCAGATTTTTATCATGCCCAGACATTATTATCCCAAATGTTGATTTGTTGTCCTACAACCATTGTCTGCGATAGACGTTACTCCAAGGAAGTGCACAAAAATTGTAATGCTGCACAAACACACTGGAAACCCTTAACAGTGAGCAAATCAAAGTACTATAGCTTGGCCCAGAAACTCTCCTGTTTTAAATCCAATCAAGAATCTGTGGTCAATCTACAAGGAACAACTTTGTGGAATGGACATACAAAGTACCAACTTGGGCACTGGGTCATGTTTCATTGGAAAAAAAAAAAAAAAAAAAAAGGAAATAATAATAGAATTACTCATTTTGTTTCAATTTTCACAAGGACGTATATATACAAAATATGTTTGGGATGCTAAAACACAATGCATTAAGACATTTTTTCTTTTTGGACAATAAGGAAATGTCATATTTTTATAGTTATATCCAAATATGTTTAGTGATGTTAAAATATATTTTTCACTAGAAATATTTTGCTTTTAAAAAAAAAAAAAAAAAAAGAAAAAAAAAGGTAACTTTTATAAATAGATTCAGGATGTCATGAATTTTCATTTTTCTTTTAAAAGATTACAGATTCTATATTTGGAAATTTGTTGCTAAATGGATCGAAAGTGGTTATGTTTCCACAATGTCAACCTGGTTTTGGTATTGTCAACAATAAATGTGGTAAGTAGAATCAATGATTAAATCTAAACAGTGTTTCAAAATT
Organism: Acanthosepion pharaonis; assembly: GCA_903632075.3. NCBI lineage: Eukaryota > Metazoa > Mollusca > Cephalopoda > Sepiida > Sepiidae > Acanthosepion > Acanthosepion pharaonis. The sequence continues at coordinate 165,464 of CAHIKZ030001954.1, read as the reverse complement.
TTCTTCATTAAACATTTATATTTGGTTATAATTATTTGGATTGAAAAAAGGTTTTTTTGGTGGGTAGATGTTATGTGGAGAATATAATTTTAACTATATTAAAAATAAAAATGTTTCCTGATTTTATTTTGACAGGTGTTTTTATGAATATGCATTTTTATTGGTCAATGTAAAAGATTTATTCTGTTTTGTCATTTAATGGCACTGGTGTGTTTAGCTTTAATTGGTTCCTTTCAAAAAGATGACTTATGATTGTATTGTGACAGCTGTCATATGGTATTTTCTTTTTCATATTCTTCAAATATTTATCTTTTAAATATTTATTGGGAACTTTTAAAAGATATTTCATTTGGATTTCTAGAAATACTATAGGTGTTTAAAAACACTTTCAGATATTTTTCATTTAAGAAATAAAAATATATATCTGTCTCTCTCTCTCTCTCTCTCTATATATATATATATATATATATATATATATATATCATTCTATATAAATACTATATATGTATATATATATATAGAATGTTTCTAATATATAAAAATGTTTCACTGCATTCAGACATTTTTCTTTTAAATAATATAGAATGAAATAAGATATATATATATATATATAGAATGTTTCTCTCTCTCTCTCTATATATATATATATATATATATATATAGAATGTTTCTATCTCTCTCTTTCTTATATATGTATATATATATATGTTTCTATCTCTCTCTTTCTAATATATATATATGTTTCTATCTCTCTCTTTCTAATATATATATATGTTTCTATCTCTCTCTTTCTAATATATATATATATATATATATATATATATATATATATTTGAGGGAATATATATATATATATATATATATATATATATATATATATTTCTATCTTTTTCTAATATATATATATATATATATCAAATATATATATATATATATTTATTTATCAAATATAAGCAAGTGTATACACACATGCTCAATGTGGTTAGGCAGAGCAAAGATATATATTAATTAGTAAATATATGTGTACATACATTTTGGTGTGCGACTTAGGTTTTGCTGGATTACCAGCTCCTCACGCACAAAGTCTATGTTGCTAAAAGTAAACAAATGGCTTATGGGAAGAATGCTGCTACATAGCCCAAAAATAAAATTGGACAAAAAGTGTAGTAAATGCAATGCAGCTGAGTTACATTTTTTTTAAATAGAAAAATGTAAAAAGATTGTAAAAATATATAAAATAAGATTTTCAAATTTAAAATTAAAGACACTGTTTTCACATAGTCAATATAACATTATGGGTTAAAGGAAGGTAAGCTTGTAAGGTACTTAAGTCTTAGTAAGGTAAAAAATTGATAAAAAATATATATAAGGAAAGAAATGAATTATAAAAACAGAAATATTAGGAAAGTAATTATAATATATGGGAATAAAAAATATGAGGAAATAAAAACAAATAAAGATATATAACATACAAGGGAATTAAATAATTGGTTGTAATAAATATAAGAAACTAAATAATAAAAAAATAAAGATAATATGAGGAAAATAAAAAATATATAAGGAAATTAATAAAATAATGCTAGACATTGTTATAGATTTGTCATAAACATAAACAGGTTAGAGTGAAGTTGGTATGGTACCTAGATCCTAATAAAATAAAAATATAAGGAAAAGGAATTAGAATCAGTCAGGCTTCCAGTATTTTAAGAGATATGGCCTTCTATAGCTACATGTGATCATAGCTCATTTGCTTATTAAGTAGACCTAAATTGTTAATATTTCTGAGGATGAATCTTTTCTCTAATATACATAAATCACATCATCCCTACTGGAAAAAGGTTTGGTTTGTGCTATGAATTCCCATTTTACATTAGGTGTGTAGCCATTTGTTTTGATACTCCAATAGAACTTAGAAAGTGCTGTGGCGTTTGCATATTTTTTGTTGCTAAGGTGTCATTTTGTGATGGTAGAAACGTTTTTTCCTATTGTTAGCAGTAGATCTGAAATAAAATTTAATCTGGTCATTGTGCTTGGTGCTAGCTTTATAATTCCTTTACACATGCATTTATTGCTCATGGGACAGAGATCACCGTTCCAACAATTGCATTTCTGATCATCAGGGCTACCATTTCTACTAGTGTTGTTTAAGTATTTGTTAAAGGTTACACTATTATGCTGGGCTAAATATTGTTGAAGGTTTTTAGTGCAGCTATAGCTAACTTTAACATTGTTGTTGTTGAAGGGCTTTTTCGGTAAGGGAATATGACTGAAATGCTTGGGTACTAACCTGAGAAAGATCCTAACGTTACAGTTGAAGTTTGGATTGAACCAAATAATGTTGCATTTTCTATTCTTAGATTTACTAGTAGTATTCGTATTATTGTTAGTGATGTACCTTAGTTTGGCATTGTGTTTGCTTTTATTTAATGCATCGACATATTTGCTTTTGTATGTGTCAAAGGTGTGTTTATTTCATAAATAATTATATAGGCCATATTACAACATGTTTGGCATGAAGGATGGTTGGATTCTGTACTTTTCATGAAAATATTATAAGGCATCAATTCCCTTGTATAAGTCAAATCATTTAAAATATTACAAAAATTTAAAACCTCTAACCTTATCATAAAATAATTTCACCTTGAACAAAATTAAATGGACAATTTAAAATTTAAATGTCCATCATCTATTCATGATCAAAAAAGACTAAAAATTAATGGAATTACAACATGTTTGGCAAAGATTCAAAAACAAAACAACATAGCTCAATTATATCAACTAAAATTCATGGAGGCCTACCAAACCCTATCTTAACATATTTTGAAAAGGAAAATGTAATAAATCATCTACATACAAAAATAGACTAAATATAATGGAATCCTTATTAATAAAAACAAAAAAACACTCAATAATAGCAACTATGAACATGGACATAATATCTTGACTGTATTTTGAAAAGGAAAACATATAAATACATACATACAACAATCTATAGTTTTTATATAATTTATCATCCAAAAAGAGAAAAATTATTAGATCACATGAGAAATTGTATAAAAAAAACTAAATCAAAGCACCTTGTCTGTTGTATTCAATGAAATGTGCATGAAAGAAGGATTACTGCCTATTTAGGCACACACAAATATATATTTATTAAAGACATTTTTATGTTTAACATTCTGTAACATTATTAATACTGTTTATTATAAACAGAGCATTTACTTAAATACTTGTATCTATAAAAAAGAATGTTAAACATAAAAATGTCTTTAATAAATAAATTGTCGGACTTTGTCCATTTCTTAATATACAAATATATATATATATATATATATATATCTTCTATCTCTCTCTCTCTATATATATATATATATATATATATATATATGTGTGTGTGTTTCTTTCTCACTCATACTCGGTAATTTACTCTAAAAAATTTACTCTTACAACCTGCAGCTAATTTTCTGCAATCTATGTGGCCTTCAGGTTTTTTTATTTAATTGTGCAGGTTAAACATCACCAATCCAGCAGTGAATAATCTGGTTCAATCAGTAAAATCTGTTGCTACTTTCTACAAGGCTAATTTCTGATTTTCAGCTTGCTACATGGACCAGCCACTACTGCTTTGTGCCACTAGCCATTATGTCGGTTATTTTTTAACACTTTCTGCTTACAGCCACATACAATTCACTGAAGTTAAGCAATGTCAAGCCTGGTCAGTACCCATATACGTAACCACTAGGGAATACCAGGGGCTGTAAACTTGGATGTGTGGGTGGTGTAATGGATAATAACTTGCAATTGTTAATTGAAAAGCCAAGTTACAATTCATGTTGAGTTCATTATATTAACTTTTCTTTCCCCAGTTATGGGTTAATTAGCAAGATTGATATCACTAAACCATTATCATCTCAAAAAAATAATCTTATAGTCTAAAATTATTTTCTGGCTTTAAATTACCTACAAAAAAATTGATAGGCCATAAAAAAGAGATTCAGTCAATCAATTTAAGCACTTTCAAACACTAGTAAGGTGTTTCTACTTTTCTGCATTTTTTGAGTATCTTTGTAAGATCATCCTTCTTTGAGCTTTGTGGACTGGCAATACAGCCACAAAGAACTTGAGGACTACCAACACTAGCAACCACTAAAATAGATAGCACATGTAACTTGAAGAGAAAATAGTGATATAAAGGCTGATGTTCTACACTACTGCAAACAAAAGGCTAGGAAGGAAACCCTTGTCAGTACTGGAAAAAGTGATAACAGCTTCTGGACTTGAGAACCTATTTTCCTGAAAAAATGTTTTAAGAGAAAGATTTTATTAATTTCAACCAAAATCAGTACTGACTGCTCAATCAATTAATGTCAAATGTTTCCTTATAGGGAAATGGTTAATTATTACCATTATCATAATTTGCTGACACTTAGACCCAGTCATGGTTCCAATGGATACAGAGAGTGTCTATAACAGATAAAATAGAATTTAAGAAAAATACTAGGAGGTCAAATGTAATATTTATAATGTATTGTATTTATGTCATGTTCACTCATTTACATATCATCACATAAAGAAGCAGAGAAATTAATGTAACTATCAATATTCCAGTAAAATCAATTATCATTAGGTACTTCTACAGATTCCAATGTTGCCAGGTTAGGGATCCTCAGTCTGTACAATATTTTCATCCATTGTTTTTAAGCATTTAAATGGTGGTTATCTATTATGTGTTACTTTTCTCTAACTATAATAATCTATTTTCTTTTTCCCAGTCCAGTGTGGTCCTGGTACATATTATATTAACTCAACTACTACCTGTGACTATTGTCCACATGGATTCTACCAAAGCCAGAGTGGTCAGTCATATTGTGAACAATGCCCTACTAATCAAACGACAGAAAATATTGGAACAAACAATGCAAGTCTTTGTTATGGTGAGTTGAATTTAAGATTTTTTTTTTTATAATGATGTTAACCCTGGACTTGAACAGGTTAAGATTTTATAGATTGTAATCATGGAAGTCAGTTCCACAAGGCAGCAGTTTTTTGGAAAAAGCTGCTTGGGTAGAACTTAGATCTTGCCAATGGAATATGAAGGTACCAAGGGTGGTTTGCTACAATGGGCATGACATGGCAGGTCTTAATCATCTGAATGCTTTCAATGGGAATGGGTTTGAAAATAATTTGTCACCCACAAGAATGTGGGGATGCTTTTGTACTCTATCAAGACAGGAAAGTGAAGACTGGGCAGCTCCTGACCATATATAGCAGCAGTACTCCATTTTAAGATTGAACTGGCTTTGTTCTCGGTCCCATGATTGGGTATATGTAATCTACTTCTGTAAGTCCTTGCTATTAGTTCATAGCCAGGGTCAGAGAGAATGTAGGTAGGTATCTGTTATGAAATATTCTGACTAAAATATACCAGGTCTACACCATACATTGACTAGCAGTTCTCTTCTTTGAGTATCCAGCTTCCTACCCTACAGCCCAGAGACTTCCTTTCAGGGGACATAATCTAGTTACCTGTTAGATACTATACTGCACCTACCACAGTATATTCATAGGGTTGCTACACAACTGAGCCCCTAACCTAATATTTCCCAGCCAGCGCCAGTGCACATAGATGCACTAACAGACCCTGAAAGGTAGCCAGCTGCACTTCAAGCTAGACATACCATGTCAGTTTTTGTCATTTGATATTTTAAACTGGATGCTAAATTCCTTAATCTTTAAAGAGTGGATAATCCTTTCTCCTTTGCCTTCTTCATGGGATTTAAATCAGTCATTATCAGCCTCTCAAAAAAAAAACCCAAAAAAACATTGCAAATTCTTCATAAATCCCTTTAAATGAAAACTGTACTGATAATGTTCTTTGGGGATGCTAAACTAAATATTGACAACCTTTACATGTAATTTTTTTTTATTATTTTCCTATTTTCAAATTTTATGACTAATTTTTCATTATTATAATTTAAAATGAGCACAAGAGTTTTAGTTATTATACAAGTGCACCCTAAAGTAAAAAAAAAAAAAAAAAATGGATGAGAAACTCTGATCTAACCCCTTCTTTCCATATGTCTGGGTTGAAAGCCAAAGAGTTATTCATTCACACATCGTGTGTCTTTGTACACTCTGGTAGAGCCCACTCCACTTCAAGTGCATCCACAACTGATGTCTTCCAGCTTGAAGACTCACCTTCGGTATGGAGCCCAATCTGATCCATTGTGCTAGATGAATATTGACTACATAAAGGTTTCATCTAGAATGTTTCAAACAAGAAAGCCCATTATCCAATGATGACATGACATTGCTATACTGGCTGCATCCATATCTTAGAGCCCAATCTGTAAGGTACCAATAACACTCATAGACAAAGCAATCGGTAAAAGTCATAAAAATGATTGGAGCGCTAATCATCTTTTATAAATTTATATATATTATTTCTGTAAGTAGTATTGATGAAGGACAAGATATGTTGATACCACCTAGTCTTAAAAGAATTCTTAGTACTACCAATATAGAATTTTTTCAACCATCATATTTTCTATTGGAGGTATAGTACTAAGATAAACAAGAGATTTAGTTAAACATTTGTTCAGCAATTGTCATTGGTCAGAATTCCTACAATTATATTAGCTAATATCATTAATAATATTTATCTTAGAATGTGTATTATGATTCAGATTATGAAATTGGTTTAAAATTTTATTATTGTGTTACTTTATAATGTTAAGATTATTGATGCAGCTATAACTTATTTTACTAAGCGGGTTAATTTTAGGAAAATGTTTATCAATCAAATGCCAGTTTGAGTGATAAACATTCCATAGGTCATATTTGATTGGTTGATCAGATTAAAGCCCTCAAACCTTATAATCCTTTTTTTTTCTTTTTTTTTAAGCGGTTGTATTTTGTTTTTAAATCTAAAATTGTTCACTTGCCAGTAATTTACAATCACCTGATGAAATGCATTGATATGCATTGAAACACGACTACAATTGTGTAGCAATTTTGACATGTTTTTGATGTAATATCCTAAAATAAATATGTGTGTATATATTAATCTTATATAGTAATCAAACACATCCTTTTACCTCATAAGAGGAATAGCCTATATCAGCAGACAACGAAAGTGGTCATCTGTCTTTTCAACCCCAGTGTGGAATGAAGTTCATGATAAGGTGGAATGTAATAAGAGTTGGCTGTGAGGAAGCTAACCTTAACTTGCCAGTAATCCTTTTCACTGTTTCAGTTGGACATTAGGCAAGAGGCAGGAGTTAAGTAGGGTGGTAGGTGTTTATCTTCTTTCCCTAATAAAATCTCTCTGCCTTAAGATAAACACCTGGCCTGGAGTGGTAGCACTTGTTAGGGTCCAAGCTATGGACAAATAGTGACCCCCCCCCAAACAAAACACTATAAAAATACATTTTTATTGTAAAAATAACAGCAATACATTCTCATATATAAAAATTTACTGACAAAGCATATTTATAATAAAATTACCAACAATACATCAATCAACATGAAAGAACTCTTTCATGACATTAATCCTTATAATATCCTACAATTTCATAACTCAAAGTGTATTCCAAAATATAACTTCAACAAAACTACAACACAAAAAACACATATCACAACCTCTAGTAATTATATTCACACAAACATGTATATGCACAAAAGTTGAGTATTATCTACCATGTATTCCATTGTGAAAGCAGAATAACAAAACTACAACATAAAACACACATATCATCACCTCTAGTAATTATGTCCAAACAAACGTATATGCACAAAAGCAGAGTATCATCTACCTACATGCTTTCAATTGTGAAAGCAGAATATGTATTATATGTTTATTATTGCAAATCTCCCCCAAAAATTAAATTTCGGCATTGAGTTACCCATAAGGAATTGATATGCTGTTAAACAATCAAATTATTTCCTTTAAGAATTTCTGTAGTAAATTAGTTTCTAGTGAATTTCTATTAATAGATCTATAAATATATAGGCATTTAATTAATTTTACTAATTTAGAAGCTAAATATGTGGTTAGTTATTTATAATATTCAAATGATATTTGTCTTCTTTCTTTTTTTTTCTTTTTTTTTTTACTCCAGAAAATTGTTCATCTGGTTATTTCCTTGACTCTGGGGTATGTAAAGCTTGTGAAAAAGGGTTTTATCAACCAAAAACAGGAAAGAAGTATTGTTTACCTTGCACTTTGGGTAAAACTACATATATCACAGGAGCAGATTCCGCATCATTTTGTTTCCGTAAGTATACATTTTCTTAGAAAATATTTAGTGGAATATTACACCATTTTTTAATTGCTAACAAGACGCATATTGGCTTTTCCCACTGAATGACTCAAAAAATCTTCTAAGTCTTACATGATAAAGTTGATGTATCTGGTAAGCTAACATTCATTCAGATGCCATAGATTACCAGTACTTGTATCTAACCTGACATTGGAAACTCTATATGATCCTACATTAAGTAAGGTTGCTGAGAGAATAAGAAGAAACAGGTGGAGTAATTGTTCCAAAGACCTTAGAAAGAAATAAAGCATAATTTAATGATAGAAAATGGTGTTATATGCAATGGAGATGTGATAGTACAATCAAAAACAGTAAGAAGAGATATTTTAAATTTATACATGATTATGTGCATTGTGGGATATAACAGCTATGCAGAGGTGATTAAAATGGTGGCTAGGGTATTAGTGTGATCTAGAAAGATATGTACACAAATGTCCCAATTGTATAGAAATAAAGAATTTTCAACAAAGAAAAGCACTCGTGGCCTAAAGAATCAGAACTATGGTCATGTATTCATATGGATCTTGCACACAATAATGGCATGGGACTATTTCTAATTTTAGTAGAGTCCTTTTCAGGATGGCCTGAAGTTGTTAATGTTAAAGCTAGTAAAACAAATACTAAGAGTGGAATTTTCTAGATATTGGGTCCCTAAAACATTACTATTAGACAATGAACCAGAATTTTGTGATGATGTGTTGTAATTGAATTATTAAAAACAACAGAAAAAAACAGGAATTGGTTTGACAACAAGTTTATTACCTTTTGATACAGGGGAATATAATGTAGAATAGAAACTATGGGAGAGTATGTTTAGCTGTGAATCACTGTTTTCAGCAAAAGCTACTGCTTCTTCTCTTGATATAGAAATATTTTTATGTCTTTTGTCCGACAGCTGAGTCCAAACTTGTAGGGAAATATTCTCCCTCACAACACTATGAATGATAGTGGGAGTGACTCAGATATGGAAGAAGATGAAATAAGATCCAAGATCTCCATTGAAAAGAACAGGACATAAACCTCAACGGGGAGATGGGGAGAAAAGAGGTTGTAGAAAAAGAAGTTTGAGAACAACCAAAGTCATTAAACTTCTTCAGTTCAAGGACATGTAGTGGAATGCTAAATAGAATTGTACTTATTTGCATATGTTAAGTAGAAAAGATATATAGTTTATAATAAATTAAAAGACAGGCAAGAAGTTGACTACAGATCATGTCTCCTAGAACAAAACAACTGGAATATTAAATTTAAATAGGGGATGTTTATATGCAAAGTCGAGGGATCTGGTAGGCTAATGTTTAGCCAGATGCCATAGACTACCAGTACTTGTAGCTAGCCTCATTCCATAATACTGGAATATTAAATGTAAATAGGGGAGATTTATATGCAAAGTCGAGGGATCTGGTAGGCTAATGTTTAGCCAGATGCAATAGACTACCAGTACTTGTAGCTAGCCTCATTCCATAATACTAGAATATTAAATGTAAACCTGGGGGCCAGGTTTATATGCAAAGTTGAGGGATCTCCATAATACTGGAATAAAATGTAAATAGTTTATATGCCTAGATGCCATAGACTACCAGTACTTGTAGCTAGCCTCACTCCATAATACTGGAATATTAAATATAAATAAGGGAGGTTTATATGAAAAGTTGAGGGATCTAGTGGGCTAATGTTTACCCAGATGACTACTAGAACTTGTACCTTCTTAGTTCATTCAATTGGACTTTGGCTTGTTTTTATCTTTGCCTTTAAATCATCTCAGCAATTTATTGATTATATAAATTTGGGTTTTACATTTTATCTGCTTTCTTTTTTGCCTTTATGGATTAGTTGGATATTTTACAAAGGCCTAATTTTTGTCCCTGCCCCTAAAACTTCCACCAATCTAAGAAATGTTCATAATTAGTTTAATAATTGATTTAAGTCATTTTTTTTAAATAAAGTCATACAATTAGTGAGCATAAGTAATTACTGTTCTTCTTGGTTAATTACAGCTCCCTGTCAACTTGGCTATCAACTAATTGAAAATGGAACCTGTCAGGTTTGTCCTCGAGGAATGTATCGTCAAAATGAGAATGATAGCAGCTGCATTCCCTTGTAGTGCAAATACAACAATGACTACTGGGGCCACTTCGGCCAGTAATTGTTCTGTTCGTAAGTTATTGTTTATTTCAGATTTTTATCAGATGTTAAGGGTCAGAAAACGTAAAACAACTTAATAAGACAAACTTGGACCTTCATGCCTGCAAAAAAAAAGTACAGTTTTTCCCTTGACACCACTATTATTTTAACTACCTTCACTCCTCAACAATGTTTATTATCTAACAAGCATACATTTAAGAATTCCCTGGAATCTTTGCAAGCATTGTTAAATCTAATAAGTTTGAGATGAAGGATATAGATAAATTTAGTTTCAATATTAACTCCTATTTCAGACAACATGAGTACACAACCCAGTGCAGCTGATTGCATTAGATATTGTTATATTTACCATATATATATTTTTTTTTATTTTTTAACAATTCTATTGCATTCAGTTTCCATGGAAACAACCAAGTTACTTTTCTGACTCTCTACAAAGAGTCACTATAAACTTCTTTTGATATAGCTTTGATTTGGCTTTGATTTTGGGATCTTTTTTGGTGCTTCTTCAAGAGTAATGTCCTTAGCCAGTTCTTGTAGATTGAGACACCAAACAACAGAAACCACATCACTTGAAAACTTTCTACAGCGACAGCAAAAATTGATAGCACATATAACTAGAAGGGAAAATAATGATACAATAAAGATCTTAACATTCCACACTACTTTAAACAAAGGGTTAGGAAGGAAACCATCATCTATACTAGAAAGTGTAATAACAGTGGATTTAAGAAGTCTATTTTCCTGAAAAAAAATTTTTAGAGGAAAAATTTTATAAATTTCAGCCAGCATTAAGGCTGCTTGGTCAATGAATGCTGAATTTTTCCTTATAAGAGAATGGCTAATCTCACCAAGATTAAAAAACAAGAAACCAATCCATAATAATATTAATTCTGAACATGGTCACAATGTACTGGCCATATTTGGAAATTCAGAATTTCAGCAATTTTTATATCATCTACAACACCACTTCCATACTATTTATTATGGTACTATAACATTAATTCTGAAGATGGTCACAATTTACTGGAAATACAAAATATATATACTTTCAGCAGCACTTACACATTATTCTTCATCCTGGTATGATGATAAATTACATCCGACAGCAATGCCTCTGATCAGGAAATTAGGGTTTTTTTTAGGAGCATGGAATCATCTCTTAACTGCTGTTTTTTCCTGGTTCTCTCTAACCCAGGATGGTAGCAGCTGTTAGGTGTCCTAGCTATGGGCAAATAGTGAACACCTAAATAAATGTCAAAGCACTATGAAGGTGTAGTGAAATTGCCAGCAATACATCTGTGTAGTGAAATTGCCAGCAATACATCTGTGTAGTGAAATTGCCAGCAATACATCTGTGTAGTGAAATTGCCAACAATACATCTGTGTAGTGAAATTGCCAGCAATACATCTGTGTAGTGAAATTGCCAGCAATACATCTGTGTAGTGAAATTGCCAACAATACATCTGTGTAGGGAAAATACCTGCAATAAGTTTTTATGAAATAAAAAAAATTACAAAAAATACATTTTTATAGAATTAAAACCAGCAAAACATTTTATAACAGAAAGGTATATATCAAAACATATAACACCTACAATAGATAATCTGCAAACTACTATTAAACATACATTTACCCTGAAAAGTATAAAATTATGCTCAAAATATCTGTAGATGAAGACATAAAATTCCATACAAAATATTTAGATTTCAGCATTAAATAACCCATAGAGGTGTTGATATGCCACTAAACAAAAACAGCCAATCAACTTGTTTACACACCATTTCTTATTGTAGTATAACAAAAAAAATCGTCTTTGAAAATGGTTAACAGTTTAGCCAAAAATGCTTAGTACCAACAAACTTTAGGATAGTTTTTACATTAATTAAATCTAGAAAAGAAGGCTCTTGTAGACATTACAATGATGTTCACCCTGTATAAGGCCCAAGAGCCAATTGAGGTAGAGGGCTACACAGAGTAAGAGGCACCACCCCAAATAAGGTGATAATGATACCAAGATACAAGAAGTGAAACAGAAAGAAAAGACTTTAGAAGGAATCAGAAACCCAATCCTAAACAGGAAACAAGGGATAAACCTCTACTCCTGTTCAAAAGTTTAGGAAGAAATGTAAACTGAATGATAGACGCATCTATCTAAAAACCATTAAAAAAAATTAAATGAAAGTACTTTCTTAGTCTTGTTCAATGAAACATGTATTAAAGGGGATTGACACCAAAATATGCAACTTCCTAGGTCAGGAGTAGTGTGGACTGTCTGAAATGACTAAAAGAATAAGAAATGAGGATATTAGTCAAAAGAATTCTTATTTGTTTTTCTTTTCATATTTCTAGCTGCCTGCATTGAAGGAGAATTCTTGAATGGAACTGTTTGTAAGGATTGTCCCTTGGGAACTTATCAAAGTGAAATATGGCAAGAACATTGTATTTCATGCCCAGTAAATACATCAACTCTTAAAGAAGCCTCCAGAGACATATCATCTTGTGAAGGTAAGTTTTGAATTTCCATATATTTACTAATACCAAGCCCTAGTTTTTGTTACTTTTAGAAATTTGGCAACTGTCAGAAATATTTTAGGCAAACAAAATTTTTCTATGATCCGAGGAACACATGTTGCTTGTATTAAAATACAAGCAACATGTGTTCTTTGGAGCATGTCACCAATGTGTGACAAGCAAACATCGTATTTCACTGTTAGCTACTATTTTCATTTTAATATAATTAAAAACTGCAAGCACTCAACACAGATGTTGAAAAAATGTCCAGTTCCTTGTAACAATCTAGTAAGTACCTGACTCTTGCTATTCTCTACCTTTACAAGAGTCAGATCAGGCCAAAAATGGAGTACCATTGCCATATATGCACAGGCCCTACCCAGTTTTCACTTTACAATTGTGATAGAGTACAAAAGTGTTTACACATTATTGTGGGTAGCAAATTATTTTCCACTATACAACACCTTCCACAGAGACAAAATGTTGCAAGCCTCTCGCTGCTCTGTCACTATTTCTATAGAAAGTGTTCAGACGAGTGACATTCTTTAGTGCCACCAGTTCTAATCTTCATGGCTAAAACCTTCTATTCTATGCACATTGTAGCAAACCACCCTCATTCACTTCATATTCCAATGGTTAAATGTAAGTTCCTCTCAAGCAGCAGCTTCTCACAAAAAAAACTGCTTTGTGAAACCGACTCCCAAGTGGATGGTTTCCAGATCATTACAATCTTAACATGTTCAAGTCTAGGATTAACTTTTATCATACACACATATCCATATAAACTGTGCCATTTACTTTGTAACCCTTTACATTGAGTGGCTCTTGGGTTTTGTACAGGGTGAACATCAATGTAAAAAAAAGCTATTTATGCAGACTATTTCTGTTGTAAGGACTTCAATTTTTACTCAGTGTTCCATATTTGAAGCCTTGTGTCAGACAATGGTTAAATGATATCTCATTGTAAAATAAAAGTTAACAAGGTCATTACACCAACTGTTACCATTAGTTCAATCCTTACTATTATTCAAACTAATGTGTGAGGAACAAGAAACCAAAGTGTTAATATCAAATGGGAAATGTTAATTAAAAACTAAAATAATTTGGATTTTAACAAGTAAAATAGTGAAAAGTTTTATGAGCATTCTTTTGCATTAAATGATTTTCATTTTTTACAGCTTATCAACACTTTACAGGTTATTTAAAGCTGGAAAATATTTTCAAATTGCAATTTTTTTTTTTTTTAGATAAAAATTGTTTATTAGTACATATTTTACTAATTAATCCATACGTGGTGGGAGAAGAGGTGGATTTATATCTTTCCCAAGTGAATATAACAAACCCAACAATAATTGGAACTTGATCCCCCCAATTACCAATTCTGAGCCATTATCCATTACACCATCCACACAATTCCACCTATATCATTTATATTAGTCTTCCAGTATGTTCATTCAAGATGTTACAGTGTAGTGTAATTGATAACAGCTCAGGATGTGAAATTGGAGAACCTAGTTTGGATTCTAGCCAGGTTTGTTACATTCACTTATGTGCAAATCCCCTTTGGGAAAGGTATGAATCCATCTCTTCTCCCTCAAGCTATGGGTTAAATAGCAGGACAGATTGAATCCTATGGTCTTTAATTTACTGTGGGAATTCTTCTGCTTAGTCATTCAGGAATCAAAAGAGACTTAATTGCCCACATGTGTATCACATATTAGGACTGTTTTTTTTTATATTCATTTGGCTGGACCACAAAAAGAAACTTGTGACAAATATCCCAAACAAGCTACAGACATCAGGATATACTTTTGATCTTATTCCTTTAAGGCTGATAGAAAGGTGCTAGCTGCAGTTTTTGTTTAATTGAAAATTAATAGGTGAAATTCTTGTAATTCAAAGCTAACATGTGAATGTCTTATTTTTTTGACTTCTTTTTCCATAGAGTTTTGTAACTCGGGCTCAGACCGGAACAATATGAGTGTTCCTTGTACTCCTTGCCCAGAAGGATTTTACAGAATGCTAAATATGTCCAATCCTTTTGCTGAATGCTCTCAGTGTCCAGAAAATTTCACAACATCTGGTGAAGGAGGTTCTTCTTGCCCATTACGTATGTATGAGTTTGTTCTTTTTTTTTATTCTTAGATGAATTAAGAATGTATAGCACTGAACTCTTATGTGATCTCTCTCCTCCTATATGACAATGAATGCTGGACAATCTTCTCAAAGATGAAGAATAGATTTGAAGCAACAGAAATGTGCTCCTACAAAATAGTAATATTAGCCATTTCCCTACAAAGAAATATTAATTGACCAAGCAGCCAGTATAAAAGACAGAAAGATGTGAAGAGCCATATTTTCTCGTGTCCTGAAGAGACAGTGCATAAAAGAAGATCAGTTAAGAAACAAAGTTGTGGAGAACCATAAACGAACTTGTCAAAAGTATAATAATTTAGATATTAAATTCCTATTCATTCTTTTTTTATGTGCAGCATCCCTTCAGAACATATGCATTCATGATTCTCCACAACTTTCTATCCATTTGAGGCCCTTGGCAGTTTTTCTCCCTATTCTAAGTTCATTGCCCCTCCCCCTCCCATTCTGCCATTCATTCACACAAGCTTGTCAGGTAAGTGTCTTTGCCTATGTCTCTTGCACTCAATGTAACAATGACAGTTCTCAGCTGATATTTTTTAAAGAAAACATCTGAAAGAAGTTACAGAAATTGTTTTGGCAGTTGTTGTCTTAATAAAGGTCAGCTGAGCAAAGTGGACTTCACAAGACCCATGTCAAATGACCCCGACAAAGGAGGTCAGCTGAGTGGAGTGAACTTGATAAATGTATTGTTTTTAGATAAAAGCTGACAATGATAAAGAATGACAGTTGTCCCTAGCAACCTATAAACAGAACCACTTACTACACAAAAGGAAGGATGCAGTGCTTAGACGATTTGTTCTCTCACCTCACTCTTCCCTTGCCTGCCTATAGCCACCACTTACAAGAAGATTGCAGCAGAATAAAATTTGCCAACTGTTAAAATTTTATCTCCTGGTTTTATTTCATGGGTAACAATCTGACCAGTCATTTTCCATATATTAAGCCACAAGCTGGAAGGAACTACCCTGAGGACTAACCTTGTGTCTAGTCTGAGCTGCAGTGCTAGATCAATATACCCAGTGAGAGTTAAGTTTTCCAAGCCCTGTCTTTTTCTGATTCTGAGGATTAGTGTATTTCCAGCTTGCCATTTTCATTAAGACTTCTTTGCTGCTTACTCGCACCATTTCGGTATCCTTCTCTAGAACCATATATCCACTGCTTCCTGTATTTTCCTCATCTGTGTGGAAATTGTTCATTGCCACATTAACATATCTATTAAGTAAATACTGAAGATAATCTCCTAAAGATAATTGAAGCATTACCAGAAAGCTCAGTAAATTTTAAGTGATTGCTCAATTTTCCATTCAGTTTTTCTAATGGCTCATCTTGCATTTCACTCATCTTTCATATTTACTACACTAGGAAATTAAAAAGAAAATTAACTCTTTCTCTATCAATTTGAACATTTCTTGAACATTTGAGAAGCACCTAATTATCCTATAATAATTGTGCTTCTTCCTCTTTTTGTTACTTTGCACCACCATTACATCCTGCCAACACCTCATAAATAATGGACTACTCCATTTGATCATTTGGAAAGAGAGGAAAAGACACTACTTGGTTTCAGCAAGAAAAATAAAAGAAAGGAAGATATAAGTGAAAAGAGAATCAAATTAAACTGATGAGAACAGCTACTACACATTGATCTTACCCAAAATGCCATGATGACCACAATAAAAGGACCAGTTTTTTTTTAGATGCACAGGCTAGAAAAAAAAGGGAGATTGAAGTGTTAAACCTCTCCTGCCAATACCTTATAAATAATGGACTATTCCATTTTGATCATGTGGAAAACAAAACACATATCAGAAATGCTACTTGATTTCAGGGAGAAAATGAATGAATGAATGAATGAATGAAAGAAAGAAGGGAAGATAGAAGAATTTCATGGCTGCTTAAGTTGTCAATTTCAAATCTCTTAAAATAATGACCAGTATTCATATTTATGATTGTTATTTGAATATTTTCTTAAAGTTGTAGAGCTCAAATATGTAACAATGTGATAGGGAAATTTCTAAGGATATTTTATTATCAAACACAACAAGAACTTATTCAATCATTAACTTAACAGAAAATTAAAAAAGGAAACCATGAAAATTTCATGGGTCTTTCTACTAATATTATAATTCTGTTTGTTAATTAGTTAGTATGTACATTACACCCTGCTAATTCCTCACAAATAATAGACTTCCATTTTGACTGAGAGGAAATATGGAAAAGACATATCAGAAACACTGTTTGGTTTCAGTGAGAAAAAGGAAGAAAAAATAGAGGAAGCAGTAATTCCCTCATGCATTTAATGTCTGCTTCAGTGAAATGTAAAAACTTTGTATTTTAAATCTTTTTTATTTGGACCATCTTACTACTTTAAATACTAATATTTTGTTAAAATTGTTAAGCTCAAGTATTTAATGATACAATGGGGGATTATCCTTGTGTATTTTATAGTCACAAGTTTATTCAGCCATTAACGTAAGAATTAACATTCATCAGAAAATTCAAATAGGATAAAATATAACAATTTTCAAATATATATATATATATATATATATATATATATATATATGTGTATATATATATATATATATATATATATATATATATATATATATAAATGGACAAAGTTCAACAATTATTTTAAGACATTTTTTATGTTTATACATTCTTTTTTTTTTTTATAGATAAAAATATTTAAGTAAATGTTCTGTTTTATAATAAACAGTATTAAACAACATTTACTGGCCTGAATGACCGAGAAATTTTCATAGAAAATTTTCAGGCTGGTAAATGTTGTTTAATACTGTTTATTATAAAACAGAGCATATATATATATATATATATATATATATATATATATATATATATATATATATATATAATGTATATATAATAATACTGTAAATGTACACTATCCATTGTACTTAATCTTTTAAAATCAATTTTTGTTTCCATCAGGAATCTGTCCAGCTGGTCAGTTTAGAGACAATGGTACGAACACATGCAAGGATTGTCTTCAGGGTTATTATCAACTAAATAAAACCACAGGTGACTGCATGAAATGCCCAACTAACTACACAACCCTAAACTTAGGATCTCAAAATAAATCTGACTGCATATGTAAGTAAAACAATCCAATTCTTTAAATCTATCATACTTTTGTTTTCAGAATACACAAAGGGCAAGACAGAATTTTTTATATATATATATATATATATGGTGTATGCGCACTGTTTTTTGATTTTGGCAATTGCACAGTATAGAAGGGTCAGTTGGGTACTATCTGTGAGAAAAAGAGCACCATGACACAATTCACTTTGCCAGAAATTTGGAAACAGCATACTATACTGCTTAGTATTTGCACCAGAAGCTCCAATACAAACATTTCAAAATGTTTGAGTGTCTGTCTGAGGACAGTACAGAGGATTTGTAAAGAGTTGGATGAGGCTAATGGTGATTACGAAGATACAGCAGCTTAGAAAACTCACTCTGAGCATTCTGATAAGAACTCTCAAATTTGTTGGTGAGGCCCTCAGATTTGACACAGAGGCCTATATCAAGTGCCTTCAGTAGGTAGTACTTCCCTGGGTCAAGAGGGTGGCTGCTGAAAGACCCTACATCTGGCAACAGGATTCCACACTATGCTACACAAATATATAGAGTTTTAAGATATGCTGTATTTATGGATTAAAGTGCTTATTATAAGTGATAGATAAATATAAGTGGATAATGGGGTCAACATTCAGCAGTAACAGTCTGTTCCATACATAAATGCAATCTTCAGGCCATGTATATTGTATTTGGGCTCGACTATATATGCTGATTGATGGTGCATTATGAGTAGATATTTTGTTTTATTCTAACAGCTATTGGTTGGTTAGTTGGTTATCTTTCAAGCAATTCCAGAGACTATTGAGTTGAAATAATTGTGGATTTGACTGGCATTTTTTAACTATTTTATAATCTCCATTTAACTTTTTTAATCATTATTTATTATTTTAATATTTGCCATTGAATGTTATTATATTTACTAGTATTTGTGTGTACATTTCTAAATTGTTAATTTATTTATTATTTACTTAATTTGTTTATTTATTGATTTAGATTATTTAATTTTATTTATTATATTATTATAAATTTAATTTATAAAAAAACAGATGCTGCTGGGTTTTGACCTCAATATTCACTTTATATATATATATATATATATATATATATATATATATATACACACACACACACACACACACAGTGGAACCTCAATTTAACAAACTAATGAGGGTGGGAATCTTCTATTAAAGCCATCTGTTAATTTGAAGCACTTTTTTTCATGGTTTAAAAACACCCAGTACAGTACAAAATTATGGTAAATAAATGTAAATACAGTATATATGTATTTTATTTTTTAAGTTACTATTTAACTTTAAATAAAATTTGAAAAGTTTTGAAAGTTAAATCTAGAGTCTGATGGTTACAGGTCTGTTAATTCAAGGTTTTACAATATATAAAAACAATATTCAGATATTATTGCTTTTTCACAACTTAAAGTAAACCCCTAGATAGCCATGCAGCTGTCTCACAAAATTCACCATGTACAAGATAGTCAATTCTGTATTCTATTTTGGCTATGTTTGTATATTTTTTATATTGAGCACTGTTCTTGTAGCATCCTTGTTTGGTTTTTATTATGTAATATGTGTGTATGTGTATACACAAAAAACTACAGTAATAAATGTAATGTGTGTGTATGTGTATACACAAAAAGCTACAGTAATAAATGTAATGTGTGTGTATGTGTATACACAAAAAGCTACAGTAATAAATGTAATGTGTATGTATGTGTATACACAAAAAGCTACAGTAATAAATGTAATGTGTGTGTATGTGTATACACAAAAAGCTACAGTAATAAATGTAATGTGTGTGTATACACAAAAAGCTACAGTAATAAATGTAATGTGTATGTATGTGTATACACAAAAAGCTACAGTAATAAATGTAATGTGTATGTATGTGTATACACAAAAAGCTACAGTAATAAATGTAATGTGTATGTATGTGTATACACAAAAAGCTACATAATAAATGTAATGTGTGTATGTGTATACACAAAAATATGTAATAAATGTAATGTGTATGTATGTGTATACACAAAAAGCTACAGTAATAAATGTAATGTGTATGTATGTGTATACACAAAAAGCTACAGTAATAAATGTAATGTGTATGTATGTGTATACACAAAAAGCTACAGTAATAAATGTAATGTGTATGTATGTGTATACAAAAAGCTAAATGTACAGTAATAAATGTAATGTGTGTGTATGTGTATACACAAAAAGCTACAGTAATAAATGTAATGTGTGTGTGTGTGTAATACACAAAAAGCTACAGTAATAAATGGACTGAAATACTTTTTCCCAAGTTGGGTGATACCACCCACTCATGGGCAATATCACCAGTTCTGTGGGCAATGACCAACTGAACAAAAAATGGTGAGCTGATTGGAAATTTTGGTGAGTGATATAGGATTTTGAGTATTAAAAATGTATTTCAACATATGCTACCCACTAAAAATATTCAAAGGAGATATGCAAAAAACCTGTATAAAAAAAGGGGGTGCAAATGGGAATAAGTGGGTCACATTCCTAGATAGGATATAAATATTCCCAGAAACAAGGAATATTTGGTATTTTTGATAGTTCTGGGAACGTTCATTAACATTCAAATACTTCTTCAGATAAAATAACATCTTTTTATGGATATAAATTGGATAGGAAAAGACCAAGAACAACAAAAATATACACTGAATTTTTATTAGTTGCTTATAGTGTATATACTTAATAATTTTATAATTATGAACAAAAATTGTTCAATTCTTTTCAATACTTTTAATGCTAATCCTTGAGAATAAAAGAAAATTTTATATATATATATATATATATATAGTTTTCAATTGGTAAGTTTGCTTTCATTTGTTATTAGCAGCAGCAGTCACTGCATAAGTCAGAAGTTATTTATTACCACACTTTGGTATTTTTGATTACATCATAAAATTAGTTTATGAACCAATAACAAACATTTACCAAAGAATTTTGGTATGCTTTGGAGTATTTACTATATGGAGTGCAACAGCACAAAAAGGTTGGGAAAACCCAAGCTAAAACTAGTAATAAAATAATAGTAATAATGAAGAGTGTATAGAGCCACTGTTGGGATAAAAAGCAATAATAATAAGATGGAATAAAACTAGTAATAAAATAATAGTAATAATGAAGAGTGTATTGAGCCAGAGTGTTGGGATAAAAAGCAACAATAATAAGATGGAGAAATCTAATTCCCAAATTTTGTTTTTCAGTTTATTGCCGTTTTGCTGGATATGAAATTGGGCCTTCAAGAAATTCTTGTATTGCCTGTGCAAAAGGATTTTACAAGAACAATACTGCAAGAATTCTTGAAAAGTGTAGTCCATGTCCCCAGGATTTTACAACTACCATAACTGAAGGAGCTACTAATATCAGTCAGTGTGACTTAAGTAAGTTTGTTTTTTATTCCTCAATCCTTGTACTTTCTTTCTTGTTTTTACTATAGGAGGAAAATAAATAAAAATAAAGAAAATCTCAAGTATAATGTAAGACTTGTTCAGTCATCATCTTCTGCAAATGAACATGACTTAACTCATTCAGATATTCAATCAATTGTTTTATGACAAGTAGCATTCAGTCAGTGTGACTTAAGTTTATTTTTTTTCTCAATCCTTGTACTTAACTATATTTTTTTAACAGCTACCTGTATGCAACATTCAATGATTGACCCAGATTTATTTTGGCGTTATTCTGAGTCTGTCTATATTTGTTTTGAAGGCTCTAAAATTTACACATCCTCATTCTTATCTGAAGCCTGATTAGACAAATTCATTATTAACTGTTCAGAAATCAGCAGTAGACCTAAAGAAACAAAATCTATATTGTTTGCCCCAAAAAAGGTAGAAGATAGTAAAATTACAAGTCCCTTCAAAGTTGATGATGCTTCAAGATAAATCCAAAGAATCATTGTAAGTTCTGAAATGTTTTAAGCTAAAGACTATTTAGAATGATTGGCCATGGTTAATTAACTAATATGCCCAATCGATGGAACTGACAAAGTTTCCAGTAAAGAATAAGAAAAAGAAGAAAAAGAACAGGTGAAAATAATACTAAGAAAACTATATATTCAAAACAAAACTGTGCAGAGCAACAGTAAAAATGAGGTTAACATGCAAAAGGGATACAGTCAAGTGAATGTCGCATCCTAACTTCAAGACAAGAATGAAAAAAAATATGGCAGATGAGACTGAGAAGCAGTTCATTTTATTGGTTAAGAAGAAATCCCAGCATGCATCTGTACAATTTTTTCTAAATTTTGGGTGGGGGATGTTGTTGCAATTATCCAAACAGGATTGTAATAAATTGAGCATATTCAAATAAGATAATACACCTTCATTATTCTGAAAAGATGAATATTGCCCACCTTGCCAAAGAAAAAGGTTTCAGAGATACTAAAGTAATGGAATTTTCTTCAGATTCTCAAGATATTAATCCAATAGAATAATTACAGTCAATCATTAAACAAAATTGATTTAAATTTCCATTGCTGTTTCAACAGAAGGACAAATATTTGAATTCAAAGCAAAGACTTAAATTTTTACATGTCCCACCAATGAAACAGCCTCATCAGAAAAACTGAGTTTTTATTTTAACTAAATCAAAAATATGATATAAATATTATTAGAAAAAGTTTTCTTAAAAAAATTTTTTTGCTGTAAAATATAAGAATTTTTTTTTGTTGTGATGCAATGGAAAAAGAGAGCATATGTTAGACATTTCCATGACGGTCGTCCTTGAGTATTTAATCTAGAGGTTGGCAGTGAATATTTCGGAGACA
The DNA here is from genome assembly GCA_903632075.3 of Acanthosepion pharaonis. NCBI lineage: Eukaryota > Metazoa > Mollusca > Cephalopoda > Sepiida > Sepiidae > Acanthosepion > Acanthosepion pharaonis. The sequence continues at coordinate 142,406 of CAHIKZ030001954.1, read as the reverse complement.
GTAGGAAAGCGTACTTTAGGTTCGCAGTGGATATCACAGCAGAGTGTAGTTTATCCTTCTCCTGGTCGCCTTTGGTCCTTCCGGTAGACGAAACAAGATGGCCGCCTTTATACACGATGAATACAGTGTTGTGCGGCTTCGGATTGGTCAACCTTCCATTGGTCGACTATAAAGGGAAATAAGTCATTCTGACTCGCTCACTAGTTATAAGTATATATACCAAAAAAAAAACGTAACATGTCACCTATCATATTTCAAATGTTAAAAAAAGGTGTAAATAAACAAGACTCAAATACTATGTGAAATTTAAAAGAACATATCTATTACAATACATATTTAAAAATGATAAAACAATATTTTACAAGGTGGGCTTGCACAAAAATATCCTTTTGTGCACAATATTGAAAAAATAAAACAAGATAACATTTCAAGCAATATACACAAAATTTCAAGAAAGACTTCAATACAATTTTCACAAATAAAAAAACTTTGAGAAGGTAATGCAAATTTTTGATGAGGTAGAAAATACAAAGAGTGTAACCACACTCTTTGTATTTTCAAAGATTTGCAAGATGAAGAAGAATGTCAGACTTTTTTTTTTTTTTTCATTAGAGAAAGTGTTATACCTGACGTACCTATTCTATTATTAATAGACTCTCCCACACATAAGTAGTAGTAGTAGTAATGGTCACCAGTTAGGCTCAGTGGTGTTGAGCGAGTCAGTCGATATCGGACATTGAAGTACCAACCATCGCAACTAGATTGCTGCATCATTAACTCTTATTTCCAAGTTCCTAACATTTTGTATGTCGAACCTAATTTAGGATGACATTGAAATACAAGCCTCCACTGTGAAAACTACTCTACAACAGAAAGATTCTGTCAACAGGTTTCTGTTCCTTTGCAAATTCTTTTTAGGAAACAACCAAAAGTTGATTTCCCTCTTGGGTCCTTCATCTATTGGTTTTTCCCCTTTTCTGCTGGTCAGTTGCTTTATATAAGAAATCAGGACACACTGCAGACTTTCAAAATATATGAGTGAATGAGCCCACATTTCTGATTGGACAGTAAATAAAATAATAAATATTTTTTTATTTTTCATTCAAAAAAAATGATCTGCAACATTCCACAGACAAAAATAATTATGGCACTAACCACTAATTCTAAAAATAAAAATTTTCACAGACAAATATAAAAAATTTTAAGTATGTGTAGTAGACAAAACGAGATGATTATAAGTTTTTTTTTTTTTTTTTTACACTTTTTAATTTTAGTTATTTTTTACTAATAAAAATTTATTAATCAATTGAATCACATTTATCTCTTACTAAGTGTAAATTTTTTTTTAAATAAAAATTAATTTTTCTGATAGTTTGATCACTGCCCTGTCAACAGGGGCTTCAGAATACACTGACTGCACCTCTACAAAGGGGTAAAAAAAATAAGGCATCCTGGGTAAGGCAATAAACTACATCTGACAGCAAGGCCTCTGATCAGGTGGTTTTGAGGAGTGTGGAACCACCTCTTAATTTCTTAATTGCTGGTGTTCCCAGGTCCACCCTGACCCGAGGTGGTAGCACCTGTTAGGGTTCCAGCTATGGGCAAATAGTTAAGCCCCAAACTGGGGTCAAAACACTATGAGAGTGTAAAAATAGGTTTAAATACCAGCAGTACATTTTTGTGAAAACTTATTAGCAGCAATGAATTTTTAAAGAAAAAACTTATTAGCAGCAATGAATTTTTGAAGAAAAAACTTATTAGCAGCAATGAATTTTTGAAGAAAAAACTTATTACCAACAATGAATTTTTGAAGAAAAAACTTATTACCAACAATGAATTTTTGAAGAAAAAACTTATTACCAACAATGAATTTTTGAAGAAAAAACTTATTACCAACAATAAATTTTTGAAAAAAAAACTTATTACTAGCAAAACATTTAAAAAAAAAAAAAAAAAATTATTAACAGGAATACATTTTTCAAAAGGAAAAAAAAATATTACCAGCAATAAAAAAAAATTTGTCTGTATTAAATAACCCATTGAGGTTGATATGCTATAAAACAAAATAAACAGTTTGATCAGCAAAGCCTGTCAGGACAGATTTCTTTCCTAATTGTCTTGTATATTTTCTATTAAAAGAGATGTATATGTAAACAGTTAAGAATCTTCAAGTAAAGAAGATATCTTAATGGAAAGAAAAACATCTCCAAACAATTTTAAAGTTGAAAAGTTATTAAAATTAAAAGATTGAAAGACTGATGAAAGATATAGAATGTTTAGGAACCCTTAACACATAAGAAATAAAATAATTTATTTACATATATGAGATACTCTGCTAATCAAATGTATTTTTCCATGACCTATGTCTTTCAGATATATTTATAAATAAAAATTTAATATTTCACTTTATTTACATACTAAAACCTGAAATAAGTTATAAATATTTTTAAAATGTATACTCTAAAACTAACTGTTTATCAATTTTAAATATAATGATTTGTTTTTTTTTTCTTTCAACTTGAATCTTTGTAGGAATCTGTTCAGCTGGTCAATTCAGAGACAATGTAAGTAACACATGCAAGGATTGTCATCAAGGTTATTATCAACCAAATATCACCACAGGTAACTGCCTGAAATGTGCAGCCAACTATACAACCCTAGCATCAGGATCCAAAAATGAATCTGACTGCATATGTAAGTAAATAATTTCAATTCTTTGAAACATATATATATATATATATATATATATATATATATATAGGTAAGTTGAGCCACAACCCATTTCTAAGAAACTTTTAATTTTTTCGTTTTCGCTTAGTTTGAATCCAATGTAGGTCATATTTGAATGGTTGATCTAGGTAAAGCCCTCAAGGCATATAGAATTTTTTTTGTTTTTTTTTTAAAAAAAAAAAAATGTATTTTGCTTTTGAAACCAAATTAATTGTTCACTCACCAGTAACTTACAATTACCTGAGGAGAAAACATGACTGCAATTGTGTAGTGATTTTTACATATTGCTTTAATATCCTAAAATAAATTTTTATATATATATAAAATGATATTAGTGATCAGTATTGATATTTCCAAAAGGATAGAAATCTAGGTAGAGCTCTATGTCAGAGACAGAGCAATAATTATTATTATAAAAGGCACAAACACTTAATATTTCATGAGGTTATATTTATTTCATTAGGGTCATAAAAATGGCCCCAATTCATCAAACCAAAAAGAAACAGACCAAAAGGAAGCAGAATATATTTCTTCAGGTTTAAATAAAATTTATGTAAAAGTTTGGGAAAAAGGTGGAAGGAAAGATGCGTAAGTAAGATTGAGAGAAAGATGGAAAGAGAGACATAGAAAGAAAGATAGGAAAAATGCGTATGTGAGATTGTGGAACGGAAGATGATGAAATCATTCAGAGAGAGGAGGTAACAGAAAATTTTTTAACATTTAGATTGAGGCGAATAGAAGTTATTATCAGTTGAATAATTGAGGCGAATAGAAGTTATTATCAGTTGAATAATTGAGGCGAATAGAAGTTATTATCAGTTGAATAATTGAGGCGAATAGAAGTTATTATCAGTTGAATAATTGAGGCGAATAGAAGTTATTATCAGTTGAATAATTGAGGCTAATAGAAGTTATTATCAGTTGAATTGAATAATTGAGGCAGAATAATTGAGAAGTTATTATCAGTTGAATAATTGAGGCGAATAGAAGTTATTATCAGTTGAATAATTGAGGCGAATAGAAGTTATTATCAGTTGAATAATTGAGGCGAATAGAAGTTATTATCAGTTGAATAATTGAGGCGAATAGAAGTTATTATCAGTTGAATAATTGAGGCGAATAGAAGTTATTATCAGTTGAATAATTGAGGCGAATAGAAGTTATTATCAGTTGAATAATTGAGGCGAATAGAAGTTATTATCAGTTGAATAATTGAGGCGAATAGAAGTTATTATCAGTTGAATAATTGAGGCGAATAGAAGTTATTATCAGTTGAATAATTGAGGCGAATAGAAGTTATTATCAGTTGAATAATTGAGGCGAATAGAAACTATTATCAGTTGAATAATTGAGGCGAATATAAGTTATTATCAGTTGAATAATTGAGGCGAATGAATAATTGAGGCGAATAGAAGTTATTATCAGTTGAATAATTGAGGCGAATAGAAGTTATTATCAGTTGAATAATTGAGGCGAATAGAAGTTATTATCAGTTGAATAATTGTTGACCTAATTTAAAATACAGACTATGGAAAACATGGATACATCAATTGTGACAGTTAAAAACATGAAAAGGGCAAAAAAGAAAAGAACTAGAACTTCATTCTACTATCAACGAGCTGATTGGGACGCATTCCGTGATTTCCTCCGCGATGTCCCCTGGGATATTGTCTTTACGCTCCCCATCCAAGAATGTGCTTCTGAGGTCTCGTCCTGGATTAAAGCTGGAATCGACGCTTTCATCCCCTCAAGGAAATATAGGGTCACGTCTTGCTCCTCCCCCTGGTTCTCCACTGCTTGCTCAGCCACCATTGCCCATAGGAACCACTTCTTTCACCTATTTTGTAGCAACATGTCTGACTGCAATAGACGTCTCTTTGCCTCCGCCCATAACGAGTGTAAGCATGTCCTCAACGATGCTAAGTCACTATTTGCTGCTCAGATGAAGGAGCGTATTGCATCTTGCAAATTTGGCTCCAAAGATTATTGGCGTCTCTGCAAGAGAGTACTGAGCAATTGCAAACCCTCTATACCTCCTTTGTTCAGCCAGTTCAAAGTCCTGACCTCCTCCTGCCGACAAGGCTGAATGCTTTACTCAGAAATTTTCATTCAACTCAACACTCGACTCTTCCAGTGTACCCATACTCGACTTCCCTCTTAGAACTGAGGCCCATTT
>CAHIKZ030001954.1:130000-132500 GCA_903632075.3 Acanthosepion pharaonis | reverse complement strand
TCCTCTTCCATCAAAAGGCTCACATTGGCAAGTCAGATTTTGTTGGTATGCAATGATATAGATTCTGTATCGCTGCAGTTCCCTGGTCATAAGCACAATTCTTTTCTCGGATCTTGTGGTGCCAGCTCTGTCTCATAGCATTCAAAAGTTCCAGGTTCCCATGATTGATGACCTTAGTCTTGTGATCTGTTCAACCAAAGATGGGTGGTTGGTGTCTAAACCAGCACACCCATGAGCCTTTCTACTGGTAAAGAGGGTAGCATGTCATCCCACAAGATGGAAAACAAGACCTGTTAATGGGTGAATGATCTTCTTATGAGCCAATGACCAACATATATAAGGCTAAGATGGGGTTTCAAGCTGTGACTAGCAACCTGCCTAGAGATGCTGTCTGGATAAAAACACTTGGTGTACTTGGACTATCACAAGTGTCTGAATTTGGTGTCAAGAAGAGAATCCGACCTTGTCAAAAAAAAAAACAAAAAAACTTGCCTCAAATTATTATGATAAATCCTTTATCAGGTAGGGTCAACTTTGCTTTTTCCAAGATTAATTCTGGTCTTACCTCGACCCAAAAAACACATTTATGCAGATGTATGTACATTTACCAAAGTCATGCTTGGCACCTCTCAAAGCGAACAGGTGTTCTATTATCATAACAATGGAATTTAAAGTTTTTTCTGTTTTTAATTCAAAATTTATATCAAATGACACCAAGATGTAAATATATCTAAATCCTTCTGAGCTGAATGTGCAATATTTTTATATATATATATAATATTAATGGTCAGAGTTGAATCAGACCAGAAAACAGTAGTATTAAAAAGTGCTCAATACACATATAAAAAGTAAAATAAAAGTAAAAATAATATCTAGAGCTTTAACTTTAAAAATCAAGAGGTCAGTTCAATTAAACCCTCCCCCGATACATTTACAATACATTTGCTTTTCTTCTCTTCCCCCTTTCTTCTTCCTTCTTCTACATGTCCTCTGCCTCTCTTTCTATTATGCACAACATTATTGTGCTTTTGTTTATTTTTGAAAATAATAATATAGCGTTTATTAGTTTTTTTAAAAAAAATTAAAGTGTTAAGTGGTCATTTGATAAAAATCACTTGAGGGTACCATAATGTTAAAACCAAGGTAGCAAATTCAACTGACCTTCTGATTTTTAAAATGTGTATATATATATATATATATATATATATAATCAAGCCTAGGATGAGGCCTCAAGCCTTGAATGGCAACTTTCCTAGAGATGGTGTCTTGATAAAAGCAGTTGGTATACTTGGACTATAGTGAGTGTTTAAGTTGAAAGCAACAGGAAGATATTCTGGCAATGTGGGTTCTGCTTGACAAATTCTCTGTCAGGCAGGACCCACATTAATCCTGGTCTTGCCTAGGGAAAAAAAACAACAGTAGGATTCTTGCCTAGGCAAAAAAAAAAAAAAAAACGGTAGGATTCTGTCAGCTGTAGTAATCTGACCAGACACTTTGAAGGCAAGCATTTGTTTGATGTACTTTTTCTAGCCACCTCCCTCATGTGAGAGTTGGCAGTGCTATCCTGAAGAGACTACCCATTTTCTCTGGGTGCTGCCAGACATTTTGTTGATGTAAACTATTGTTGATGTTGATCTATGGGCTGCCTACAAGCAGGTTTGTGAATAAAACTGTCAGTGATCTTTGCCACACACCCAGAACTTTTATATGCTATGCCCATCACCATAGGCCCTGAAGTTGTATACATTGCAAAATCAACTATGTAATGATTAGTTTCCAAAACGGACCTATACAGAAAAAAATTATGATGGGGTAATCGTTGCACTAGGGTAATTCCACTCTGCCATCCTAGGAAGTCTTTATTCAGTGGCATGAAGAACTTTTACAGCCAAAGACTTCCAAGCTACAGTAGGTGACCAAGACTTCTACATGTCACATCTATATTCTGATTTACTTCACATCACTTGCTGACATTAACTTCATGGCTATTGGATCTCTAGAATTTCTCATCCATCCACTTTACTCAGAATTAACTTTCACATAAAATAGAGCTTACAGATCCAAAATTATCTATGATCTGGACGCGTCAAATATCCTCATCTGGTTTTACCCACCTTAGACAAATGTTAAATAATAATTTATTCATGTATACGAAATACTGTACCAATTACACACATTTTTCTACGGCCTGTGTTTTTTGGATTTATAAGCTTGTAGTTGAGTGCTTAGAACATTCACTTTCCAACCATGCGACCATGATTCTGAATCTCACTACGATTGATCAGGAAGGTGACATTTTGATGTTATTAGCCAGCAAAGGCAATCCCAGCATGCAACACCTTTTGAAAAGTGCCTGAAAACCACACCATGTGTGAAATTGGATAATTGAAACTATTTTGGGAGCCATCAAAGCTTTTGCTATCACAAATCAACATGGCCTTGCTTAGACTTCTAATCACACCAGATAATGCACTCTCTCCCAGAAACTGTAACTAAGGTT
>CAHIKZ030001954.1:47500-125000 GCA_903632075.3 Acanthosepion pharaonis | reverse complement strand
TCCTTGATTTTGTCCGCCGCCTTAACAGAGGCAGCACATAGTAACGGTACTGGCTCAGTTTCTTTCTTCATGGCGCCATACCATCTCTGTGGCACACGAGTGAGCCTATCAGCAAGGTTGCAGTTTGAGGTGACAAGCACCGCATCCATAGATAGGTTGTACTCTGTTACCAGCTTTCTTATGGTCTCCAACCTCCGTCTGATCAGCATCTCGCTAGCCGCCTTTGGTACGCACCCTGGCCTTGCCTGTCAGTGTGTCCGATATCCAGTGGTACACACATAACGAATCAGTGTGTATGTGTAATTTCTTAACTTTCCACTGGAGTGCCAGGTTGATGCCTTTTATCACCGCATCGAGCTCTGCCAGGTTGATATGAGCAGCGTCATTCACCGGTCGCAACCAGCAGGCGTCCTCAATCGCAGCCCCATTCTTCTCCAACAGCACACCAATCGCCAGAGAGCTCGCATCCACCCACACGTTCAGTTCGTCTCCCTGCACGCACCAGTCTCCTTTGGCGGGGTCATCCTGCTTTACTCTTGCGATGGTCTCCTTCACCATGCGAACCAACAGATCGTCCGTTGTTTCATCGTCCCAGCCTTTGGTGACTGCGCTTGCCCTTCTTTTTATGGTGCCTGTTGCCACACGAGTCCATCCACACACTGGTAGATGCCCCACAAGTCTTCCACACAGGGGAGAATATAGCTCGCCTCGTGAAGACATCGGGTACTTCAGGAACTGCAGTTCCGCGCCCCCATTTTAAGGTCTCTCGCTCCTGTTGAACGTTCAGGCCCAAGACACGGGCACCATCCTCCAAACGTTCTGGGTCCTTACAAGTCAGACCAAACTCAGCCAGTTTGGACCTCACGCGTGATGACGACACAACGTCTTCGTTCACATATATATCATCAAGGTACGCCGATGTCCCCTCTTTTTATTGTTTCTTCCTGTGACAACACAGCGTTGACGATGGTCTTCATTATTTGGGGTGCCACGTTCAGCCCGAAGCCCAGCCTAGTAAGGCAGTACCTCCTGCCGGCAAACACCACCGTCTGAAATGGCCACATCGCCTCGCTGACCCGGACCTGCAGGTACGCTTTTCTTAGATCCAGCAGGGACACATTGGAACCCTGCTGGCGCCATTCTCGTAGCTTGCTGGCACAAACGTCAGCATCTGCCGTGAACGCATCAACATGCGCGTTTAGTTCGCGGTAGTCCATCACTGGCCTCACCTTTGCTTTGTTGTGCTGAGCAACCGCCATCAGCGGGATCAGGCCTTTGGGAGGTCCAAGTTTCTCATAGGGGTAAGGAATCAACCAGCCATCCTTGATCCATTCACGGAGCTCCCCTTCGTATGCAGGCCTTATTTGATCGGGCACATGGTACTCGGCTACCTCGTTCCGCAGTTTGGCTGGTTCCTGGTTTTCCGACCACCTCCATGAGGTGGTCCAAGTCTTCTGCTGCTGGTCAAATTCGACACTAAAGTCCGGCTGGTCGATCCTCAGAGCTGCGCACACTGGGGCCCTCTCCTGAAACTGTACTGCCCCCGTCTGCGTTATGTGAACACCACCTAAAGCTCTGATGGCATCATAGCCTAGAAGCAGGTCAAAACTCAGTGGTTTTTCGAACACTACTAGCGCCTCGACATCGGCCGAGTTTCCAGTTTTTGTACGGATGTTCACCGCGCCTACCCCGCAACACCTTTGTGTTTCTCCACTGATGGTGGTCACCCTGACACTCTTCTTCTTCCAAGTGCGGCAGAGGTCCGCGCACACTATGGTGCAGGAGCAACCGGAATCGAGAAGTGCTGAGCACAATGTCTCATTAATGTAGACCTGGATGATCGGAAGCGCCTCATCTAATTTCTGCTTGGGGAAGAGGTCGACGCTGGCACCTTGTCCCCGGCCCCGTTTCCCCACACAATCCCGGACCAAATGTCCAGTCTCATTACACCGGTAGCAGCGAACAGCTGTCAGTCGCCTCCTGCAGTTCCTCGCAATGTGGCCCTGGCCACCGCACCTATAACATACGACCCCCCACTACGGGGCTGGGCCCCTGAAACGGTCTATCATCACTGGGCGTGGACTGTGCAGCGGCGACTACCGGTTCTCTCACCTCAGAGCTGTCTTTCATCACGGTCCTGGCCCGGTCTACCAGGTCATTAAGGGACAACGAGTCTATGCTTAAGCTCACTCGCAGGAGTTGCTTTGCTCGGTTGGGAGCCCTGCCAGAAATTTGTATGCCAAGGCCCGCTCGGGCAGTCCACCAAACAACACCGTCAACTTCGTCAGCTCGGCCAGATACACGTCGACAGTTTCGCCTGGAAGTAAAGTTCTTGCCTCGAATTGTTCCCATGCAGTGGCGGGGTCGATAGCAAACGCCTTGTATAGTGCTGCCTTGATTCTCTTATAATCTTGTTTTTCCTCAGCACTGAGCTGTTGATACACAGCGAAAGCCCCGCCAGACAGCCGCAGAGGAATCACATGTTCAATGTTCTTTATGCCAGACAAGAGGCAATGCAATTCCACTTTTTTCCACCCAGTCAAGTACCGGGGTTGAGCCATCGAACTCCGGAATCAATTTCAGGTCGAATCTGTCCCCATTATGCCGAAATAGCTTGTCGCAAAATTCGGTCCAAACAATAGGAAGGGAACAGGTTGGTCTCGTAAAAAATTAGGTCCAAACAATAGGACGGGAACGGTTGGCCCGGCACCGCCTACTTCCGAAACACTCCTCAGCTTAACGACAGCTACAATCCAGCTACAACAACTCCACAGATCTTTGCACTCAAATGTTCCAACACCGCCTCGTAGTTCGCTACACACAACTCTCTCGAGTGGTCTCCCGCCGTCACATTTATCCCAGCGAACACCAACCAATTTGCATACGCCCAAGTTCTCCTCTCGCCAATCCTCGCGGCTACGAGATCGCGTTTCCATAAGTTCCGACTCACCGTAATGGTGGTGTTTCTTTCTTCGGACCAATTACTGCCCTACACGCCAGACACAAACGAACCCTCTTATGCCGAGAACTGAGGTTAGTCTCATTTTCATGTCCACACATTCTTAGCAGTACAGAACTTGAGTATTGCTGTAAAGACATTTAGCTGAATATTACTTGGCATAATTAAAAACAACAGCAAATATATATATATATATATATATATATATATAATAAAAAATAAATGAAATAGGTAAACAACTGATTTCACTCCCACTCTTCAACATTTTTTAATCAGGAGTATAAAGGGTTAAATACAATAAATTTAAATTTGCAAATTTGATGGGGAATACTAAAGACTAATTATAGCAAGCCCTAGTAAACAATCACACTGTTTACACAGAGAAGGTTTACAAGACTTCATATACATTGTCTCCAGTACTCTTAAGTGTAAAGAGTGTGACTGGAACAAAACAGTAAACCAGTCAACACTAACTTCAGCTGCACACTTTCTGTTCTTTCTAAGGTGCTCACTAATTGAGAATCCATAGGTGTTTTGGATCAGTTCATTTGGAACCAAATTATGATTCCTGATCTTAATTTCCATGTGTTTTATTTTTGCATCTAGTCATTGGGTAGTCCTCCTTACGTAGCACACTCCACAACTACAATAGTATTTATATATAACAGAATTCACCTGATGATGGGGTAGAACATCCTTATGAATAGCTGAGAGGATTGGCCGGGTATTGAATACAACATGAACCTCAGCAGAAAAATAACGCTCATGGACACTAGAAGAAATTTGCGTGGATAGGTTTTCACATTCAGCTCCAATCCAAGAAAGTTGCAAATAAACAGGCTTAATTTTTCTGAAATTAGCAATCTTGCTACGAATGACAGAATTAACAATATTAGGCAGATACCCATTATTACATAATCCTCATTACAAAACAGATTTCACTATCCAGGAAAGCCTCAGAACAGATCATCAACACCCAATGAGCAAGAGTTTTGATGAGGTTTATCTTCTGCTTCCTAAAACAAAAGGAATCCCAACGTGTCTACAACCTGGCAAAAGTAGACTTCCTATATACTGGGGTCAAAAACGATGTTGGAGTACAATGCACCAATACATCTAAAAATGCAAGTTGGGAATTAGACTCTTTCTCAACCGTAAACCTCAGAGCTGGATGAAGACTATTGAGAGTGGAGAGAAATTGATCCGCCTCAACTACATTAAATAAACAAAAAGTATCATTGATATGCCAACAATATAATTGTGGATGAAGTGAACTACTAAGCAATCTCACCTCATGAAAACCAACAAATATATTTGCCAGTACAGGGCCCAAAAGGGCAACATCCTTAATCTGTCAAAACATAATGTTATCAAAGCTAAATTCAACAGATGATTTGGCAAATTTCATCAGTTCAAAGAACACTTTGTTATATAATATATATATATATATATATATATATATATATAATATTTAATTTATTTGTTTATCCATTATTTTAAATGGATACTCATATTCAGCTCAGTAGATACAAATAAATAAATAAAGATGGAACATCTGCTCAAATATGAGTTGCCATTTAAAATAATGATTAAACAAGTAAATTTCAAATATATATAACATTTATTCCATTTCCTAAAAATATATGTATATATATATATTGTGTGTGTAGAAAAAAAGCAACTATAATAAGATAGATTATGTATAGTGCAGATAATATTCCCAAATTTGGTTTATATGATAGAAAAATAAAACTAGTAATAAAATAATAGTAATAATGAAGAGTGTATAGAGCCAGAGTGTTGGGATAAAAAGCAACAATAATAAGATGGAGAAATCTAATTCCCAAATTTTATTTTTCAGTTTATTGCCATTTTGCTGGATATGAAATTGGACCTTCAGGAAATTCTTGTATTGCCTGTGCAAAAGGATTTTACAAGAACAATACTGCAGGAATTCTTGAAAAGTGTAGTCCATGTCCCCAGAATTTTACAACTTCTGTAACTGAAGGAGCTACTAATATCAGTCAATGTGACTTAAGTAAGTTTGTTTTTTATTCCTCAATCCTTACACTTTCTATTTTTTTCTTTTGCTTAATTAACAGCTACTTGTATGCAACATTCAATGATTAACGCAGATTCATAATTGTTTTGGGTCAATTTGAGTTGGTGTGATTTTGTGACATTTTGTCTGAAATAAGAAATTGACATACCAGCAGTAAATGGAACTATTTGGGGAGCCATCAATGGTTTTGCGAGCACAAAATCACAAATCATCATGATCGAGGGTTTCAGCATATCGGCCTTGTTTAGACTTCTAATCGCACCAGATAATGCACTCTCTTCCAGAAACTGTAACTAAGGTTCACTTGGTAGTTGCACTATAAACCACAGGTGGACATATGTGCCTGAGCAAGCATCTGGAATAGGGATCGCCTAGCAGACAGGCATTCTCTGATATGAGTGTCCAAATATTTCTTTGAGATTTATTTATAAATAAAAATTAACTGTGCACTTTGTTTGCATGCTGAAACTTGAGCACCACAAAACAAGTTGTTACAATTATTTTTTACAACTATACATATTACATTCTGAAAAACATGATATTCATATAAATATAACATCAAATTTTTACCAATTCAATTGTGAAAATATCAACCTGCATAATAAAATCTGACACTATATTCTTTATGAATTCTAAATATGTTTTTCTTCTTTTTATTTTTTGTTTTTTACAATAATCTCTACAGGAATAAGCTCGTGTAGTTTAGAGACTATTAAAAGAGGTTTGGAGCCAAAAGAAATGTATATAATTTATTTATATATATATGAGATACTCTGCTGATCAAATATATTTTTCCATAGCCTATGTCTTTTAGATTTATTTATAAATAAAAATTAATATTTCACTTTGTTTACATAATAAAACCTGAAACAAGTTGTTACAAATAGGTTTAATTCTAAAACTGATTGTTTATAAATTTTAAATATTTTTTTTTTCTTTCAACTCAAATCTTTGTAGGAATCTGTTCAGCTGGTCAATTCAGAGACAATGTAAGTAACACATGCAAGGATTGTCATCAAGGTTATTATCAACCAAATATCACCACAGGTAACTGCCTGAAATGTGCAGCCAACTATACAACCCTAGCATCAGGATCCAAAAATGAATCTGACTGCATATGTAAGTAAATAATTTCAATTCTTTAAACCTGTTGTAATTTTGCTTTCAAAATATACCAAGCACAAGGCAAGCTAAGACACTCTCATTTTGATGAATAGATGTATAGATATAGATGTCGAAATATAGATATAGAACTTTATACAATTTAGACAATACCCACATATAACTATGCATAGCTTGGCAGGAACTCATTAGTTCACTTTTTTCAAAGAAATGATAATTTCATTGAAGACCTTTTCAGTTTCAGGCAGATTGGAAAACTACATTTACAGATGTGATCTGCATGTTTGAAAAAGAAAACTAGTGGTTTTAAGATGATCAATCTAATAAGTAGGGCGTGTCTACCTGATAGATAAAAATAATGAAGAGTGTATAGAGCCAGAGTGTTGGGATAAAAAGCAACAATAATAAGATGGAGTAATCTAATGTAATTCCCAAATTTTGATTTTCAGTTTTTTGCAATTTTCCTGGATATGAAATTGGACCTTCAGGAAATTCTTGTACTGCCTGTGCAAAAGGATTTTACAAGAACAATACTGCAAGAATTCTTGAAAAGTGTAGTCCATGTCCCCAGGATTTTACAACTACCATAACTGAAGGAGCTACTAATATCAGTCAATGTGACTTAAGTAAGTTTGTTTTTTATTCCTCAATCCTTGTACTTTCTTTCTTGTTTTTACTATAGGAGGAAAATAAATAAAAATAAAAAAAAACTCAAGTATAATGTAAGACTTGTTCAGTTTTCATCTCCTGCAAATGAACATGACTTATTCAGGTATTTAATCAGTTATTTCTTATATATCAAGTAGCATTCAGTAAACAATTATGTCAAAAATTTCTATCTTTTGATTTTCCCAATCACTTCACTTCTGCTAATGGTTTTACTATAGAAATGCATTGAAAATATGGAAGAAAGGAATTGTCAGTGGTCAGGAATGAAGGCAAGCATTACCGAGAAAATTTTACAAAAGCTACTCAAGGTAGAGAGTTACTGAATGAGATTATCATGAGTGAATAAAAGAAAGTAAGAAGGATACATAGGATAGTTAATGGTTGAGCATAGGCTGACAAGATTAAGACGATGTGATGAGGGAAGATGAAGGGAATGTAGCAAGAGGTTAGCAACATTTCAGTCTATTGGGAAAGGAACTGCAGGGTGGAAAATAATTCATCACCCACAAGGCAGCATAATTGTTTTTGAATTGTCAAAACTAGGTGGATGTTTAGCAAATATTTCAAGCCAACAGCTTAGTGGCAAACCATAATTATGAATTTGTGTCAAACATGGCTGTGTTTGAAAAATAAGAATGGGAGTCAGCTTATTTTGTTAATGAGTTTGATTTCAGATGAGGCTACACTGAGTACTCGCTTTTATTATGTAATGTGATGGGGTTCAGGGTTAAATTAAACAGTAGGATTTTGTATGTGGAAAAAATCATTGTTGCTTTGAAAAAATTGTTAATGCAATGTTAAATCGCAAAAAAGATTATTCTTAGAATCCAGAAAATAGGTTTTGGTTTTAAATAATCCACTAAAGTTTAATAAGCCATAAAAAAACAAATCAATCGGTCATCTTTTATAACTAAACCTCCTCAAATACAAGCCTTCATATTCAAAACTTCAAAATATATCCTATATACTCACATATTATGTGACTTTTGAAGACCTAATTTTGAAGTTAATTTTAAGGGGGTCTCATCATACACTAGATATAAAATTAATGTATTTACTGCTGACTCTGTCTACACCATTGACCAAACTATTCATTTACTGTAGTCAAAATTATAGCTGTATTTAAAATAAACATTACACAAGTATATATATGGTATTTCCGACAGTTTCTGATGTTTTCTTTTCTTTTAACAGGGGATTGTCCAGAAGGTACATTTATAAATGGAGACAATTGCACTTTGTGTCCAAATGCCACCTATCAACCTGAAAGGAGTAAATACAAGTGTGAGTTATGTGGAAACAACACCTTCACTTCTCGTTTAGGAGCCACTGAAAAAAAGGAATGCCAATGTAAGTCTTATTCAATTGTTAACCAACAAAAATTTACAAGGATGTGCTGAAAAATTCTCATCCTGATCCACTTCCCAAAATCTAATCAAATGACAAAGCATTGTAATGTATCCACCCCCCACCCACCCACACCTCCAATCTTTTGTTGGTTGGGTTAAGAAATTTTCAGCAACTTCTTGTCTGAACACTTTCTCAGATTCTGTAAAAACAGAAAAAATGTCACTTTAAGCATGGAATATAACTCTGTTTTCTGTCTAAATTTTTTGGGATGATGAGTTATTATCATTTGCACTGTTTACATGCATGCTATTGCCCTCATCTTTGTTGTTGCTATCACAATGTTTTGGCCATTGTCCATTCCAGCCCTCATCAGGTGTATGTCGATCCAGAGGAACAAGTAATTACGGTTAGTGGAGAAAGGAAGTCACATAAATGCATTATGTGTGGCTTCGTTTGAAAGTGGACAGTTGACTCTTTTTGACTGGATGACCTCTGTGTGCACATGTGTCCAAGATATGAAAGAATAAACAACTCATCTCTGACTGTATCTGTCTATATTTCTGAGATGAGATATTATGTATACTATTCGGACTATTGTCCTCATCTTTGTTGCCATATTTATCACAATGTTTCGGCCATTGTATGCTCCAGCCTTCTTCAGGTGGTTGGAATGTCAAACTGAACCCTTTTTTTCGCTCACTGGGGTAGACTGTTCTAGTTCCACATGCCATGTCTAATGGATGTCAGTTATCAGTTATCTCCTGTTAATTCCCCTCTCCAAGTTCTCCACTGAGTAAGAACCCCTCCCTCCCATAGAGGAAAACATGACTAAAGACAGTTGTGTATGCTATCCCATGCAGTTGCGGAAAGAAATATAAAGGGGAGACAGGCCACCTCCTTAAAGTAAGGCTTCAAGAACACCAGAAATCTGTAACACAATGAGAAGTGGAAAATTCAGACATGGCTGACCACATATGGAGAGAAAAGGGAGATCACTACCATCTGTGGGTTCAGGTTGAGATTATAGACAAAGAACATCATTGGAAAATTCATAAACTTAAGGAATCAGCACATATGCTAGGCCACAAAAATCTCCTGAGCTGACCAAGCATAGAAATGAATACAATATGGGAACCAGTAATAAGGAGTGCCAGAGAAAAATAACAAAAATTGCAATATGAGCTCTGGTAAAAACATGAAATAATAACAGAGAAAATTACAATATGAGCTCTGGTAAAAAATTGTTGCTGAAGACATTAGGTTTATAATACCCATAATTAGCCATTGTAATTGAAAATGATTTGTTTTTAGATACACATTAGCACTAATCAAGGGACTACTAATCCATGTGTTGTTGGTTGAATTTGTTTTTAATCTGAATTAGAAGCTTTTAGCTTGAAAGAAGCTTTTCTTATTGGCTCTAAAATAATTGTTTATTAGATTGTAATTTGAATTTGCTTTAAGTTCATTAAGTATAATTATATTTATGGGCAACATTCAGTCGCCTTAGTCCTTTGACATTCAAATTAGAAGCTTTTTGTTTGAAAGAAGCTTTTCTCATTGGCTCTAAATTAATTGTTTATTAGATTGGATTTGCTTTAAGTTAATTAAGTATGAATATACACATGGTCAGGATACTGTCAGCTCAGTCCTTTGAAGTCCAAATTAAAAGCTTTTTGTTTGAAAGAAGCTTTTTTTATTGGCTCTTAAATAATTGCTTATTAAACTTGAATTTGGACTTGTTCCAAGTTATTACAAACTTGTCCAACAAAAGAAGGAAACCTACAATATGACTAGACAGGCTGTGCATTCGGTGAGAGAGTACATATGTGTATGCATGTCTACAACTCAAGATGAATGAATGGATCAACTCTACTGGTGGTCACCATTCTTTATATAAAGTTTACTTTTATCAGATAAGCTGTTTTTAGAAGTGTTCTAATTTGTTCATAAAGGCAGGAAAGACATTTATTTTCAAACTATAGCAACTTATCTGTGTTTTTGATTGAATTCTTTCTTAGTCTGAATTAGAAGCTTTTTGTCCAAAAGAAGCCTTTCTTATTGGCTCTAAAATAATCATTTATTAAATTTGGACTTGCTTTAACTTTAAGCTAATTAAAATAGATACTACATTTTGCTCTTAGCCAATAGGCCAAGAAATGATGTTGACGATGAAAGTGCACCATTTTTCAGACATAAATTATCAAATAACGGAAACCACAGTAAGGCAATCCCCAAAAATCTAGTTACCATAAATAAAATAACATTGCTGAATTATTTTTAAGAAAAATGTTAGTAAGATTTGGCTAGAAAGAAAGAAATAAGGGAAAATATAAGTGTTTTATGTCTCCTGCCAATACCTCATAAATAATAGGCTATTCTATTTTGAGTGTATATGCTACTTGTTTTCAGTGAAAAAATGAATAAAAGAAAGAAGGGAAGTGTTTAATGGCGGTTTAAGTGAAATGAAAAAAAGTTGTTAATTTCAAATCTCTTCATTTGTATCCACTTCTTAAAATAATGACCAGTATTCATATTTATGAGTGTTATTGAAATATTTTGTTAAAGTTGTTAAGCTCAAATATTTAATGACATGATAGGGAAATTTCTACAGATATTTTTTTTTGTTATAGAACTCTCCATGAGCTTATTCAATCATTAGCTGATGAATTAAGATTCATCAAAAAATTCAAAGAAGAAAACCATGAAATTTTCATGGGTCTTTTTAGTGTGTTTTTATTTAAAAAATGTGTATCATTTATAAAAAATAATTGCCAGCTGTTATAGAAACTTTTGCTTTATTGGCCTTTTGTCCACACATTATTTGAATTTAATTTCAACTTTTTGTTTTCACTCAGTTTTGACAAGGTTATATTTTTGTTGGTGAAAGGCAATTTATCTGGAGTCCTCTCCACTACAATATAAAAATCCTAGATAACTCCTGCATAAAATATAACCAATGTTTATCCATTTTTTATTTTACAGTGATTTGCCTAGCAGGTTTTGAGGGACAAGATAAATGTATACCATGCAAAATTGATTACTTTAAACCAACTGCTGGCCCAATATCTTGCAGAAAGTGTCCAATGCATTTCCTGGCCAATAATATCCGAACAATTTGCAACATCTGTAAGTATTTTCATATTTATTACTTATACCCTAAAACAGGCACACTAACAAGCAGTATTTAAAAATTGAATTACATCATTGATTGCCACCATGTTGTTTCTTCCAAAACCAAACCATAAGCAAATGTCAAAATCATAAATGTTTGCAAAAAAACAATAGCATAGAAAAGATCTGCTTGTATCAATTCTAATTTTAGAAAATGAGTTTTAAATTTGAATTCAAAAGTCTATATAAAAAAATACTATTTAAAACTATAAAGAATAGGATTTCTTTTTTTTTTCTCTATTATTCAAATCTATGAATTCTATTCCTAAATTCAAATTCCCTTTTAAAACTATTCTATTCCTAAATTGCAAAGATGCCCACAATGGAATTTCCATGGGTCCTGCTAGTAATGGATAGGCCACTATTTAAAACTATAAAGAATAGGATTTTTTTTTTTCTCTATTATTCAAATCTATGAATTCCTTTGTATTCTATTCCTAAATTGCAAAGATGCCCATGATGGAATTTCCATGGGTCCTGCTAGTAATGGATAGGCCACTATTTAAAAGTATAAAGAATAGGATTTTTTTTTCTCTATTATTCAAATCTATGAATTCCTTTGTATTCTATTCCTAAATTGCAAAGATGCCCACTATTTAAATAGGCCACTATTTAAAACTATAAAGAATAGGATTTTTTTTTTCTATTATTCAAATCTATGAATTCTTTGTATTCTATTCCTAAATTGCAAAGATGCCCACAATGGAATTTCCATGGGTCCTGCTAGTAATGGATAGGCCACTATTTAAAAGTATAAAGAATAGGATTTCTTTTTTTTTTCTCTATTCTTAAAATCTCTGAATTCCTTTGTATTCTATTCCTAAATTGCAAAGATGCCCATGAAGGAATTTCCATGGGTCCTGCTAGTAATGGATAGGCCACTATTTAAAACTAAAAGAATAGGATTTCTTTTTTTTTTTCTATTATTGAAATCTATGAATTCCTTTGTATTCTATTCCTAATTTGCAAAGATGCCCACAATGGAATTTCCATGGGTCCAGCTAGTAATGGATAGGCCACTATTTAAAACTATAAAGAATAGGATTTCTTTTTTTTTTCTCTATTATTCAAATCTATGAATTCCTTTGTATTCTATTCCTAAATTGCAAAGATGCCCACAATGGAATTTCCATGGGTCCTGCTAGTAATGGATAGGCCACTATTTAAAACTATAAAGAATAGGATTTCTTTTTTTTTCTCTATTATTCAAATCTATGAATTCCTTTGTATTCTATTCCTAAATTGCAAAGATGCCCACAATGGAATTTCCATGGGTCCTGCTAGTAATGGATAGGCCACTATTTAAAACTATAAAGAATAAATTTTTTTTTTTTCTCTATTATTCAAATCTATTTTCCTTTTTTATTCTATTCTCTATTTTCCATGGGTCTAAATTATTTAAAAGTATAAAGAATATGGCCAAATCTATGAATTCAATTCCTAAAAAGATTTCCAAAAGTAATGGATAAGCCACTATTTAAAACTATAAAGAATAGGATTTCTTTTTTTTTTCTATTATTCAAATCTATGAATTCCTTTGTATTCTATTCCTAAATTGCAAAGATGCCCACAATGGAATTTCCATTCCTGCTAGTAATGGATAGGCCACTATTTAAAACTATAAAGAATAGGATTTCTTTTTTTTTTAAATTATTATTCAAATCTATGAATTCCTTTGTATTCTATTCCTAAATTGCAAAGATGCCCACAATGGAATTTCCATGGGTCCTGCTAGTAATGGATAGGCCACTATTTAAAACTATAAAGAATAGGATTTTTTTTTTTTTCTATTATTCAAATCTATGAATTCCTTTGTATTCTATTCCTAAATTGCAAAGATGCCCACAATGGAATTTCCATGGGTCCTGCTAGTAATGGATAGGCCACTATTTAAAACTATAAAGAATAGGATTTCTTTTTTTTTTCTCTATTATTCAAATCTATGAATTCCTTTGTATTCTATTCCTAAATTGCAAAGATGCCCACAATGGAATTTCCATGGGTCCTGCTAGTAATGGATAGGCCACTATTTAAAACTATAAAGAATAGGATTTCTTTTTTTCTCTATTATTCAAATCTATGAATTCCTTTGTATTCTATTCCTAAATTGCAAAGATGCCCACAATGGAATTTCCATGGGTCCTGCTAGTAATGGATAGGCCACTATTTAAAACTATAAAGAATAGGATTTCTTTTTTTTCTATTCTATTATTCAAATCTATGAATTTCCTTTGTAATGGATAGGCCACTATTATAAAGAATAGGATTTCTTTTTTTTTCTCTATTTCCTTTGTATTCTATTCCTAAATTGCAAAGATGCCCACAATGGAATTTCCATGGGTCCTGCTAGTAATGGATAGGCCACTATTTAAAACTATAAAGAATAGGATTTTTTATTCAAAATCTATGAATTCCTTTGTATTCTATTCCTAAATTGCAAAATCTATGATGCCCAAATGGAATTTCCATGGGTCCTGCTAGTAATGGATAGGCCACTATTTAAAACTATAAAGAATAGGATTTTTTTTTTTTTCTCTATTATTCAAATCTATGAATTCCTTTGTATTCTATTCCTAAATTGCAAAGATGCCCACAATGGAATTTCCATGGGTCCTGCTAGTAATGGATAGGCCACTATTTAAAACTATAAAGGATAGGATTTTTTTTTTTTTTCTCTATTATTCAAATCTATGAATTCCTTTGTATTCTATTCCTAAAAAGATGCCCATGGATGGAATTTCCATGGGTCCTGCTAGTAATGGATAGGCACTATTTAAAACTATAAAGAATAGGATTTTTTTTTTTCTCTATTATTCAAATCTATGAATTCCTTTGTATTCTATTCCTAAATTGCAAAGATGCCCACAATGGAATTTCCATGGGTCCTGCTAGTAATGGATAGGCCACTATTTAAAACTATAAAGAATAGGATTTTTTTTTTTTTCTCTATTATTCAAAATCTATGAATTCCTTTGTATTCTATTCCTAAATTGCAAAGATGCCCACAATGGAATTTCCATTAGGCCACTATTTAAAACTATAAAGAATAGGATTTCTTTTTTTTTCTCTATTATTCAAATCTATGAATTCCTTTGTATTCTATTCCTAAATTGCAAAGATGCCCACAATGGAATTTCCATGGGTCCTGCTAGTAATGGATAGGCCACTATTTAAAACTATAAAGAATAGGATTTCTTTTTTTTTCTCTATTATTCAAAAATCTTTGGTAAAGATGCCTATTCCCAAATTGCAAAATGATGCCCAAAATGAATATTTCCATGGGTCCTGCTAGTAATGGATAGGCCACTATTTAAAACTATAAAGAATAGGATTTTTTTTTTTTTCTCTATTATTCAAATCTATGAATTCCTTTGTATTCTATTCCTAAATTGCAAAGATGCCCAAATGGGTCCTGCTAGTAATGGATAGGCCACTATTTAAAACTATAAAGAATAGGATTTCTTTTTTTTTTCTCTATTATTCAAATCTATGAATTCCTTTGTATTCTATTCCTAAATTGCAAAGATGCCCACAATGGAATTTCCATGGGTCCTGCTAGTAATGGATAGGCCACTATTTAAAACTATAAAGAATAGGATTTTTTTTTCTCTATTATTCAAATCTATGAATTCCTTTGTATTCTATTCCTAAATTGCAAAGATGCCCACAATGGAATTTCCATTCCTGCTAGTAATGGATAGGCCACTATTTAAAACTATAAAGAATAGGATTTCTTTTTTTTTCTATTATTCAAATCTATGAATTCCTTTGTATTCTATTCCTAAATTGCAAAGATGCCCACAATGGAATTTCCATGGGTCCTGCTAGTAATGGATAGGCCACTATTTAAAACTATAAAGAATAGGATTTCTTTTTTTTTTCTATTATTCAAATCTATGAATTCCTTTGTATTCTATTCCTAAATTGCAAAGATGCCCAAAGTAATGGATAGGCCACTATTTAAAACTATAAAGAATAGGATTTTTTTTTTTCTCTATTATTCAAATCTATGAATTCCTTTGTATTCTATTCCTAAATTGCAAAGATGCCCACAATGGAATTTCCATGGGTCCTGCTAATGGATAATGGATAGGCCACTATTTTATTGAATGAATTCCTTTGTATTCTATTCCTAAATTGCAAAGAATTTCCATGGGTCCTGCTAGGATTTTTTTTTTTTTTTTTCTATTATTCAAATCTATGAATTCCTTTGTATTCTATTCCTAAATTGCAAAGATGCCCACAATGGAATTTCCATGGGTCCTGCTAGTAATGGATAGGCCACTATTTAAAACTATAAAGAATAGGATTTCTTTTTTTTTTTCTCTATTATTGAAATCTATGAATTCCTTTGTATTCTATTCCTAAATTGCAAAGATGCCCACAATGGAATTTCCATGGGTCCTGCTAGTAATGGATAGGCCACTATTTAAAAGTATAAAGAATAGGATTTTTTTTTTTTCTATTATTCTCTATTATTCAAATCTATGAATTTCCATTTGTATTCTATTCCTAAAACTTAAAGGAAAGATGCCCACAATGGAAATTTCCATTGGTCCCTAAATTGCAAAGTAATGGATTTCCAGGGTCCTGCTATTAAAACTATAAAAAACTATAAAGATTTTTCTTTTTTTTTTATTATTATTTCAAATCTATGAATTCCTTTGTATTCTATTCTAAATTGCAAAGATGCCCACAATGGAATTTCCATGGGTCCTGCCTGCTAGTAATGGATAGGCCACTATTTAAAACTATAAAGAATAGGATTTTTTTTTTTTCTCTATTATTCAAATCTATGAATTCCTTTGTATTCTATTCCTAAATTGCAAAGATGCCCACAATGGAATTTCCATGGGTCCTGCTAGTAATGGCCAATTATTTAAAAGTATAAAGAATAGGATTTTTTTTTCTTTAATGGATAGGCCACTATTTAAAAATCTATATAAAAATTGCAAAGATGCCCACATTTTCCATTTTTTTTATTTATTATTCAAATCTATTATTCAAATCCTTTTCCTTTGTATTCTATTCCTAAATTGCAAAGATGCCCACAATGGAATTTCCATGGGTCCTGCTAGTAATGGATAGGCCACTATTTAAAAATATAAAGAATAAATTATTCAAATCTATGAATTCCTTTGTATTCTATTCCTAAATTGCAAAGATTTGAAATTTCCATGGGTCCTGCTAGTAATGGATAGGCCACTATTTAAAACTATAAAGAATAGGATTTTTTTTTTTCTTATTATTCAAATCTATGAATTCCTTTGTATTCTATTCCTAAATTGCAAAGATGCCCACAATGGAATTTCCATGGGTCCTGCTAGTAATGGATAGGCCACTATTTAAAACTATAAAGAATAGGATTTTTTTTTTTTCTCTATTATTCAAATCTATGAATTCCTTTGTATTCTATTCCTAAATTGCAAAGATGCCCCAATGGAATTTCCATGGGTCCTGCTAGTAATGGATAGGCCACTATTTAAAACTATTTTTTTTTATATAGGAATTCTTTTTTTTTTTTTTCTCTATTATTCAAATCTATGAATTCCTTTGTATTCTATTCCTAAATTGCAAAGATGCCCACAATGGAATTTCCATGGGTCCTGCTAGTAATGGATAGGCCACTATTTAAAACTATAAAGAATAGGATTTTTTTTTTTTCTCTATTATTCAAATCTATGAATTCCTTTGTATTCTATTCCTAAATTGCAAAGATGCCCACAATGGAATTTCCATGGGTCCTGCTAGTAATGGATAGGCCACTATTTAAAACTATAAAGAATAGGATTTTTTTTTTTTTTTTCTCTATTATTCAAATCTATGAATTCCTTTGTATTCTATTCCTAAATTGCAAAGATGCCCACAATGGAATTTCCATGGGTCCTGCTAGTAATGGATAGGCCACTATTTAAAACTATAAAGAATAGGATTTCTTTTTTTTTCTCTATTATTCAAATCTATGAATTCCTTTGTATTCTATTCTATTCCCTAAATTAGGATTTTTTTTTTTTCTCTAAAATCTATGAATTCCTTTTATTCTATTCCTAAATTGCAAAGATGCCCACAATGGAATTTCCATGGGTCCTGCTAGTAATGGATAGGCCACTATTTAAAACTATAAAGAATAGGATTTCTTTTTTTTTCTCTATTATTCAAATCTATGAATTCCTTTGTATTCTATTCCTAAATTGCAAAGATGCCCACAATGGAATTTCCATGGGTCCTGCTAGTAATGGATAGGCCACTATTTAAAAGTATAAAGAATAGGATTTTTTTTTTTCTCTATTATTCAAATCTTTTGTATTATTCCTAAATTGCAAATCTATGAATTCCTTTGTATTCTATTCTATAAATTTCAAAAATCTATGATTCCTATTCCTAAAAAAGATGGAATTTCCATGGGTCCTGCTAGTAATGGATAGGCCACTATTTAAAACTATAAAGAATAGGATTTTTTTTTTTTTCTCTATTATTCAAATCTATGAATTCCTTTGTATTCTATTCCTAAATTGCAAAGATGCCCACAATGGAATTTCCATGGGTCCTGCTAGTAATGGATAGGCCACTATTTAAAAACTATAAAGAATAGGATTTCTTTTTTTTTCTCTATTATTCAAATCTATGAATTCCTTTGTATTCTATTCCTAAATTGCAAAGATGCCCACAATGGAATTTCCATGGGTCCTGCTAGTAATGGATAGGCCACTATTTAAAACTATAAAGAATAGGATTTTTTTTTTTTTATTCTCTGTATTATTCAAATCTATGAATTCCTTTGTATTCTATTCCTAAATTGCAAAGAAATGCCCTACAATGGAATTTTCCATGGGTCCTGCTAGTAATGGATAGGCCACTATTTAAAACTATAAAGAATAGGATTTCTTTTTTTTTCTCTTATTATTCAAATCTATGAATTCCTTTGTATTCTATTCCTAAATTGCAAAAGATGCCCAAATGGAATTTCCATGGGTCCTGGATAGGCTATTTAAAACTGGATAGGCCATTATTCAAATCTATTTCCTTTGTATTCTATTCCTAAATTGCAAAGATATAAATGAAATATAGGCCACTTTTAAAACTTTTTTTTTTTTTTTCTCTATTATTCAAATCTATGAATTCCTTTGTATTCTATTCCTAAATTGCAAAGATGCCCACAATGGAATTTCCATGGGTCCTGCTAGTAATGGATAGGCCACTATTTAAAACTATAAAGGATAGGATTTTTTTTTTTTTTTCTATTATTCAAATCTATGAATTCCTTTGTATTCTATTCCTAAATTGCAAAGATGCCCACAATGGAATTTCCATGGGTCCTGCTAGTAATGGATAGGCCACTATTTAAAACTATAAAGAATAGGATTTCTTTTTTTTTTCTCTATTATTCAAATCTATGAATTCCTTTGTATTCTATTCCTAAATTGCAAAGATGCCCATAATGGAATTTCCATGGGTCCTGCAAGTAATGGATAGGCCACCATTTAAAACTTTTTTTTTTTTTTTCTCTATTATTCAAAAATTGCAAAGATGCCCACAATGGAATTTCCATGGGTCCCATGGGTTAATGGATAGGCCACTATTTAAAACTATAAAGAATAGGATTTTTTTTTTTTTCTCTATTATTGAAATCTATGAATTCCTTTGTATTCTATTCCTAAATTGCAAAGATGCCCATGGAATTTCCATGGGTCCTGCTAGTAATGGATAGGCCACTATTTAAAAGTATAAAGAATATTTTTTTTTTCTCTATTATTGAAATTTTTTTTTCTCTATTATTAATGGAAATCTATTTAAAACTATAAAGATATTTTTTTTTTTTCTCTATTCTTCCTTTGTATTCTATTCCTAATTTGCAAAGATGCCCACAATGGAATTTCCATGGGTCCTGCTAGTAATGGATAGGCCACTATTTAAAACTATAAAGGATAGGATTTCTTTTTTTCTCTATTATTCAAATCTATGAATTCCTTTGTATTCTATTCCTAAATTGCAAAGATGCCCACAATGGAATTTCCATGGGTCCTGCTAGTAATGGATAGGCCACTATTTAAAAACTATAAAGAATAGGATTTTTTTTTTTTTCTCTATTATTCAAATCTATGAATTCCTTTGTATTCTATTCCTAAATTGCAAAGATGCCCACAATGGAATTTCCATGGGTCCTGCTAGTAATGGATAGGCCACTATTTAAAAGTATAAAGAATAGGATTTTTTTTTTTTTCTATTATTCAAATCTATGAATTCCTTTGTATTCTATTCCTAAAAGATGCCCACAATGATGCATGCTGCTAGTAATGGATAGGCCACTATTTAAAACTAAAAAATAACTAAAAAGTAAAAATATAAAAAGTAAAAAAAAAAAAAAAAAAAATTAATTCTGCTTTGATGAAGCAACTAATTTATTTTTTTTTCTCTTTTACTTTCAAAGTTAGTTGCGAAAAAGGTTTCTACAATGTCACTAATAGTTCTTGTGATCCTTGTGCCATTGGGGAATATAAAAACCAATCTGGAAACTTTCCTTGTTCACCATGTCCTGATCCCACGTTTACTACAGCTAGTAATGGAAGTGGAACTGTTCAACAATGCAACGTTGGTAAGTATAAAACCAGTTTTTATTCAGCTGCCTGTGTTTTTGATATTGTCTTGCCTTCACTTTGAGAAAGATTACACAATCTGAATGAATGCTTTACTCACCAGTTAATTACACTGAAGACTGGTATTTTATCAATGAATCTGTTACAGGTGAAAATGATTGTACTGAAAAAGGAGGTATGATAAAGCTACTAAGACACAAGGAATTACTGAGTGTGAAAAAGTCTGAGAAAAAAGACATTAAGGAGAGAGGTCAATAAAAGAGCAGGATTCAAGGAGACAGAATATGTCGATTGACATTGCATTTAAATTTTTTTGAAGATCATTGACTTTAAAGCAAGAAACTAGTAGCATAGAACTTGGTTACATCTAGCAATTTCAGTTGTAAAATGATGAGACCGAACAGCCAATTTAGTACTGTGCTTAAATTTGTAAAGTCAAGGAACTGAAGATAAAGCTTATCAAAACAATTACATGAATGTTTTTATAGAAAAGTCACAGAAAAGGCTACGCTATGACAGTGGGAAAGTGACTGAAGCTGAGATGCTATGTCAGGACCAATAACATTGTAAATTGTTTTTTGGATTTTTTTCAAGAATCTCTAAATATATAGCAGAAGCACCAGACTAAATTGGAAAAGACAAATATAATAAAAAATATATAACAGAAAATGTCAAATAGTATCTATATAGAATAAGATGATTGATTAATTTTTTTCTACAGCTTATCAGCCCTTTGCAGGTTATTTAAAGCCAGAAAATAGTTTTAGATTATAAAAGTTTTGTGGGGGCAATAATAATTTTAGTCATACACGTTTTACTAATTAATCTATATCTGGGGGGAGAATAGGTTGAGCCATACCTTTCTGAAGGATATTTGTACATAAGTGAATGTAATGAACTCAACAAGAATTGGAACTTAGCTCTCCAATTAACAATTCCCAGCAATTATCAATTACACCACCCACACATCCAAGCTTATAGCATCTGGTATTCCCAGACAGTCACCTATCTAGGTACTGACCAGGCTTGACATTGCTTAACTGGTGATTGTACAGGAACTGTTGTTCTGTTATTCTGGTGTTGTTAGGACATGGAAGAATGCAGATATTAAACAATGAAATATAACTAGAGTAGATTTTATTGATTGATATGTTTCTTACTTTTTATCAACCTCTTGCAGTTTATTTAAAGTCAGAAATTAATTTTAGATTGTAAGATTCCAAGCTTGCAACACCTGGTATTCTCAAGCAGTTACCCATTCAGATACTCACTAGGCTCAATGTTGCTTAATTTCAGTGATCATCTGGGAACCAATGTTTTAATATGACATAACTGTAAGCCAATATAAACTAATGTAATTCTGAAATAACATCAAGAAAATACAATAGATAATTATTTACATTGTTCAGACTGTTGCTCTCATCTTTATCGTTATATTCACAACATTTTGCTCATTGTATGCTCCATTCTTCTTCAGGAGATATACATTGGAATTTCAAAACGAACATGTGTATATCACCTGAAGAAGGCCAGAGCATACATGGATGAAACATTATGAATATGACAATAAAGATGAGGACAACAGTCTGACCAATGTAAATAGTTACAATACCTCGTTTCAGATATATAGACAGATGTAAATAGTTACAATACCTCGTTTCAGATATATAGACAGATGTAAATAGTTACAATACCTCGTTTCAGATATATAGACAGATGTAAATAGTTACAATACCTCGTTTCAGATATATAGACAGATGTAAATAGTTACAATACCTCGTTTCAGATATATAGACAGATGTAAATAGTTACAATACCTCGTTTCAGATATATAGACAGATGTAAATAGTTATATCGTTTCAGATATATAGACAGATGTAAATAGTTACAATACCTCGTTTCAGATATATAGACAGATGTAAATAGTTACAATATCTCGTTTCAGATATATAGACAGATGACAATAAGTAATGTTTAGATAAGATAAAGGGATGCTAAAAATCTGAAAACTAAGTGTAAATTAATTATTAGGTTGTGTCATAAGTAATTTCTTTTTTGGGGAACCAATTGTAATGACAAATATATCATCCTAACTAACTATTTATTAAATATATCATAGCAGGTGATGTAAAATATAAAATGTCAGATCTAAGATCTATTTGCTTAAGTCATAAGTAATTTTACATTTTTGGGGAACCAATTGTAATGACAAATATAGAAAGAGCTGATCTCTTCATATATGATAGAATTAATCTGTATAAAGAATAAGAAAAAGAAAATCTTACAAAGTTTGCTAGTTCTGGGTAAAACGATAAACTACATCTGGCAGCAAGGCCTCTGATTGAGGCACATGGAACCACCTCTGAGTTGTTTCTCCCAGGTCCACCCTGACATATTAGGGTCCCAGCTATGGGCAAATAATGAACACCAAACAAAAATCAACAGTACATTTTTATAGTAAAATTACCAATGATACATTTTATGATCTACAAACAATATATCTAAAAAAATATACCTTTACTCCGAAAGTGTAAATATACGAAATATCTGTAATTGGTAGCATAAAATTACATACAAAATATTTAGATTGTGGCATTAAATAACCCATAGAGATGTTGATATGCCACTAAACAAAATCAACCAACCAACATGAAAGGACTTTCATCACATTAATCTATATAATATCCTACAATTTCTTAAATCAAACTGTATTCCAAAATATAACTTCAACAAAACTACAATATAAAATACACATCACTGCCTCTAGTTATTATGTCCACACAACATTTTATATATATATATATATATATATATATATGCACACACAAAAGCTGAGTATCATCTACCATGTATACAATTGTGAAAGCAGAATGTTGTATTTTTATTACTTCAAACATCTATTTCAGCATTTAAATGACCCATCAGAAGTTGATATGCTGTTAAAAAAATCAATCTTGAAACATTTTCAACCACATGGAGCTAGAATTCCTGTGTGGTGCTTCTTGATTATAATGATGTCTAAAATGTCTTTAGATGGCAGCGACAGAATTAAGTTCAGACAATTAAAGAACGTAGTTTACTTTCTCTGCTGTTGAAGCCATGGCTCAATAACAATTCTGAAAAATGTTATTTTAGGACAAAAGGATAAAATATAAAAGGTAAAAAATAACCAATTTTAAAAATAACAAGAAAAAACTAGATATTAAACTTAAGAACATTTTTACAGATTATTTTAGAGAAAATGGAAACAAAAAGGGACATTTCTACTTAACATTAGAAAGAAAGAAACAGCTGAAATTTCTAAGGCACATAATGAGGAAAGAGGGCTTAGAAAATTTGGCACTCACAGGACATATTGAAGAACAAGAGAGAGCAGTGCAAAACCTACCTAATGATCTTGTTTAAATGGATGGCAGAACAGAGATTAGGAAAGATAGCGAAAAGACAAAATTAACAAAGGACAGGAAATTGTGGAGACCCATCATCGCCCACGTCCTGAAGGGACAAGGCACATAGAAGAAAATGTTACCAACAACAATGCTATCTACAAGTAGCTATTCTGTCAGGTATTGTCAGATTGTTCAGCACAACATTGCCGATTTTCTTTTAAGCTTGGTCAAAGTACTCTTATTACACTTATTTATAAAGAACACAAAAAGACTGGAAAGGAATAACAAAATAGTTACTATAAACTGCAGCATACAAGTTGAGCTTACAAGCCTAAAAAATTTTTTTTTGAAATTAGGCGTTGACTTTTATGACGAGTATAAAATGCAAACTTTACCACTAAGTTGTAAACAAGTGGGACAGCACTCCTAACCAATTACTGCACACCACTTAACATACCCCCAGCAAGCTGTTAAAAATATATTCCACTAAAACTTGTGTTTGGTGAACATATTTGGCATAATTTTTTTTTAATCATTTCACCCCAATCAAGGCAAGAATGCCACTAGTATACAGGGGTTACAGAGAGTGAAGGTGAGAGAAAAAAACTGGACGGCGGTGGGGGTGATTGAGGAAAGTAGGAATTCAAGAAGATAAAAGATGGCCATTGACATTGCATTTAAATTTTTGAAGATTGTAGTTATCAGGGAAGCAAATAAACAGAAGGGAGTTCCACAGGTGGGAACTGCAGGAAAAACTGTTGTAGTAGAAGTGGTGATTACATTTAACTATTTGAACAGTAGAAAATGCCAATCTAATAGCACAC
This sequence comes from Acanthosepion pharaonis, assembly GCA_903632075.3. Classification (NCBI taxonomy): domain Eukaryota; kingdom Metazoa; phylum Mollusca; class Cephalopoda; order Sepiida; family Sepiidae; genus Acanthosepion; species Acanthosepion pharaonis. The sequence continues at coordinate 100,857 of CAHIKZ030001954.1, read as the reverse complement.
TTAAATTGTAGTCAGGGCACCAATGTAAAAAGCTTGTCAGAGGAGTTGCTAAGAAAATATTTGTAGAAAAGACAGAGGGAAGGCACATCACATTGGTGAGAAAGTGACTGAAGTCAAGATGCCAAATTAGGATTTCATTACAGATCCTTCTTTGGATTTTGTCAAGACAAATAACAAGAGCACCAGACCATATATGACAACAGTATTCAATACACGGATGAATGGTAGATTTGTAAAAGTGCAAGATGGACTCTGATGAGAAAAACATTCTGGCATGACTCAGTGAACCAACTTTCCTTATTAATACAGAAATTAATTTTATGTTTAATAAATGAAAGTGAGTAAGTGATGTTTTTTTATATATACACAGATATATATATATATATATATACATACACACCCACAGTGTAACAGCAAAATTGTCCAAATCATGTAACACCATGAGATAATTGTCCATCCCACAAAATGTTTATCTAAAAACCACTAAACAAATTGAGTTTTTTTTTTCCAGGTTTTCAGATGTTTAGCCATCTTGACACCATTTGTTGTAAGAATCACTGAAAAACCCATTGAGTTATTCAGCTAGAAAGAGAACCGGTTAAAAATGTTTTGTGTCAGCCCCACTATGTCTTTCCAACTGAGCAATGGTGAGAGGAAATAGGTTATTCAGGGTTTCAGTAATGCTACAAACATTCATCTTCAAAGTCCATTCAAGAACCATCAAGAGAAAGGTGAATTTAGTTTAAAAAAGAGCAAACGATACAGATGTAAACTGGATAAGGAGGTCACAACACCGAGGGAACATCATTTCAGCTTAGAGCTAAATACATTCTTATTCAAAGTAGAGTCCAGTAGTGTTATGAAAATCTCAGAGAATTCCAGTAAGATATCTTTAATCCTTTCTAAGATACAACAGTTCACAGCTTAATCTAACAATTGGACAATTCTTCTGTTACACTTGATATATGGGGCACCTCAAGGCAATGTAATGTTTAGCAAGCTTGTCATGTTAGAACAATTACGACTGAGTAGTGAGTTTGATCCTCACTGGGTAACCCATTCTTTTAAAAACTAAATCTAACATGGAAACCCCCTGTAATCGTAGAATTAAGGAAAACTGCTCAGTAGAGTGCATGTGCAGATCCACTAGGCAACCATTACCCCTAAAGAAAATGACAAACCATAATATTTACATCAGTATTTCTGCAGGAGAATTTAAAAAGAGAATCAATACACATAGACATTCATTCATCAATCCAAATTTAAAATGCCAAACAGCCCTTTCAAAAAAATTTGGGGAATTGAAGGAAAAGGGTCTGAATCCTCAAATAAATTGGAAAATTCTAGGTTTCGTGAACACCCCCAATAGTTTTAGGGATAGGAGGGGGACTGACATTGAAAATAAATTTAGAACAATGATCCAAGACAGATATTTAGGGGTGATGGTAGCTGCGTACAGAACAACTTGAAATAGACTATCTCTATGTTGAGGTAATTTGGGGTTTTTTGCTGTAAAAAATGATTATAATTATTTTTTTTTTTAAATATGATTCCATTGTGACACAAATTACTGTGTTTTAAAACTGGTCCCCTGAATTCAAGTTTAATTTCAATCTTAAACCTTAACTGTTGGATGACAGTTTCATCCTCAAACAATGTTTTAAGCTCTACTTCCGTATCAAGTACTGTTTTTTAAAAATTAAAAACAAAAATAATAAAGAACTTCAGATCATCCATCTAACAGTTCTTTCTTATATCAATATATACACACGCACACATACACACACACATATGCATGAATATATATATATATATATATATATATATATATATATATATGAAGAAAAACATACGGAAAAAACAAAAATCCTTATATGCAATTATGCTGTTTTAATGTTAATATAATGTCAACGTCGAACGTTTCGGTCTAATAAACCATCTTCAGGACATGTTCATAAAATATAATTAACATTATCAATTCAACATGACAAATTATATAAGAAAGGGGTTAAATCCATAACCTGTTATTCAAAATATATAACACATAAAAATCAATCTAAAAGTAAAATAATTTAAATATTAATTTGCTTTTTTATTTATATATATATATATATATATATATATATTTATTTTTGCAACCTAGGGAAGGTTACTGAATAGAATAATCACACGAATTAGTAGATATGACAAATTTTAAATGTTCTCTAAGTTATACTGATACAGTATATGGTACCTACTAGTGTGTTTTTTGCTATAAAACACTTATTACGGTTAGTATTTCAATATACAGGTAAGTGGTGTGATCTTATGCAGTTCTAGCACAGGTTATCATATACTGTAGTCTAATTTCATTTACTGGTATGCTGAAGTTTTGAGCCACTTGTAGCCTACCAAGTTTGAGGGTTAACTTTATATGGCAGGTATAGGGCTAACTCGAAATTTTGAGCTAAAAATCTTCAAGTTGACTTGTACACTGCAATTTACAGTATTTTAAATTTAGATTTTTTTAACACTTGATATGCAAATTAGTCATCTTTGTGAAGCATGAAGCACTAAAAGGTCAGCTTTAAGACACATAGTGATAAAGCCCCACTTATTTGATATAACAGTTTTACATAATATTTACACTCCTACATCAACTTTGACTTTTATATACATTTAATCAGTTTTCCTGATTTTGAGCTGACGCTCACACAAATATTGATTTTTATATATTAGATATAGCAGAAATGATAATTCTGATTTAATTCAAATTCATTTCTTATTGATCTTTCAGTGAATTGTCAACCTGGCAATGAATTCAACAAGGCCACAAATACATGTGTTGCTTGTCCAATTGGAACCTACCAAAATAAGACCGGTGATCATCCCTGTGAGACTTGTCCTAAAAATTTCATAACTGCTACAGTAGGAGTTAGTAATATATTTGATTGTTCTGTTTGTAAGTACAGTTCTTCAATTTCTTTCTTGAAACTAGGTTTGGCATAAGGTCAATTTTAAGGAGGTCTCTAGACAATTTTGTTTTTATAATATATTATTTTCGCATAGGTTGATCAACCTGAATGTAAATATATATATACACACACACACAGTGCAATGGGTAAATTGTTATCATTTTATATTTTTAATTTCACACATGCGAGTTGTTTGTTTTTGACTTTGTCATCTGCACAGTATAGTATGATCAGTTCGGCACCATCTGTAGGAAAAAGAGCACCATGATGCAATTCACTCCATTAGAAATTTGGAAATGGCATGCTGTGCTGCTTGGCATTTACACCAGAAGCTCCAATACAAACATGTCAGAATGTTTGGGTGTCAATCTGAGGACAGTGCAGAGGATTCGAAATGGTGATTATGAAGGCAGCTCGGGAAACTCACTCTGATCATTTTAAGAACTCCCAAATTTGTTGGTGAGGGCCCTAGACTCAACACAAAGGCCTACATAAAGTGCCTTGAGGAGGTAGTGCTGCCCTAGGTCAAGAAAGTGGCTGCTGGAAGATTTCATGTCTGGCAACAGGACTCTGCATCATGCCACACCAGCAAGATAACCCAGTCATGACTGTCAGACAATTTCTGTGACCACATCACCTCTGGCCACCTAACTCCCCCGACTGCAACCTCCTTGATTATTATATGTGGAGTGCAGTTGATTATTGTTGAGCGAGAGGCAACAAAACTCCTTGTAACACCAAAGATGAATTGAAGGCAAGGATTATGACAAAATTCACCAACTTAAGACCATCCAAAAGAGATGCAAGAGATTCCAAAATTGTCTGGATGCCATGGTTGAAGCCAATGGCGATTTTATTGAATAAATTTACTCTTTTGTATTTCAAGATATATTTGTGTAATTTTAGTAAATATATCTGTTAAAATGAGATGTCCGTGTTGTTTTCACTTTTGCATAAATTCAACGACAATTTATCCATCGCACTATTTACGTCCTTGCATATCCTTTGATACTGTTACCTTTATTTTTATATATATATATATATATATATATATATATATATATTTTAAAAAAATTTATAACATAAATATGTTATAAAATCACTACAAAAATAGCCATTTTGTTTCAACACCTTCGGTGTCTTATCAAGTGATGATGTTGAGTATAAAATAAATGGTTTTAAAAGTTTCAAATTAACAATCCTTCACAAGGGGAAAACGTTGTTACAAAAGCTAGATTGACCAATCAAAATACAAGTATAGGAAAATTCAAAAAGCTTGACAACAAAGTCAACATCATCACTTGATAAGACACCGAGGTTGTTGAAACAAAATGGCTATATTTGTAGTGATTTTATAACATATTTATGTTATAAATTTTTTTAAATAAATAATTATATCTGCTCTACTTTGTATTGAGCACTCTTTTAAGAATAGTAATCGTTGGTTATTGGAATTCATTCCATATACACCAATCATATATTTGTGTGTATATATATATATATATATATATATATATATAAAAATATATAGTTTTAAGGTATGCTATATTTATAGGTAAATATTATAGAACATCTGTAAATATAAAAGTGGACACTGAAGTCATCACCGACAGTCTCTTTCACACTTGTACACAGTCTTCAGGCTGATGGCTAGAAATTTACATGAAACAGACTATTGGCAGATGGTGTTGACCTCAGTGCCCACTTACATACAATAAATTACTTAGAAATTATATATATATATATATATATATATTTTATTTGAGGATATTACACCAAAAACACTACACGAATGCAATCATGTTTCAATGTATATCAACACATCTCATCAGGTGTTAGAATTGGATTCTATTTGTTCTCATTTCACACACACACACACACATATATATATATATATATATATATATATATATATATATATATCTTTTGAATTGATTTACATTTCAGACATAAAACTGAGCAGATATGAGTTTTAAGAAAAATCTGAAGGAATGAATGTGCTTTAAAAGCAAAATACCCTGTGGGTGGTGAACAAACATAAATGTGCCTGAGCAGGCGTCTGCAACAGGGATTGAATAGCCACCCTAGTAAGCAGCATACTCTGATACAAGCAGTCAGCTATTATATATATCAGAAAAATTAATAATGAAGTAGGGAAATGTTTTTTTGTCTGCCGCATTTCGTTCTTTCAGACTTTGGTGGACCAAAATGATATTTACATTGATGTAACTACATGTGCACATGAAGGAAAGGGATGCTGAAACTTTTTTAACTTTTAAATTTAATTCTTTTCTTTTTTTTTTTTCATATACACTACTAACCAAAAGTTTTGAACCACATTGATTTTTTTTTCCTCTAAACTTAAAAAATAAATTAAGTTTCATGTCTTTAAAAAAGCAAATTTATTTTTTCTATATTTGCATGCAATTATAAGCAAGATTTTAAATCATAATAAATATAAAATAATTATAATTTCAATTAAAGCAAATTTATATTTTCTTTTCATCAAAGAATACACCACGTGCATTTATTACTGCAGGACAAATTCTTGGTATCCTTTCTAGTAACTTGTAAAAGAGTCTGTTGGAAATGATTCCCAAGCATGGATTTTATGTTCAATTTCCTCACAGACTCGTTCAATTATTGAAAGATTTGGAGACTGAGGGTAGAGGCAAGTCATGATTTGCAAAATTCCATTATCTTTCTTTGATTTTAGATAATTTGTACACAGTTTTGAGCTGTATTTTGGATCATTATCTTGTTACAAGACATATTTTTGTCCAATAATGCGGCAGCCAGAATGAATTTTTATGAAATTTTACGAACTTAGAGAAACAATTCAAGGTGGTCCTAAACTTTTGATTGATATTGTATATATGTGTGTGAGTAAATAGCCAAGCTAATTTCATTTAGTTTCTATTTTAATCACATTTGTTATTAAATATCCCACATTATAAATAGATCTGCGAAGAAAAGCAAAATATTGTAAGAACCTGAATGTAAATTTACTGTGGATAATCTAGAGCAGCAGTCTTCAACCATTCAGCTACAGACCATCTGATACCAAATCATGAACCATTTGTTTTGAATGACACTGGTCTGTGGCTCAAAAAGGTTGGGGTCTGCTGATCTAGAGATTAAAACACTTTCATTTTAGTAAATTGCTTTCTCCCTTAATTAAGGTAGCATTTTTTTAAATAGAAATTCTTGTTTGACTAATGACACATGTACACGAAAGAGGGAATGCTGAAATTTTAAACTTTTTATTTTTTTTTTTTAGTGTGTTCAGCTATATAGTCTCATCAATTTTATTTAGATTCTTTTTTCTTTTTTGTCCATTTTGATCACTTTTGTTATTAACTATTCCACATAGTGATAATAAAATTGATAAGATGAGAAATGTGAAATGTCATAAGCACCTGGACGTAAATTTACTGTGGACGATCTAGTATACTCTATAATCTGTACTCCATACAGTATAACCCCATACTCTATACGTCATACTCTATAATCTGTACTCCATACAGTATAACCCCATACTCTCTACGTCATACTCTATAGTCTGTACTCTTTATTCTATATCAATGTTTCTGAACCTTTTTAAGCAACAGCACACCTAGGAGGAAATGGAAACATCATGGCACACTTAGCAAAGTTTTTAAAGTATTAAAATGCTATGAAATAAAAACATAGATTTTTTTTTAAAAAAATACACACCCAAATATGAACTTAGTTAAATTAAAATACTTTTTAAAAATGAATATTAAAACAAATTATTTAAAATCACATAATCGAAGAATAGTGAAAAGAATTATTTGAAAAAAATTTCGTACTTATTCACTTATTTAAATACAAACACTGTACCATTACTACTCCCACATAACGCACACATATATATATATATATATATATATATATATATATATGCTGTGATAATATTTCACGGCACACTTAAGAGGATTGACAATCACTGCTCTATACTCTTTATTCTGTATTCTATACTCTTTCATTTGAGTAATTTGCTTTCTATTTAGCATGTTTTAAATCAAAATTATGGTCAGACTCATTATGGGGAAAACTAATGTATTTAGTGTGTTGTTTTGTAAAAGATCCCGTTTTTGTTCATATAATCTTTTTTAATTCTTTGAGGTTTCTCTGATGTATTCCTTGTGGTAATTATTACAGGTGATAGAGTAAATTTCTTCTTAAAGTTTTAGTATATTTGTTTCGTATTAAGTCTTTTATTATTTTAGAAGTAATTATAACAAATTTTCTGTTGAGTTCAGATAAATTCCTTTCAATTGTGTTAGGGTTGATAGGTAGAACAATATATTTTGATTCATTGGGTTTGTCAAAATGGACTGCTTTTCTTTTTGAAATGTTTCTTTTCTTTTGCATATATAGTCTAGCCAATTTCATTTAGTTTCTTTTTATTGATATTTTTATCACTTTTGTTATGAAGTATCCAATGTTGTGATGTACAAAGAAAGGTGAAAGGTTGTAAGAGACTGGACAAAAATTTACTGTCGATGATCTTAGTGAATTGCTTTCTCAGCCATGTTTGATCAATGAGGAAAGGACCATTGGTAAAAGAATTCATCATTTTATAATGTATGTTATTGTGCCTCCCACTACTACCATAACAGTAAAAGAGGGTGGTACGTAATTACATCTACCTCATTCTCTCTCTCTCTGTCTGTTCACATCTACATCTCTTCTCATTCTCTCTCTCTGTCTGTCTGTTTTGTTTTGTTTTTTTTTTTTTTTTTTTTTTTTTTAAGTGTTTCACCCCAAGTAAGGCAGGAAGCCACTAGGACGCAAGGGGTTACAGAAAATTTGGAGCAAGATCAGATAGGAGTGATAGAAGAAAGGATGAGGTTTACATCTCTTCTCATTCTCTCTCTCTCTGTCTGTTCACATCTACATCTCTTATTCTCTCTGCCTTTCATTCATCAACTGATCAATGATTGATTCTTTTCCTTTCATTTGCAGTACATTGCTCACCAGGTTACTACAATCAGAGTACAGATTCATGTAGACCATGTGCAAAAGGAACATTCAAGTCTCAGTCTGGAAATACACCATGTAAAAGTTGTTCTAACCCAGCCTACACAACACCATTAACAGGCAGTACCAGTGACATTAATTGTACTGTAGGTAAGTAGAATATACTAAGGTTTACTGCTATGTCTTCATTCACTTTATTGCTTCATACCAAATGAGGTGAAAAATTATTTTTTTATACAAATAAAATCATCTACTTTAACTTTAAATTCAATCATTTTCAAAGTGGAACACTTTTTTTTGATAACAATTAAAAGTAATGTTGAAAGTTGCTGTTATAGACAAGCGTATGGTTGCAAGAAAGAAATACGACAACAGCAGAAATAGATTTACATGGTTTATTTCAACAGGAACGTGAGGGTTTGGGACAGCTACCTTGTGGTATATAGTTCATAAGCTGGCTTTGGATCTAGGTCGATCTCTCATAGTAGTTCACACATGTTGATGGTGGTTGATGCTCTCCTGCTGCTGATCGCTCGGCCTGACCGTGACAGGTCTGTTTTGCGGCCACCTGTGGACTGCCCGTTGAACTTCCGTGTGACCCCTTTTATAGCGTTTTTTTTATGGCTTAACAGGCTCGAAAAACGAAATGAGTATAATTAGGAGGGAAGCATTTTTATTGGACGAAAAATAGAGCACTTTAAATATTATTTTATTTTTCAACTGGAACACATGTGTCGGGAACATTTGTAAAAAAAAGATAATGGTCATTTTGTGACAGGGCTTTGTCCTGTTTACATCCGGTTCTCACTCTTGAGTATTTGCCTGTAAATCAGCCGAGATATGTCTTATTTTATTTTAAAACATTGCTCTGGATTTAGCCATGATTTTCTTCCATTTGGATTCTCATAATAAATTTTTATTACCCCTGCTTTTCTTCACCAAAGATGAATTGAGTTCATCCATGCCAAGCAACAAAAGAAAGTCTATTTCAATGGCCACTAATGTTAAGTTTCCTAAACTGTCAGTAGTGCGCGCACACACACACACACACACACGCATGTTCAGAAAAGTGAGCATGGTCTGATTGTGACCATTCCTTAAGCACAAAGTTTGGCATCTACAAAACAGTTGTCCTTGCCACAATTTATATTCCTCTGAAGGGTGGATCACCTATCAAAAACATCAATGCCTGAAATGGTTAGTTATCATTGGTTGACTTTTACTTTGTTCTTGTTAAGTATTTATTTGCTGTTGTAATTAAATACTGTTTGATTTAACATTGAAGTCTTGAGTTATACTTAATTATTTGTGGACACCATATGTTACAAAAATTAGAGGTAATATTAGGACTTTGCCGTTTTCCAACAGATGGCATTCCCAGAACTGCATGTCATTTCACTAAAGTGTAAACAACTTTATTTTTCATAGCATTAAACATGTCAGATTTCGTGCCAAACAAAGTGTATTTGCAGGGAATTATACTGCACTACTTTATTCAAAAGAAATCTGCAGCTGAAGTGCACAGAATTCTTCCTGAGACTTATGGTGACCATGCTCTATCAGAAACAACATGCAGAGATTGGTTTAGACACTTCAAAAATAATCATTTTTAGGTTGAAGACAAAGAATTGGAGGCATTACCTCATGAAGGTTCATGTCAGGCACAAGTTGAACTTGCAGAATCATTAGGGACTGATCACACAACAGTTTTGAAATGTTTGAAAGCATTAGGAATGATTCAAAAACAAGTGCATTGGGTGCCATATGAGTTGAAGCCGAGGGACGTTGAAAGGCGTCTTGTTATGTGTGAAAAGCTGCTTCAGAAAAGGAAAGTTTTTTTGCATCGTATCATGACTGGCAATGAAAAGTAGATACACTACAATAACCCTAAGCCTAGAAGATCATGGGGTAAGCCCAGCCATACATCAACATTGGCAGAAAAGCCAAATGTCCATGGTTTGAAGCTTCTGCTCTGCATTTGGTGGGATCAGCTGGGTGTAGTTGACTGAAACCATCACAAGAGGTCACTATCTGCTGGGAACCATCACAGGAGGTCACAATTGGCTACAATTGATACATTTGGGCTTAGCATTGGAGAAAAAAAAGGGACTATATGAGAAGAGACATGATAAAGTGATTTTGCAACATGACAATGCAAGGACACATGTTGCAAAATGGGTGAAAACCTACTTGGAAACACTTAAATTAGAAGTCTTACCCCACCCACTGTTTTTAACAGACATTGCCCCGTCCGATTAACACTTGTTCTGATCGATGGCACATGGCCTGACTGAGCAGAACTTTCATTCTTATAAAGATGACAAAAAATTGGTCACCATGTGGTTAGCCTCAAAAGACAGGTCATTTTTTTGATATTGAATTCAAATACTGGCAGAAAGATGGTAAAAAGTAGTGGCTAGTAATGGACACTAATTTCAGTGATATGTTTCTTACTAATTTTTGTAAATAAAACATTACTTTTCATGAAAAATCAACAAGAACTTATTCAAGGTCTTAATAAAAAGATTTTCAGTTTAATTCAAATTCATTTCTTATTGATCTTTCAGTGAATTGTCAACCTGGCTATAGATTCAACAACACGGCAGATACATGCGTTGCTTGTCCAATTGGAACTTACCAAAATAAAATTGGTGATCATCCCTGTGAGGATTGTCCTAAACATTTCATAACTGCAACAGAAGGAACTAGTAATATATCTGATTGTTCTGTTTGTAAGTACAAGTCTTCAATTTTTTTTTTGAAACCAAGTTTGGCATGAGGTTAATTTTAATGAGCTCTGCGGCCAACTTTTAGAATATATTAGGCCTCTTGCATCACTTTTGTTTTTCAAGTTGCTCGATCAACCAGAATGGAAATATTTTTGTAAGCATCCTTTGCACAATGCTGCTGTGTGTGTGTGTGTGTGTGTATATATATATATATATATATATATATATATATATATATATATATATATATATATATATATATATATTTAGTGGATTTTAGTAGACATTTCTGCTTTTTAAACAGTGTAATTTTCATCTACCAGCCTGGGTTTTTAGAGTCTTCAGTAAAGAAAATGTGACAAATCTGCATCTCTTTTAGGTAGGGTATTGTACAAGATAGACCCGACAAAGCAAGTCTCAGATATTTTATGAAAGAAAGCTCATCTAATTAGAGTTTATCAAAGCAAAGGTGATGTAGATTCAAAACCTACTAAAGTGTACATTTACTTTCTTAGACTGTTGAAATCCAGTGCTGGTAGGCAACAATTGCAGCATTTAAAAACCAATGTTAACTACTCACATATATCCACTAAATATATCAGTTATTGTAATAAGAAATTCTATTGTATTATGTTGAGATGTTGAGTGTTTCCGTGCGCGTGTATTGAAATAAGGACAAACACATACATAGGGAAAAATACTGGTATATCTGAAGAGGTATTTACAACAGAGAGATTAGTAGTCAAACAAACGCAGGTTAGTCAGTAACAATCAGAAAGAGTATGAAGTCCAACTGTATCTTCCGGTAGAGAGACGGAAGTGTGATGGTCACCTGATCTCCCAGAACTCTATAGAACTGTCCTATTAGTAGTAGAGAGATCAGTCCATTCTGATGAGAAGGTGGGTGCCCCCCAACAATTATAAATAAAAATTCATTCATTCCTTAGATATTTATCTATACGAGATTTGCATGCATATATGTGATATCTCGAGTACATATTCATATGGAGGGTGCGAGGGATAAATTGTCATCTATATTATGCAAAAATGAAAATAAAACTGACATTTCATTTTAACAAATATATTTACCTAAATTACACAAAAATATCTTGTAATAGTAAATTTATTCAATAAAATCACCATTGTCTTCAACCATGGCCTCCAAACCATTTCAGAATCTCTTGCATCTCTTCTTGGATGGTCTCCGTGTTTAAGTTGGTGAATTCTACCATAATCCTTACCTTCAATTTATCTTTGCTGTTACAAGGAGTTTTGTTGATCTTTTACTCGACTGCACTCCACATATAATAATCAAGGGGGTTGCAGTCTGGGGAGTTAGGTGGCCAGATGTAAAAGGTGATATGGTCACAGAAATTGTCTGACAGTCATGACTAGGTTCTCCTGCATATGTGGCATGGTGCAGAGTCCTGTTGCCAGGCATAAGGTCTTCTAGCAGTCACCCTCTTGACCCAGGGTAGCACTACCTCCTCAAGGCACTTTATGTAGGTTTCCATGGTGAAGATGTATGAAGGCATAACAACACCATCACTAGTGATCACTCTGAACACCTTCATAATAACCATTAGTCTCATCCAACTCTTTGCAAATCTTCTGCACTGTCCTCAGATTGACACCCAAACACTCCGAAATGTTCGTATTGGAGTTTCCAGCACAAGTGTCATGCAGTACAGCATGCCATTTCCAAATTTCTGGCAAAGTGAATTGCGTCATGATGCTCTTTTCCTCACAGATGGTACCCAACTGAATCTACTATACTGTCCAGTCAAAAAAATCAAAAGCAAACAACATGCATGAACAAAATTAAAAATATATATTATAGCGACAATTTATCCATCGCACCCTGTACATAATCAGATTCTGCATATACGAGATATTTTGACTTGGTTGTATACTTGTGTCTGTATTACACGTTTCTCTTATATATATATATATATATATATATATATATATATATATATATATATAATTTAAAAATATTAAACACTAATATTCCATGGTGGGTAATTTATTCCATTGGAATGAATAAAATTATCCAATTCATCAGACCTACAAATTCAAAATCTGATGAATTGGATCGTATTTATGATTCCAATGGAATAAATTATGACCATGGAATATTAGTGTTTAAGCCTTTTTATTATATCCTTACTCTGTCCTAGACATTGAGTTCTACCTGGATTCTTCCTCTTGGAAATTATTTTTCTGAAAATATACATGTATGGGTATTTATATATTTTGCATATGTATGTATATTTTCCACTAATATTATCTATATATATATATATATATATATATATATATATATATATATATATAGCTCATAATTGTTTCTTTTTTAATCATTTCACCCCAAGCAAGGCAATGAAGCCACTAAGATGCAAGGGCTTACTGAATGTTAGAGAATATGAGAAAAATACAATTAAAGAAAGAACAATGAAAGAACAAGACTTAAGAAGACGGAAGATAACAGTTGACATTGCATTTAAATTTTTGAAAAGCAAAGTTGACTGGGAAGGAAGAAGCCATAAAAGACTTCCAAAATTGAAAAGTGCGAGAGAAGAAACCATTTCAACTCTAAAATGATGAGATTTTGCCACCAGTCTAGTACTGCGTTTAAATTCATAAAGTCTCGATACCATAGAAGAAACTTCATGAGAACAATTATCATGAAAGTATTTATAGAAATGACATTGGGAAGTTACATTATAGCAGTGGGAAAATGACTGAATGTGAGATGCCAGGTCAGGACCAATAATATTGCAGATTCTTCTTTGGATTTTATCAGGAATCTCTAAATATATAGCAGGACCACCAGACCAAATGTAGCAGCAATATTCAAAGCAAGAACAAATGATAAACTTATAAATATGTAAAATAGGCTCTGGCAAGAAAAATTGTCTGACACAATATGGGCAGCCAACTTTCCTAACAGCAGATCTAGCAATTGATTTATATGACAAACAAATCCTCAAATATACAGTTCTTCGGAAGTTATTATGCAAATCACAGAAACCTCAATAACTTGAATTTGCTTTGAAAAATTTTAAACAGTTAATTTAAACATCAAAACTTGAGTTAAATATTTAGGTATTTCAACATGTTTTATTAAAGTTAATGGAATTATTATAAAAATTGCAGTTTGAAGTTATGCTAAACCAGAAAATCACTTTGTACTTCGATAACAAAGTAATAAAATCAATACTTGATCAATATGTATAATAGAATAAATATCAAAAATAAGTCTTTCAAGCTTTTACATCTTAATATAGTGAACCTTGTTCTGAAGAACAGTCAGCAATCTATTATCCATTAATTTTGTTAAATTGTTTACTTGAGCAGATTCAGTTTCCAACATGATGGTTTGAGTAACTTTCAATAGGTTTGCTTTGATGTCATATTGTTTGTCACCTTCATATAATTCACAATTGAGCATCAGATTCACATCAGGATTTGATAGTGGCCATTCCATTATCATCTCTCTTGTGTTACAGACAATTACCGCATCATAAAATTTAAAAGATAAAATAAAATGACTTACTGCCTAGAAGACACCAGGTTTACCACTTCGTAGTAAATGGATCCTCTACAAGGTTAGACACATGAATGAGGAACGACAACCAACAGTAACGAACAACAAATACCAATATACAAATTAACGAGATTTAATTATAATTAGATAATACATGAAAACATTAATGCACGAGAATGCATGGAAAGAAGTGTGCTTCTTTTCTGTGGGGAAAGTTGTATGCATTATATTTTGAGATTAAATGGTGAAACAATCGCTTAGCTTCAGTTTTTCACCTGAAATAGGGTTTTCTCTTTTTCCCTTTTCTCTCTCAGTGAAAAAAGGAGAATAGATTAAATGATACTGTTGCTTGAGCGAACAAACTGAACTAAAAGAACAAAGAAAAATATAAAACAAGAGAAAGTTTTATATTTCTCTTTGTTCTTTTAGTTCAGTTTGTTCGCTCAAGCAACAGTATCATTTAATCTATTCTCCTTTTTTCACTGTTATTAGTTTTGACCCCAGAAACTCATTATTTACTCACTACTTCTTATATTAAGCAATATAGAATTTGTTAAGATATGAAGATTTGGCCCTGTGTATGTTGTTTATTCAACCATGTAGAATTTACTATTTGGATCCTTCATCCAATTGAGTGGGTCACACATGCCAGTCTTAGGTGACTGTCACGCTTAGTAATTCACCTATGTATTTGATATAAGCATGTTGAGTTGAATCGGAATTTGTCTTCATGTGATTTCCTTTTCTTGATGGTAGCAAGTGAAAAGAGACATTGTTCGACACAAGACATGGTTCGAAATTTATTTTCTACTGGAAGTTTGTATGAGTTGGCGATAACATTCCTTCTCAGTAAATCCATTTGTATGACAGTTTCATGGATGGTCTGACACTTTCAAGTTTCTTTGCACCGACTGATATTCAGCTAATATTTCCTGCTCAATGTTCGTACTTGCTCACGTGATTCTGCATGTGTGAGAATCTACTTTTAGCTTCTATTCAGATCTGTTGCTGAAGTCTGACCTAATTGTTTTTTCATCAGCGACTTCCATTACAGATTGAAAGAGAGAGGGGGAGTTAATAAAGATGTTGAAAGAGAGATGGTTTGCTAAGTGTAAAATGTGTGTGGTTTAGGAGTTTTGGTTTCATAAGTCCATAATACTAGTCAACCTTATACACTCAAAAATGCCATGGGTAACTTTAGATACATAAGAACATTTTTGTGCATAAATACATATTTCACTTTGAAACTGTAAGGCTGGGATTTGTTGGTGAATAGGTTGTTTTTCTTATGCACATCGACAATCACCAAAATGTTGTGGTCGTTCACTGACATCATAGCAGCAGAAATTAGTTTATTATTCACAGAGATAAAACCATATTTGACAGAAAATAAAACATGCAGAAATAAAAGGCAAAGCATGGGAAATTGTATGTTAATTTCATACAATTTATTTATGCTTTTGTGTGTATCAGTGTGTGTATTGTTTTAGGTTACAATTGTTTTATAGTACATGTGATAAAAGGGAGAATTTACTCCATAGTGTTACAATCCATATCACAGAGAAATGTTGGACAAGTGTTGTTAAGGTTTGTGGTGAAGAGATTGAATTTAACATCTTTTCACGGGATGTCCATATTTCCAGTAGGAACAGTTTTTGTTGCATGCTGGGAGAAGTTTTATCATTTTAAATTTTTATTTAATATATTTAATGTTTTTATGTTATTGTTTTATTTTATTTGTAATTTTCATTATTATTTTATTTTTATTTATAATAATAATATTCCTATAGACTTGTACTATTCAGAATAACTCTTATCCATGAAATCACAATATTCAATAGTGTTCAGTTCATAGACTTTGACTAGCCCAGTAATGTTTTAGTCAACAATTCCATCCCACATCATCACACTCCCACCTCTTAACAGCTGCTTTTTAGCCACAGGCACATACAATGGATAAAATCCACCCTTTAACCCATTCATCAGGTCTATCAAGCGTCACCTGAGATTCATCCATGAAAATTACTTTAGAAATGTCAATTCCATGTATTTCTTGGCCCAGTTTTGGTACTTTAAAATATTTGCTTTACTGAGAGGAGTTTGCTTCAGATATTTCTTGACAGATCCAATTTGTGAGGTATTCTACAACTTTTGTCATTGACTCCCTTAATTCTAGCCTGTTCAAAGTTCTGAGTACTGGTCAGAAGCAAGTGTTTTGCTATAACATGCTATAAGGAGAAATGTTCTTAAAGCTTTTACCTTTGCTTCTAGTTCTCAACTTAGATTTCTAACTGCCTTCATTATCATTTGATGATCTCTGCAAAGCTCCTTTGATATCTCCAATTTTCAGCATTTATTAGATCCTTTCCATTACAAATGTTTCAACATATAGAGAGAAAAAATGTTTCAGAGGCCTTAATCTAATCTTCATAACTTCAAACTTCAAGTTTATAATAAACCCAGTAACTTTAATACATGTTGAAACTATTTAAAAATTTGATTAAAGCTTTGTTTTAATGTCTAAATTAATCTTTTAAAATTTTACAAAAAATCTTCAAAGAAAATCTTCAGATGAGCTGTACATATGAAATGAATTTAGAATGAGTCACATTTTTCATTTCCTTTGTATTCAATCTCTTTATCTGTTCATATCTACTTCTCTCTTTTGTTTATCTCTCTCTCTCTCTCTGTTCATATCTACCTCTCTCCACATTCTCACTCACTCTGTTCATATCTACCTCTCTTTTCATTCTCTTTCTCTGTTCATATCTACCTCCCTCTTTGTCTCCTCTGTTCATATCTACCTCTCTCTCTTTGTCTCCTCTGTTCATATCTACCTCTCTCTCTTTGTCTCCTCTGTTCATATATCTACCTCTCTCTTTTCTCTCCTCTGTTCATATCTACCTCTCTCTCTTTGTCTCCTCTGTTCATATCTACCTCTCTCTCTTTGTCTCCTCTGTTCATATCTACCTCTCTCTCTTTGTCTCCTCTGTTCATATCTACCTCTCTCTCTTTGTCTCCTCTGTTCATATCTACCTCTCTCTCTTTGTCTCCTCTCTGTTCCTCTGTTCATCTACCTCTCTCTTTTTGTCTCCTCTGTTCATATCTACCTCTCTCTTTTTGTCTCCTCTGTTCATATCTACCTCTCTCTCTTTGTCTCCTCTGTTCATATCTACCTCTCTCTCTTTGTCTCCTCTGTTCATATCTACCTCTCTCTCTTTGTCTCCTCTGTTCATATCTACCTGTCTACTGCTTAATTAATTCTTTTCTTTTACTTTCCAGTGCATTGCTTACCAGGTTATTACAATCAAAGTGCATCATTGTGCAAACTCTGTGAAAAAGGAACATTCAAGTCTCAGTCTGGAAATACACCATGTAAAAGTTGTTCTAATCCAGCCTACACAACACCATTAACAGGCAGTACCAGTGACGTTAATTGTACTGTAGGTAAGTAGAATATACCAAGAATTCCTGCTATGTCTTCATTCAATTTGTTGTTTTGTAACAAATGAGGTGAAAGTTCGTTTTTTTTTTGGGGGGGGGTTGCACAAATAAAAATATTTACTTCAATCATTTTCAAATTTTTTTAACAATTAAGTGGTGAGAGATCATCCTGATGGCAAATTAATTTCTTATATAGAAGATTCATTAATATTTCAGATTTATGAAAATAATAGATAATATAAGATCAGATATATTGTGACAATCTTTTCTCCTAAATAGATTCCATTTACATTGAGATGTTGAAACATCTCCATAATGAAAGAATTAGTTGGAAAAAAATAACTGATGCTGAGAGATGTAAATGATAAAAGCCCATAATATTTTACATAATGTTGGCATGCACACAAACATGGAAATCATTAACTAACTTTATATGTACATAATTAATATTCCTGATTTTGTAAATATGTACACACAAACTTTGAGCTTTATGTATTAGATCTAGCCGAAATTATGGTTTCAGTTTAATTCAAATTCATTTCTTATTGATCTTTCAGTGAATTGTCAAACCGGCTATAGATTCAATAACACGGCAGATACATGCGTTGCTTGTCCAATTGGAACTTACCAAAATAAAATTGGTGATCATCCCTGTGAAGATTGTCCTAGAAATTTCATAACTGCAACAGAAGGAATTAGTAATATATCTGATTGTTCTGTTTGTAAGTACAAGTTTTCAATTTTCTTGAAATGAAGTTTGGCATGAGGTCAATTTTAATGAGCTCTCTGGACAACTTTGCTTTTAGAATATATTAGGCCTCTTGCATCACTTTTGTTCTTGAAATTGCTCAATCCACCTGAATGTAAATATTTTTGTAAATATTCTTGTACAATGCTGCCTTTCATGTTCATGTGTACATGTGTGTGTATATATATATATATATATAACAAACTCATATACATTTTTTTTTCAATTATTTCATCCAAAGTAAGGCAATAAAGCTACTAAGACACAAAGGATTACTCAGTAATATATTTGATTGTTCTGTTTGTAAGTGTAGTTCTTCAATTTCCTTTTTGAAACCAATTTTGGCATGAGGTCAGGAGCTCTCTGGACAACTTTGCTTTCTTAATAAACTATGTTTTGCTTCATTTTTGGTTTTCAAATTGATCACTTAAATTGCATATCCTTTGACAGTGCTGTCAAATCCCTGCAGCTGATCAATGAGTTGAGTGCTTCATAAGTTAAACATGACAATTTGGTGGTTTAGCTAAGACTGAACAAGGCTTCAGGCAAAAAGTCATGTGAGATCAAGTGGTTGTCTCCTATCTGGAACAACACTGTCTTGGCCACTTCGATCTTCTGTTTATATGGACATTCACCTGAAACTGGCATGAGGTATGATGCAATCTGGGATTCTGGTAATTCCCCTAATTTCCAACAAGAGCCCGTTGTCTGGCTCTGGGAAACTAATTGCATGCCCAATTTTGGAGAGATTCCCTCTTTCATGAAGAGTAATTGGTAGCAGGATATCGATCCATCCCAACTCTTTCCTTCTCATTTTGGCACCTCTCACCAATACTTCCCAATGTGCATGGGCAATTCCTCCACTTTCTTTGATATTTCACCTGCACCTGCCACCTTGGCTACTCTTCAACCAATCTGACTCTTGACCACTTGGTGTGGCTTTAACCTATGGTCATTAATTAAAATTAACATTTGGATTTTTGTGTAAGCAAAATTTTCTCAGCCTGGTTTTGCTTAAAAATCAGAAATTTACCAGGTGGTTCTTCCAGCCAGCCATTCTCTATTCTACTAGGGTCATTGCAGCCTAGGTTACACAAAGACAACCTATTCATCTGAGCAAATCTTATCCATCCTACTTATATTGTTTTCATAACCAGTGCTTTCTTGAGCTGCCTTATTAATCAGCTGTCAGCTTAGATTACCACATGGCTTCTTTGTGATAATATCACTTTCCTTCAAATAATGTTTTCTGGTTCTTTTAAAAAATTAAGATTTTCTCTTTTGGAAAAGAGAAATCTTCCTTTCTCTGAATCTGTCCATCATTCTATTTGTTAACTCTTCTCACCTTGTCCTGAGCTATGTTTTTGATGTAACTCCTTTCTTTCCATTTACCAATGTCAAATAATGTCACAAGGATTTCATCGGACTAAATTTGTTATGTTGCTGCAACTATACACATGCATGAACAAGGGATGCTGAGAATTTTAAATTAAATTTTTTTATTATTATTATTATTTTCTTTAATCTAGCCGATTTCATTTAGATTGTTTTGCTTTTCCTTTCCATCACTTTTTTGGTAGGCATCCTGAACTGTGGTAATTGAAGTTCTACCAGGAAAGGTGAAATGTTGTAAGAGCCCAAGCGCAAATTTACTGTAGATGACCTTGTGATCCAGGCACACTCTAAACATTTACATCATAGTAAATTGTTTTTCTCCTTTGATCAGAGTACCATTTTTGATGTCAAAATTGTGGTCAGTTTTGTTGTGTTGGGTAACCAACATATTCAATGTATTGTTTTGTAACATGTCTCTTTTTTTCTTTTCTTTTTTTTTTTCTTTTTTTTTTCTTTTTTTAACAAAAAAATGTTTTTAATTTAAAATTCCCAGTATCCCTCATTCATGCAGATGTGTAGTTGCACCAACAAAACAAATTTATCTCCATGATGTCCTGAAGGTTGAAACATATCACAACTTTTTCATACATTTTCACCAATACCGTCCTTGATATATAAAAATATGTATCGTTATCTCTTTCACTCTATAAACCTAGTGAGCCAGACAAACCTACTCAGGTTTCACCTAAGCGGATCATCAGGGAAAGCTGGCTAAAGAGGCAAAAGAGAAACGCATATTTATAGGCAATAGCCAAAAACTTAGTTTTAACAGTAACTTAGTTACTGTTGCATGCCTAATGTAGGGACCTTAATTAGTGGATTGAATAAGAAAAAACTAGGGATAATCCATGCAGTAGCCCTCCTAGTTGTAATTGTAGGAACAAAAATATCTGCCCACTACAGGGAAAATGTCAGCAAGAATGCGTGGTTTACCAGGCGAAAATTTATAAGGATATGGAGGATACAAACCCTAAAATATACAGAGGTGCTACTCAGGATAATTTAAAAAAAAAAGATGCTATAACAACCCGAGTAGTTTTAAAAATGAAAAAAGTAAACATAGTACCACGCTATCCACCTATGTATGGAAAACTAGACAAGAAAACGACAAAGACCCCATCTTTAAATGGGAAATATTAAAAAAATGTCCAAGTATAAAGCAGGCCAAAAATTTTGTAAACTATGTACAGATGAGAAATTAGCCATAGCTTTATATAATCAACCAAACGATCTATTAAACTCCAAAACCGAAATTCTTAACATATGTAGGCATAAAAAATCTTGGTTACTGAATTAGGATGAATTTCCCCGTTTGTATTGTCATTCCACCTTTATTCTTCATGTTTTAATATCCCCTCCCCTTTTAGTTGCTGAATAAATCTTTAAACTCCCTCCCAACCCCCATCCCCACCCCCCGGTGTTCTTGTGTTTTTCTTTATCTTTGGTCACGTGGTATAATTTTGGCTATCACCTATAAATATGCATTTCTCTTTTGCCAGCTTTCCCTGACGATCCGCTTAGGCGAAACCTGGGTAGGTTTATCTGGCTCACTAGGTTTATCTAGGGCTGCTCTACGGTTGTATCGAGCTCTTTTGTTAGTTAGTTGTTTACTCATGTCAGGGTTTTTTCTTTGGGCTTCAAACCTGTATCTGTGCGATTTTTTTCGACAGACTTTCATGTTCCTAGCTCTTTCTTTTTTTAAAACCTTTTTTTCCTCGAGATTGATTTGATTTTTGGCAAATGAAAAATTCGAAGGTTTTTCGAAACGAGTATAGTTACTTATGTTTGTATATATATATATATATATATATATATATATATATATATATATATATATATATTTATATATAAATATATGTATGTTTGTGTTATGTCTATGATAAACTAGTAATTGTATTAGAGGTACAATTCTCAATAATTGAAAAATCACAAACATTATACTCTATACAAGCAAACTGTCAGTGCCTTCCAATATAAATGGTGCTGAGGTTATCTCATTCTTGTCAGAGAAGACAAAGATCTTCACAGTGAACTTTGCCTTTAACTCCACATCAGACAACAAGGGCCATGCCCTGTGTCATGATCTCCCTCTCACAAAGCACAATCTTCGTAATATGTGTCTCAGCTCCTGAAGTTTCCAGACTTGTCAAAATTCTTGAGTCTATGAAAACTATTGCTCCAGATAAAATCACTTGGTTGTACTTGAGAACCTTAACTCATCGCTATCTCCAACCTTGGCAAAGCTGATTACCCACTGCCAGAAGAATGTTTCCCAAACCCATAAAAGTTATATGTTTTGTTTACAAGTATGCAGGTGACTGCTCATCCCCTGCACTATATCAACCTATCATCCTCCATAGTATCATCAGTAAACTTTTGGCTATCAGCAAGAACTTTGTTGGTCATCTCAACAAAAACAACCTTCTTAGTGATAAATAGCGTTTTTTTTTTTTTTTGTTGTTGTTTTTTGTTTTTTGTTGTTGTTTTTTTGTTTTTTGTTGTTTTTTGTTGTTTTTTTTGTTTTGTTTTGTTTTTTTTTGTTTTGTTTTTTTTTTTTTGTTTTTTTTTGTTTTTTTTTTTTTTTTTTGTTTTGTTTTTTTTTTTTTTTTTTTTTTTTTTGTTTTTTGTTTTTTTGTTTTTTTTTTTTTTTTTTTTTTTTTTTTTTGTTTTTTTTTTTTTTTTTTTTTTTTTTTTTTTTTTTTTTTTTTTTTTTTTTTTTTTTTTTTTTTTTTTTTTTTTTTTTTTTTTTTTTTTTTGTTTTTTTTTTGTTTTGTTTATTTTTATTTTTTTTTTTTTTTTTTTTGTTTCTCTACGTCCACTGCTGATCTTGACTGCCATTAAGTATAGAATTTGAAATGCTTGATAATAAACATATCTCAAGAACATTTGCTTTAGATATCTCAAAGGTATTTGACAATGTGTGGTACAGTAGGTTACTATACAAACTCTCCAGATATGGAATCTTTAGCATTCCTCAGTATTGTTTGTTGTCATCACTAGAATTTCTTGTCATCCATTTGTACCTTTTTTGTCTAGTTTTCTTTTGAGGTGATCTCATCCACTGATGTCACTAGTGTTTCTCTCAGTGTGTTCCACTTTGACTTTGGATTTTCATTCATGTTATGTTCATTGTTTACATGTTTTACATGTCTCTTTGCAACTTGGGTCCTTCAAGAGGTTGCTTCCTTCTTTAGTTTCCGTTTTGTTTTACTCTGATGTAGCATTGGCACCTGACTGGAAGTTGGTCACTCCCACAGTTGACATTTAGGTATGGTTTGCAGTGTAGAACTGCATTCATACAATTAATTCTTTTCTTTTACTTTCCAGTGCATTGCTTACCAGGTTATTATAATCAGAGTGAATCATTGTGCAAACTCTGTGAAAAAGGAACATTCAAGTCTCAATCTGGAAATACTCCATGTAAAAGTTGTTCTAATCCAGCCTACACAACACCATTACCAGGCAGTACCAGTGACGTTAATTGTACTGTAGGTAAGTAGAATATACCAAGAATTCCTGCTATGTCTTCATTCACTTTGTCGGTTCATACCAAATGAGGTATGCTTACAGCCATATCATATTGAATCACCGATTACAGTACAGTTATCAAAGATAAGCAACGTCAAACCTGCTCAGTATCTAGATGGGTGACCACTTGGGAATACCAGTTGCTGTAAGCTTGGAGATGCAGAAGGTGTAATAAATAACAACTTGGAGTTGAAAATCGGGGAGCTGAGTTCCAATTCCTGTTGGGTTTGTTAACTTGTGCACAAATATTCTTGGGAAAGGTATGAATCCACATCTTCTCCCCCCAGATATGAGTTAATCATTAGGACTTGTACCCGTAAATCATGATTATCTCCAAAAAAAATTGTTATAATCTAAAAATCTTTTCTGGCTTTAAATAACCTGCAAAGAGTTGATAAACCATAGAAAACAAATTCATCAGTCAAATATTGATTAACTACACAGGTATATCTTTTAGATTTATTTCCATTCTCCGGGATATAAAGGTATATAAAGTGAGGGATCAGTTTATATAGTGGTTATAATATAGAATTGATCCCCTGCTTTATATCCATGATATAATTTCTTGTTTGTTGATCAAATTCTGATCAGGTAAGAATCTATCTTCTCACCCCCAGCTATGTATTGATTAGTAAGACTTGTATCACTAAACCATTATTATCAAAAAAAAAAAAAGTTCTTACAATTTAAAAATTTCTGGCTTTAAATAACCTTCAAAATGCTGATAAGTTGTAAAAAAAAAAAACTCGATAAAAAAACATTACTTTTCAAGTAAGAGCATCTGAAATGGAAAGTTTTCAAAGTTGCATTTTCATTGCACAAAAACTGAACTGAAAACTCAAATTTCAATAGATGAGACAATATTTTGTGTAAAAAAATATATTTATGCAATCAGATTGAGGTTGTAATTAGTTTCCATTAATGAAGCAGACAATGTAAATCTGGTCACTTATTGCGGAACAGACGAAGGAAATAACAAAGTACAGTGTTACTTAGAGTATTTACATAGCTTGGACTATTGTCATCATCCTTGTCATATTCACAACATTTCGGTTGTTGTACACTCTGGCCTTCTTCCAATCACCTGAAGAAGGTTGGAGCATACAATGGCTGAAATTTGTGAATATGACAACAAAGATGACAACAATAGTGCACACTATGTCAATACTGTAAATAATTACAATACGTCATCTCGGAAATATAAACAGACAATGTATAGTGTATTTCAAAAGTTTGACTTTTAAAGCTTCATATGACATTTCATCATCTCTATGAAGTCTAATCTGAGGAGGCTGTTTTTCTCTCTTTCTCTCACTCTCTCTCACAAACACACAATCATAGTCATTATAATGTTCACAATCTTTTCCTTAACTTCATAGTATGTGCATGGTGGTGCAGTGATTAGCGGCTCAGATTAAGGAATCAAAGCACAGTTCAAATTCCAGTTTGAGTTCATTACATTCACTTGCATGCTAATACTCTTGGGAAAGGTATGAATCTATATCTTCTCCCCCTCTCCCAGAAATGGGTAAATAGCAGGACAAACTAAGTCCTATAGCTTTGATTGGCAACCCGAGAAGGACTACTCTGAATTCAAAACCATAAATAGCCCTGACAAAGCACATACTATGCAACTCTGTGAAGTAAGAACGGGTAATTTAGACAAGATATATGATGCATTCTGGTAGATATAAATAAGAATAAATGCCTTTTGATATTAAAGTTTTCAATCCTATATGTATACATGCACACACAAATAAATCAATTACATTTATATATAGTTAATGACCGTCCAGATTACCTGCAGATGCACAAACAAACATTGAGTTTTATATATTAGATTAGTTTTGAGATTATATTTTCTATTTAATTCAGATGCATTTCTTATTGATCTTTCAGTGAATTGTCAACCCGGCTATAGATTCAATAACACGGCAGATACATGCGTTGCTTGTCCAATTGGAACTTACCAAAATAAAATTGGTGATCATCCCTGTGAGGATTGTCCTAAAAATTTCATAACTGCAACAGAAGGAACTAGTAATATATCTGATTGTTCTGTTTGTAAGTACAAGTCTTCAATTTTCTTTTTGAAACCAAGTTTGGCATGAGGTCAATTATAATAAGCTCTCCAGACAACTTTGCTTTGAGAATATATTAGGCCTCTTGCATCACTTTTGTTTTTCAAATTGTTCATTCAACCAGAACATAAATATTTTTGTAAGCATCCTTTGCACAATGTTGTTTTCGTGTGTATATATAACTCAAATATTTAGATCTTTTTTTAATTATTTCACCCCAACCATGGCAATAAAGCCACTAAGATGCAAGGGGTTACTAAGTTAATAATATATCTGATTGTTCTGTTTCTAAGTGTAGTTCTTCAGTTTCCTTTTTGAAACCAATTTTGGCATGAACTAAATTTTAAGGATTTCTCTGGACAATTTTGCTTTTACAATGTATTAGGCTTCTTGCATCATTTTTGGTTTTCATATTTGTCAATCAACCTTAATGTAGATATTTTTGAAAACTATACATTTTACCGCATTCTTTAACAGTGCTGCCTTTTATAAATCTATATGACACTCACACACATTTTTTAAACTTAGTTTATATATAAGATTTGTAAATATATATGTGATATATCTTATTATACAAAGTATGTGTGAAATACATATTAGTTGGTGTGTTATAAAGCCAGTATTTGTTTACTTGGATTTATCTTATGGCTGGCTAAATACCTGGATACTGGCTGCAAGAAATTAGTCTGTATGATTAAACTGACCCAATAATGAACATGGAGTAGTCTGCTGACCTCCCATTCCTTAAATTGACCTAAGGCTATTAGCAATTGCCAAAGGTCAATTTCACATGAAAACTGCTCTTTCCCGCAAAAGTTCCAAACAGGACATCTTTTTATGTAATACAACATAATCTAGAAATATATATTGGGTTGGTTTATAATTATCAGGCGTTTTTTGAATAATATTTATTATAAAAAAAGAAATGCAACAATTCAACAATAAAATTTTTAAATGATTATTCCCGAGAGTATGATTATCAACACACATTTTTATAACCTGAAAATAAAATATTTTTATTAAAAAAAAAGTAAACAGAACAGCAATTTTTATTAACAAATATCTCACTCACAAAAACGCCTAATAATTATGCACAAACCCAAAATATATACATATATATATATATACACACATATATATATATATATATTAAAATAAATTGTTGGAGGTACAGAACCATAATATTGCAAGGAATAGATACAAATTATTTCCTAAAGGCATCATGAAAAATAAAAATTAAGAGATGACAACACTTACAGAACAGACCAACTGGTTTCGTTCCCAAGCTCATCAGGGTTGACTGGGAACAATTTAACAATTATTGCAATATATATTGACTCACACAAACACCCTACATACAATTAAAACATTAAAAAATGAAATGATTAATGGTATGAGGGGGGAAAAAAAAAGAAAATTTCAAACTGTACAAATTTGCACAGCACAAAAAGGAAAAAAAGGGGGGAGTGTGAGGTGAATGTATGATACACACTAGAGTCTAATAACATGAAGCCCAAAGAGACAGTCTTTTTGCTTGCTTGAGACGGTTCCCTGGACCGAATATGCAGAGACTCAAGTGCCCGCAAATGAAATGGAGAGTGCGAACTGGACAGTACAGTAAAGCAATTTGGACTGAAATCCTTCACACAATCCCTGCAATTTATCAAATGTTCAGTGATTGCTGACCCGGAAGTATTAACCAACTGGCTCTTACAGGCATCCGGATTAAGAACTTGCAATGGGACATGCTGCATGATCTTACAATCTAAATGTTGGGAAGTCCTTCCTATGTAGTTGCTACTGCAATCACATTTAAAAGAATAAATCACCAAAGAAACATGATGGGGAGGAAGAGGATCCTTACACATAGAGGAAAAGGCAGAACGAGTCGCAAAATGACAGCAGACAAGACCCGCCTAGCCACAAGCTCGCCAATAAAAGGAAGCCGCAAGTACTCTAGTGTGTATCATGCATTCCCCTCACTTTTTTTTCCCTTTGTGCTGTGCAAATTCGTACAGTTTGAATTTTTTTTTTCCCCTCATACCATTAATCATTTCATTTTTTAATGTTTTAATTGTATGTAGGGTGTTTGTGTGAGTCAATATATATTGCAATAATTGTTAAATTGTTCCCAGTCAACCCTGATGAGCTAGGGAACGAAACCAGTTGGTCTGTTCTGTAAGTGTTATCATCTCTTATTTTTTATTTTTCATGATGCCTTTAGGAAATAATTTGTATCTATTCCTTGCAAAATATATATATATATATATATATACACACACACACACACACACACACACAGAGGTATCCCCCATAAAATTAACTTCATTTAATATGTGAATATTCAAGTAACTACATGTCCCAGACAAACAAAATTAAATAGGCTTCATTTATTTATCAAAATTGAACCAAGATATTCAAGGGGATGTAGATTCTATAATCGATTTCACAAAGCTTCAATTGCACATCACCTGTGGCACAAGTCGGTAGTCCAGCTCCTGCCAAACATGCTGTAGCATGTCTTGCATAACATTCTCCAGTACCTTTGAATGTGCATCATGTCCAAATCTGTTTTCCAGTTTGTGCATTTTTTTAATCTTCTTGAAAATGCATGTTGCACATTCTTGTTTAACGTCACACTTCAAGCTGAAAAAAAGAAAAAATTGACATTCAACTTAGTTTTTACACATTTTATTGAAATTTGAGAGAATTGGCTACAATATGATGTCAATTTTGGTTGGGACACACACACACACGCACACATATATATATATATATATATATATATATATATATATATATATAATGAATTTAGAATGAATAATACTTTGCAGTGCATTAGGTTACTACAATCAGAGTGCAGTATTGAGTGGACTGTGTGCAAAAGGAACATTCAAATTCTTTTCTTTTACTTTCCAGTGCATTGCTTACCAGGTTATTACAATCAAAGTGCATCATTGTGCAAACTCTGTGAAAAAGGAACATTCAAGTCTCAGTCTGGAAATACACCATGTAAAAGTTGTTCTAATCCAGCCTACACAACACCATTAACAGGCAGTACCAGTGACGTTAATTGTACTATAGGTAAGTACAATATAAATCTGTTTAATAACAATTTTATGCTCCAAGAGTTGCTTCTCCTTGCCTGCATAATTTACCATTCTTTTAAATTTATTTTTCTTTTAAAAAATTGCTTATTTTGGGTGTATGTCTTCCTATATTGTCATTTTGTGAGATTCTTCCCACTTTAAGTTACAACTTTGTTGTTCTACCACTATCAATGATCTTTGTCTCAGTCCACAGGCCAAATATAATATACAGTGTAACCCGGATATAAGAGAGTTGTCGGGACCGAAGAAGTCTCTTATATCCGGGTTTGGTCTATTTTGTTTAGTTAAGTATGGGCTCTAATTTGGGACCAGAGAAAATCTGTTATATCCGGGTTTCTCTTATATCCGGGTTACACTGTACCAAGAATTTCTTTATTCACTTTTTTGGTTCATACCAAATGAAAGAAAAGATTATTTTTTATACAAATAAAATCATTTGCTTTAACTTTAATTTAATCATTTCAAATTTAAATATTTTAAAGAACAATTAAAATTGGTGTTGGATCATCTTTATGGAAATTTAATTTCTTATATAGAGGATTCATTAACATTTCAGATTTATGGAAATAATGAAATAATACTACACTTAAATTCATAAAGTCTAGGTAACATAGTGAAGAGTTCATCCAAACAGTTACCCTGAAAGTATTTATAGTTAATGCACAGGGAAGCTACATTATAGAGTGGAGGGAAAAGTGACTGATATCGAGATGCCAGGTCAAGACCAATAATATTAATGATTTTTCTTTGGGTTTTTTTCAAGAATCTCTAAATATACAACAGGAACATGAGACCAGTTGTAGCAGCAGTATTCAAAGGATGGAAGACTAGTAGACTTATAAATATGCAAGATAGATTCTGGAGAGAAAATTGTCTAGCATGACGCAATGACCCAATTTTCTTAGCAGCAGACCTAGCAATAGATTCACTATAGTCTTTCCACTTCACATCAGCTGAGAACATTAGACCAAGCAAAAAAAAAAAAAAGAGAGAGAGAATCCTATTTGAAGGGTAAACAAAGGTGTAATGAATATGCCACATGTTAAAGAATATCTATTTCTAATTCCATGACTATTTGCTTCAACACTATCCAACTCTGTCCTCTTGTTGCTCTGAGTCTCATTCCACTTGTCAATCTTCTCCACCACATTGAGTTGAAGAGTTTATATGAAGAAGTCTTCAGAGAAGCTGGTTGAAACATCCTCAGGAACAAAAAAGGAAATTTATAAGAAAAATAAAGAAGGAATCAAACTTTCAGAACAGCCAACTGACTCTTGCTGAAAGAAACAGTAAAATTATTTCACCTCCCAAGTAAGGCAATAATGCCACCAAGACACACGGGGTTACTGTTGCTGAAAGAGAATAAGAAAACTTTAGTGAGGAGAAAGGATAATAAAAGAACAGGGTTCAGGAAGATAGAAGATGGCAATTGGTGATGCATTAATATTATTGAAGGTTGCAGAGAAGCAAGAAATTGCAAGGAAGTTGCACAGGCAAAAAGTGCACAAAAAGAAACTATTAGAAAAGAACAAATGGTTGCATCTTGATAGTTGAAAAGTAAATTGGTGAGACCTAATTGCCAATCTAGTAGCATGTTTAAATTCATGCAGCTAAGGCACTAAGTTAAAAAGCTCATCAGAACAATTATCATAAAATTTTAGAAAATACAGAAGGAAGCCATGTCATGTCAGTGAGAAAGTAACTGTAGTCGAGATGCCAGGTCATGATCGATTACATTACAGATCCTTCTTTGAATTTTGTCAATAATCTTGAGATATACAACAGGTGCACCAGACCAGATATGGTAGCAATATTCAATGCACAAATGGGAATGGTAGATTTATAAATGTGCAAAATGGATTCTGACAAGAAAAATTGTTTGGCACTTATGGCATTTTTCTTTCAGAAATTGTTGAACTATTTCTGTCTGAATTTCTGATGACGTTTTTGTATAAACATTTTTTTGTTCTTGATAATTATTTTTGGTGTTATTTCTCAAGAACAAAGAACAAAAATATGTTTAGGTTTTATTATGATTCTAATCATTGCTCTTTAAAATAATAAACATTATCAAGGAGTGAAGTTATAAATAAAAGGTATAAAAAAAAAAAAAAAAAGGTATACTTAAAATAATAGCAATGTCATGAGAAAAAATGTCCTTTTGACACTTCAGTTTTTTTGCAGGTACAAAGGTCCAAGTTTTCTGAATAAACATCTCTATCTATAAAAGGCAGGATGTGTGTGTGTGTGTGTGTGTGTGTAATGAATGCATGGCCGCAATTTTCAACGGATTTGCACCAAAATTTACATGCACATGCTCCAAGTTAGCAGGAAGGCCAAGATCGACTTTGCATTTCCCAACTCCTATCGACAGTGGAAATAATCGATTTTTTCATGCTTCTACAGCAGTTTTCATGTAGTTTGTGGCCATTTTATACTGGCCAGAGTGAGAGCCAATAGCTGGCTGCCACGAATAGGCAGGAAGATTCTATTGGCCAGCATGAGAGCCAACAGCTGACTAACACGAATGTTAACTAGCATGCTAGCATGCAAAAATAAATTGATAGCTGCATTCGTCACAAGTGGGAAAAATTTAAATCTGCATGGCACTTTACTCCAATTGGCTCATTCGCTTGCTTAAACTTAACGTTGATTCTAATTCCACAGAACTGGGTTGGGTGTGAAAAAGTATTTGTTGTTAACATTCTTTTTTTCATTTGGTTTTTCCAGTTATGAGTCCTTTTTTAAAGCTGATTGTTTTGTGTTCATTTTGTTTAGTTCTTTTTTCGTAACAGATTTAATGTTTAGTATAGAGCTTAGAAAAAATTTGCAGTGTGAGATAGGCAAGAAGTAAGGCATGTAGCAACATCAACACAACAAAGGGCAAGGAAGGGCCAAAATATTTTAAGTCAAGTGATAGCGATTGCTGTATGAGTTGTATGATTTTTGAATCAAGCATGGGCAACGCTGGACCATGTTGCTAGCAGTTCAATAAATAATCAAAATTATCTCTGTTCATTTTAACTCACCATTCCTGGTAAAGATGATCAAAGTAAATATCAATTGTTTGGAACCATAGTTCTGATGATGTTGATTTATGTTGCAAAGAGTATTTGTAATCATTTTCCTTTTTGCCAACGACAAAACAACTTTGCAGTTAGGCTTGACAGAGCAGAAGGAAG
Organism: Acanthosepion pharaonis; assembly: GCA_903632075.3. NCBI lineage: Eukaryota > Metazoa > Mollusca > Cephalopoda > Sepiida > Sepiidae > Acanthosepion > Acanthosepion pharaonis. Next base: position 69,129 of record CAHIKZ030001954.1, on the reverse strand, counting down.
ACAGGCTCTAGAAATGGGTTGTGATTTGTGAAAAGTCCCTTGAATTTTGTCAAATAAAATTAACTTTAATTTCTTTGCTGTGGTATAATGAATTTGTGAGTTAGAGAATAAGTGATGGTAGTTGGTTCAACAATTTTGGTCTCAAAATTGAAACAAAATTAATCTTAAAACTTGATAAAACATTAGGGTTTTTTTTGAATAATGGATCAAACCCCAGCTCAACTTACAGTATCTTGATAAGATAAACTTTTCAACAACCTCCACCACAATTCAACTCAATTGAGACAACAGATTGAGTTGACCAATGGTATCTTATCATAGTGGAGGGGTTTGATCCATTATCAAAAAACCCTAGATGTTTTCTAATCAATTCAATTTTGTTTCAACAGTCCAAAAATCATGTTGGTTAGAAATTGTTCTTTTTATTTACTAAGGTTCCCTAATACAAGGCAATTTATCTTCATTACTAAATGAGGTTGTTGTACTAGTATGGGGAGGAAAGTTTCATTTACAAGGATTTGTAAGATAGATAACTGTTATAGAACAGACTTCTCAATCCAGGATGCATCCTTTTGATTACTCTGTTCTTAATCTTCTGAGCAAAAAGCAAATGACAACGTTTATCTATCTTACATATTCTTGTAATATCCAACTTTCCCTCCTTCCTTGTATGCTCTTACATCCAAACATCTGCCATGATATTCAGACTGGCTATATTCCTTTTTAATGCCAGTCTTATACTAGCTGCATTATCAATTAGATTCCCTAAACCAATTAACCTTATCTTTTATTTTATTTTTAATATTTCACCCCAAGCAAGGCAATAAAGCCGCTAAGATGTAGCGTTTTACTGTGTTTACAGAATATAAGAAAAACAAAAACATTAAGGAGCAAGAACAATAAAAGAAGAGTAATTAAGAAGATAATGATTGACCTTGCATTTAAATTTTTGAAGGTCAAAGTTGATTGAAGAGCAAGAAGTCAGTTCTGCAAGCGAGAAGTGTGAAAAAAGAAACTGTTAGCACAGAATTTATGGTTGCATCTAGTCAACTCAACTTTAAAATGATTAGACTTTGCCATCAATCTGGTCAGTCTGACAATTAAGTGCCATACATGATACACATTTGGGCGATCATGTTTCTTTCAATTCATGACTGACTCTGTAGAAGTTTTTCCTGCAGTAAGTTCCATTTCTTTCTGTGGTAATCTGGTTGCCAACCAAGGCTATAGGACCCATTTTGTCTTGCTATTCAACCCAGAGCTAGTAGGGAGGAGAAATGAATTCATGCCTTTCCCAAGGGTATTTGAACATAAGTGAATGTAACAATTCCAACTGGAATTTGTACTTGACCAATCTAGTACTGTGCTTAAATTCATAAAGTCTAGGAAGAAAAGTCTCTAGTGGAAAGTTCTTCATAACAATTACCATAAAAGTATTTATGGAAAAGGCACGGGGAAGTTGCATTACAGTAGTGGGAAATAATTGAGTGAAGCTGAGATGCCAGGTTAGGACCAATGACACTGCAGATTGGAATTTTATCAAGGATCTCTAAATATATAGTAGGACAACCAGACAATATGTGGCAGAGGTCAAACTATAGTTTTCTCAGCATTTAATTTTCCATCTAGATTTTAAAACTCCCAGCCTATTTCTCTATTTTCTCAAGAATTAACTGCTCACAATGCGGACAGGAAGTATGAAGGATCACAGCAGGGACCCCTCATTTTGACCCCAAAGAAATCTTTGTTCAGCTTTTATCTATTTAGTTCCATCTACATTTTGTCTCATGGTCTTGTTTCTCCAACAGGTTGCTGAGGAATTTTAACTGCTTTGAACCCTCAAATTTTTCATATCTGAGACGACATCCAAATGTTTGGCTTCTTTGTTTTCAATGTCTTGTGAGACATTAACTTAGGTTCAAAATTCACTTTCTACAGGTCTTTTAGTTTAAAATAGTGAATAACATTTTAAGTAGAGAAAACAGACCCTAGTGTATTTCTATTATGCTAGTAAAATCCAAATTACTTAAATTGGCTTTCACATCAAGTTAACATATTCTATTCAGTGATCAGGTATCTATTCAATTACTTGTAAAATCCACAATGGTAGCCCTGTTACAGTTCCATATTGCATTTACAACATTGTCAGGCAAGAAAATAAATGGTCAACTCTTTGCCTTTATTAAAGCTTATTTTCTCTTTTTCAAATGAGCCAGTTGCTCATTGTAGCATTGTATAATAGCACTTTATCTGTGTTCCAGCATTTCAAATAAAGAATTCCCTTTGAATATCATGAAATACACGGCAAACTTTCCCTCTCCAATAGATTCCTGTCCTGGGTATGACGATAAAAATACATCCGCGTCCTGGGTAAGACAATAAAAATACATCTGACAGCAAGGCCTCTGATGAGGAGGTTTTGAAGAGTGTAGAACCACCTCTTAATTGCTGGTGTTCCCAGGTCCATCCTGACCTGGGGTGGTAGCACCTGTCAGGGTCCCAGTTATGGGCAAATAGTTAACTCTCCAAAAAGGGTCAAAACACTATGAAAGTATAAAAATAGATTTTAATACCAGCAATAAATTTTTTGGGGAAAACTTTTATCAGCAAAGAATTTTTGAAGGAAAAAAAAAATAAATAAATAAAAATTACCAGCAATAAAAATCTTGTCGCCATTGAGGTTTATATGCCATAAAATAAAACAAACCAAACCAAACCCAATATTTCTGAGATAAGGTAATATGTACATTATTTACATTATTCGGACTATTGTCCTCGTTTTTGTCGCCATAAGCAATAAAAGAAACTTAATTAATATGTATATTGCTTCCTATAGAGCTTTTTAGCATAAGTTTGAAAACTATTTAAAGAAAAAAAATGACCATTTCAGATTTATATACAGTAGAACTCACCAAATCTGAACATAGCATAATCTAGACTCCCTCAAATTTCAATTCATCTTCAAATCTGAACTTTTGTATTGACATAAAGCCTTTTCTTCCTCAAATCAGAACAGTACCCTCAATACCAAACATATTGGATGTTCAGTTTAGAGGAGTTATACTGTATATTCTTATTCTTGACTTCCTTTACAAATTGTAATTGTTTTTTTAAGATATTTCATAAATTTTTAAACATTTCATAAAGTATCTTAGTTTTTCACAAATTACAATATTTTTGATGTTTAGCACAAATTTTTCCATTACTATTGGTTGTCAATTATTTTTTGTACATTTATGTATTCAATCTACACATTAAATAAAAATGAATCAATGTTACAAACTACCTTTTGTATCCTAAACTTTAAAACTTTAAGCTTGCCACAGCAGCCGTTTCTTTCTTGAGTCCAAACAGTATCCTCAATACCAAACATCTCGGATGTTTGATTTAGAGAAGTTGTACTGTATTTACCCACAGTAATACACAACAAAGATTTTCAAAATTTACTATTAAATATATCAACATTGCCTGCTTCTCTTTTACTCCAAAGCTGTGATTTAAATTCTGAGGTTATTACCACTCTTACAAGACAGCAAATATTTTTATTTGAATAACAAAGTAGTTTAATTATAAAATCCATCAACAGAATAATTGATCACAAAATAAATACCAGATTAAAATGAATAACATAGTGTATTTTGAAAGTTTGATTTTTAAAGTACCATATGACATTTCATAATCTCTGTGAAGTAAGAACTAGTAATTTAGGCAAAATATAAGATGCATTCTGGTAGATGTAAATTAAAAAAAAGTTTTACATCCTATCTCCACGCGCACACACACATACTGAAATCAACAACTAGCTTTATATATATATATAGTGATTTTCCAAGCGTAGCTTGGATGTGGCACAAGGCCGAAAGTAAGTGGTGAGGATCGAACTCACTACTCATTCGTAATTGTTATAGCAAGATAAGCTTGCAAACCATTACACCACCTTGAGGTGCCCATATATATATATATATATATATATATATATATAAATAAAAAAAAAAAAAAAAAAAACAATTTTCTTAATTTCCAGCAGGTGTATACACAAAAATTGAGTTTTATATTTTTGATTAGAGATTATATTTTGGATTTAATGCAGATGGAATTTCTTATTGATCTTTCAGTGAATTGTCAACCCGGCTATAGATTCAATAATACGGCAGATGCATGCGTTGCTTGTCCATTTGGAACTTACCAAAATAAAATTGGTGAACATCCCTGCAAGACTTGTCCTGAAAATTTGTTAACTGCAACAGAAGGAGTTGGTAATATATCTGATTGTTCTGTTTGTAAGTACAAGTCTTCAATTTTCTTCTTGAAACAAAGTTTGGTATGAGGCATGGTGTCATTTAAAAAGAATGTCAAGTCATAGTACAAATCATGACCAGAACTGGGGGTCTATCTGGACATTCCACTGGGAAAAAAAAATTTGAGTTTCAGTTTGTGGTAGTTCACTGCTGTAGTTGGTTTAAGAATATTTTTTTTACATTTGGAATAACTTTAGTTAATTTAATTGAAGTATAAGATTTTTATTTTATTCCTTTTATGTTTTTATTGGAAAATCAAATTTTTTTGTGCAAAATTCACTAAAAAAATTGTCATTTAGGAAATTTGTTACATGGAAGTTAATTTATTATTCTTTTCTATGAAATTTTTATTCATGAAAGCAAATGCACTAATGATTGATTTTTGTAATTTGTATTTCAGTTTCTAAAAAAATGAAAAAAATTGTTGAATTTTTACCAAGCTTCATATAGCAAAATGTAACATTTGAATTTTACTTTATTTAAAAAACTGATTTATTAATCCGATTTTGTTCTAGTCTTTCTTATTACAAATATTACGAAGTCTCTCCCAAGATAATTTTAATGTTTTTTGTCTAATTCTTAACAGAATTTTCTTCTGAATACTTTTTTCTTTGATTCTATTTTTAAAACTGCAAAATTTATTTAAATATTCTTTTATTTGTTATATAAATTTAATATTTTTCTCTATTATTCATAGCAACAAATACATCTTACTTATTATAAAATGCAGATTGTGTGTGTGTGTGTGTGTGTGTGTGTGTCTGTAACGTTTATATATTGGATCGGATTTCCTACATTTTTCAACCGATTTCAACAAAACTTCACAGGACTACATAAAATTACCTTGCGGTGGTTCTGACAGCACCAAAAATGGGAAAAATACAATTGTTTTTGCATGAAATCAATTTGAAAACACGATTAAGAGACATCGTGTGAATGAAAGGAGGACAACTCACATCGGGTTAAAAACCCAGGTTGTTTGTGAGTGTGTGTTCCTTTATATATGGGATCGGATTTCCTACATTTCTCAGCCGATAAAACAAAAATTCACTTTTTTTTTTTTTTTTTTTTTTTTTTTTTTTGGCAGGTAGTGTTTCTTATTCTCTTGCACACTTTTTTCTTTATTTTTAATATTCAGAATGCTTTAAAAATTCCATTTACAAGACAATTGTTTATAATAAAATTCTATTCAATCGGGAGACTCATAACGATTGAAAACAATGTTTTTGTTTTTGTTTGGGTTTGACCAATTCGTAAAAAAAAAAAAAAAAATAAGACATTCATGTCCGTCAACCTTAAACAATAATCTAATGATCTCTACTGATTGTACGAATACAAACATCGGATAATTCTTTATCTTTAGGGAAAGATAATGAAATCTAAATATACACAAGTCCTCCTAACTAAAAATAATTACCGGAAACTACTTTAAATACACATGTATTTTACTGTATTCAATAAGTAAAAATCATAAATTGTAAAAGATTATTATTACAGAAAGGCTACTAAATGAATAAGATTTGTTAGATCATAATTAATAAACCCAAATAAAGTTGATATTTTTTGCATTAGAAACGACGAGTGGAAAATATATTCAAATCAGAATTCTAATTATGAATCACCACAAGCAAAATATGCAATTTTTTTTTACTGTATTCAATAAGTAAAAATCATAAATTGTAAAACTAAAAGATTACAGAAAGGCTACCTACATTTTTCAACCGATTTCAACAAAACTTCACTTTTTTTTTTTTTTTTTTTTTTTTTTTTTTTTTTTTGGCATGTAGTGTTTCTTATTGTCTTGCACACTTTTTTCTTTATTTTTACATTCAGAATGCTTTAAAAATTCCATTTACAAGACAATTGTTTATAATAAAATTCTATTCAATCGGTAGAGACTGAAAACAATGTTTTTGTTTGGGTTTGACCAATTCGTAAAAAAAAACAAAAAATAAAAAATAATTAAGACATGCGTGTCCGTCAACCTTAAACAATAATCTTTGTCAATTTTATTTTTCAGTCTTTATGATGGTGGATACTTGATCTATCTCTTACTGTTATATCCCCAGGCAACGCCGGGCTCTACTGCTAGTTTTTGATAAAATTTAATGTTTTAGTAGCAATTTGTTTTTCTTTCTAAAAGGTATTAAAAAAAGAAAGTTAAATTTTAGTTTACCATTTAAAAGAACATGAAAAAGAGTAAACATACTTATACTAATTAAATAATGAAAAATCATTTATTAAGAAAGTTAGTGAAAGTTAATGATATAATTAAATTAAGTAAATTCATTCCAATACTTTAGATATTGTAAACGAGGTGTTCAAAGCTTTAACCCTAACTTTGCTATTAAATGACGCCTTTTTAAGAGTCAATTTTTTTCTGCTTTTTTTTTAATCATAAAAAGTATATTAAACATTAAGGGTTAATGTTTTGAACACCTTATTTACAATATCTGAAATATTGTACTGAATTTACTTAATTATATCATTATCTTATTTTTTTCAATCAGTTTTCATGAAACTTAACAATTGTTTTATAAATGTATTCTCTTTTTTACATCCCTAATAGCACACTGAGAAATTGAATTTCAAAAACTCCAAAATACTTGTGGTCTTCATGTTGCCTGTTTTATCCCTTCATGTCCTTGGCTAACTTCGACTGAATAAATACAGACTACTTCTGTTATATCAGTAACTGCATTAATTCAAATGAAAGTACTTTAAAGTAATTGAAGAAGATAGACTGTTACATCTAAACATGTTGCTGTTTTTGCTCCATTCTAATTGAACACTTTTTCTGATCAACCAGCTGGGTATGGCTGCTAGTAAATAATATTTGGTTTTCAATAAAAACTTTAATCTGGCAACCCTCATTTTAAGCTGGATAATTAACTCAAAGATTAAAATGCATACCACATTTCATACACCCTTGTTAACTGGATGGTACTAAATTATATAAAATTGAAATAAGACTTTAGGAAAGAAAAATGTAGCAAGATAAAGAGAATTAATCTCTGTTTTTCTTTGAATTTCTTAAGCTGATGACAGCAGCAAACTGCCATAAACTAAAACTCTTTGCTCCCAGTTAAATGAAGAGATTTGAAATAGGCCTCCACTTCTGAACATGACTATTACTTAGCCTTTAATAAAGAAGGCCATGGCATAAGGTCAATTTCAAGGAACTCTCTGGACAACTTTTCTTTCACAATATATTATGCTTCTTGCAGGATTTTTGGTTTTTCAAATTGGTCAGTCAGCCTGAATGTAGATATTTTCGCAATCTATATATCCTTGCATATCGACAGTATTGCCTTTTATATATCTATATGACACACATTTTCTAAGCTTAGTTTATATATATTTGAATGTATGTATGTGATACATCTTATTTTTATACATTATGCAAATTATGTATGTGTGAAATTATGTACTAGTGTATGGGTTTTATTTTTACAATAAGGTTCACCCTGTACAAGGCCCAGGGGTGACACAATGTAGGTGGTTACATTAAGGGGTAGTTTATATAGATGGGTTGGGGAGTGAGATAAGAGTTAACTCTAGACTTAAACAGATTAAGATTGTAGTGATTGAGGAAACATCCTCTTGGGAGTCTGTTCCACAGAGCAACAGTACGCAGGAAGCTGTTTGAGTGGAACTTATTTCTCACTGATGAAATATGGAGGGTGGGTTGTTTGCTACTATGTAAGTAGCATAGTGGATCCTAGCTATGAAAATTAGACCAGGTGGACCCAAGGAATGTAGTTTGTTCAAGCATTTTCTATGGAAGTAGCAATAGAGCAGTGTGAGATTCACCATATCCTGCCTGTGATAGTGAGATTGGACACTTTTGAATGCCATCAAGACTGGAAAGTGAGGACTGGGCAGCTCCAGCCCAAATATAGCAACAGTACTCCATTTTCGGTCTGATCTGGCTCTTATAAAGGTAGATAAGGAGTCAAGTACTTACTGGAGTGGTAAAGAGAGCCGATCATTTTACCTGCATCTTTAGCAATAGATTTGTATATAAGAGTTCCACTTAAGTTCAGATGTGAGTTAAAGGCCCAATATTCTTTCATAGTATTGTGCTTCCACAAGGGGAATCCAATCATCTTAACTGGAGATAGTTCAGTGTTACTATAAAAGCCAGTATTTGTTTACTTGCCTTTATCTTATGGCTGACTAAATAGGTGGATACTGGCTGCAAGAAATTAGTCTGTATGAGTAAACTGAACCAACAATGAACATGGAGTAGTCTTCTAACCTCCCCATTCCTTAAATCGACCTAAGGTTATTAGCAAAGGTCAATTTCATATCAAAACTTCTATTTCCTGCAAAGGTGCCAAAAAGGGCATCTTTTTACATAACCCTGCATAATCCAGAAATGTCTAATATATATAATAAATTTAGAATAAGTAATACTTCTATAAGTTTTTTTCCCCCCCAGTGCATTGCCCAGTAGGTTACTACAATCAGAGTGCATCCTTGTGTGGACCATGTGCAAAAGGAACATTCAAGTCTCAATCTGGAAATACACCATGTAAAAGTTGTCCTAACCCAGCCTACACAACACCATTAACAGGCAGTACCAGTTCTGAAAATTGTACAGTAGGTAAGTAGAATATATCAAGATTTCATGCATAAAAAAATAAAAAAAAATTGTTATGACATCTCAAATAACAATTTAAACAAAAGTTATCAAAATTCAGATTTTATATTTATCAAATGTATCCTACTCTCTAAGAATTGAAGTCATTTCACTTGTGTATTAACCTGCAAAGTACTTTTACTAAAAATTATGCTATGGTATTCACTTTCAAATGTTCAAAATATTAATCATTCCAAGAGTTGAACTGATTCTTTTTGTTTAAGATACCTTCTATCATTTTGAGAAGAGTCATTATCATTGCAAGAGTTGTTCAGACTATTGATCTCATTCTTTTTGTTTAAGATACCTTCTATTATTTTGCTTTTTTTGTCCTTGATCTCCCTGCCACAACAAATCTGAATAATACCCACAAAAAATCTTTCTCCTATTTTGTGTATGTTCCCAAAAATTAAAACAATTTGAATCTTCTTAGACATAATTACTGTTTCTTGCATACATTAAATCGATAATTACCTGCTTTTGGCAAATCATGCTAGGCACCAAATATTAGTTTTCAACTTATATTCATCAGAAAACCCTGGTCTAGACCTCTTCTCTTATATTTCATTGGGGTGTTGAATCTGTTTTGGTCAGTAAAAATCTCCTCCAAAAAAAATCTAAATTGATTACCATATGAACTTTTTTTTTGTGTGTGTATTATATTATTTTAAGAACCGTATAAACTTGTGTATAAGCCTACTTTATATATCATGAGACTCTACAATTATTTTGTTAAATATGTGATTTTTTATATATATATATATATATATATAGCTTGTTTATTATGTGACCCCAGCTTCTGAGCAATACTGGGAATCACCCTGGACATATTTTATAGCAAATAAATGGTCTTAATTCTTTTTGGTTCAAAGCTACTCCAAAATTGTGAGAAAAAAAAATTTACCATAAAATATCTGTTATGAAGATTTAAATACTGCACTTGTGTTTTCATTTATGCCTAACTATATTGGCTCCTTTACAATGGGTCTACCTTTTACAGAGTCCAAGTAGTTTCTTCCCTTTTCTCACTACATGAAGAAAAAAAAAGCCCACATCCACTATGTATGCCATTTAAAATACATTATATAAATGAAGAATTGATTTTTTTTTTTTCTTATTTCAAATTTGCATTCATTTTCATTTCACAAGTGTTTACATCGCTGAGGTATTGCTTATCCAATGACAAATTTTTTGTCAGGATTACTAGTACATAATGCAGGCTGTCCATGAGTTGAGGTACTTCAAATTATGATAATTCTAGTCATTCTAAATGTACTCTCTACACACATTTATTTTAATCGGTATTATCGCAAGCAAAGCAATAAAGCCACTAAGACACAAGGTGATTAAAGGTTGTGAAAGAATTAGGAACAGAAACATTAATGAGCAGGGAGAGAAAAGAGTAATCAAAAGGACAATAGATAGAGATTGACATTGCATTTAAATTTTTGCAGATTGGAAATCATGGAGCTGGAAGGAAATTTCACAGGTGAGAAGTGAAAGAAAAGAAACTGTTACCAGAGAACATATGGCTACATCTAGCTAGCTTAACTGTAAATTGATGAGATCTCGATGCCAGGCTAGTACTGTGCTTTAAATTCATGGATTCTAGGTACCATAGTGAAGAGCTCATCTGGAAAATTAACATGAGTATTTATTTAAGTATTTATTAAAAAGGCAGAGAGGCAAGTGGATAAACGACTGAAGCTGAGCTTCTAGATCAGGATCAATAATATTGCTGATTCTTTTTTGGATCTTATCAAGAAACTCAAGGTAAACAGCAGGCATCGGACTATATGTGCAGCAATATTCTAAGCATGGATGAATGGTAGATATATATGTATATATGTAAAATAGATTCCAGAGAGAAAAATTATCTTGCATGACACAGTGAACTGACTTTCTTAGCAGCTGACCTAGCAATGGATTCAATATAGTCTTTCCACTTCATGTCAGCTGAGAATGTTAGCCTGAGAAAGCTCAATGAGTCACTTTCCTTGAGGTTAGAATCAGCCATACTGATGGAAGGCAGTGGGGTCTTGTAAATGATTAATGGAGAGAATTTAATTTTGGAGGTGTTAAAATTGACAAGCTATCTTTTGCCCCAGTTAACAATGGACTTGAGGTCGTTTTTTGATATTGGCTACCATTTTGACCTTGTTGGACTGATCAGCTTCACTATCGAGGCAGGAGTGTTGTGTCATCAGCATAAATCCCAAATTGAGAGCTGATGTCATCTGGAAGGTCATTGTTTCTCCTTACTTTATTTTGCTAGAAACTGAGGTTGTTTAAATGTATGCTGTTGTGTGGTACCAGAGCAGCAATCTGCTGCTTCTGACAAACTGGTCACCAAAAATGCAACCTTTTCAAACAAATGACCTGTGTATAGTGCGGCTCCCTATTTTTGGCATAAAATGCTTTCAGGGTATGATTATAAACTACATTCAATAGTAAGGCCTCTGATCAGAAGGTTTTGAGGAGCATAGAACCACCTCTTAATGGCTGGTGTATCCAGGTCCACCCTAACCCAGAGTGGTAGCACCTATTAGGGTCCCATCTATGGGCAAATAGTTGACCCACCACAAACTGGGATCAAAACAATATGAAAGTGTAGAAATAACTTTTAATACTAGTAATGCTTTTTTGTAAAAAAAAAAATTATTACTAACAATGAATTTTTGAAGGAACAAAATTATTACCAGCAATACATTTTTGAAAAATTATTACCAGAAAATGGAAACAAAAAGAAATGAAAATGACACTGAAATCTCATTTTAACTGATATATTTACCAAAATTACACAAAAATATCTTGAACTACTAAAGAGTAAATTTATTCAATAAAATCGCCATTGGCTTCAACCATGGCCTCTAGATGACTTTGGAATCTCCTGCAACTCTTCTGGATGGTCTCCTTGTTTAAATTGGTGAATGCTGCCATAATCATTGCCTTCACTTCATATTTGGTGCTACAAGGAGTTTTGTTGGTCTCTTGCTCAACTGCACCAACACATAATCAAGGGAATTGCAGTCTGGGATGTTAGGTGGCCAGATGTAAGGGGTGATGTGATCACAGAAATTGTCTGATAGCCATGAACCGAGTTCTCCTGTTTGTGTAGTGTTATAGAGTAGTTTCACAGTAGAGGCTTGTATTTCACTAAGTCAGTCCTAAAAAGGTTTGACATACAAAATGTTAGGAACTTGATATAATAGTTAATGACGCAGCAATCTAGTTGTGGTGGCTGATACTTTAATGTCCAACATCGACTGACTGACCAACTTGCTGAAATAGGAGTTGACATGCCGTTAAATCCAACATCCCCCCCCAACTCGCTGAGCTCTGCTACTACTACTACTACTTATTATAGGTGGAAGAGTCTATTAACAATAGAATAGGTATGTTCCAGTATAACATGTGGTCTTGCAGCAGCCGCCCTTTGACCCAGAGCAGCACTACCTCTTCAAGGCACTGGATGTAGAACTCAGTATTGAGCTTGAGGCCCTTGCCAACAAATTTGGGAAATCTTTTTTTATCAGAATAATCAAAGTGAGTTTTCCAAGCTGCTGTCTCTTCACAGTCATGTCTAGCTCTTTCTGAATCCTTTGCACTATCCTCAGATTGATGCCCAAACACTCTGAAATGTTCTTTTGGATCTTCTGGTGTGAATACCAAGCAGCACATCATGCCGTTTCCAAATATCTGGTGGAGTGAATTGCATCATGATACTCTTTTTCTCACGGTTGGTGCCCATATACTATTTTGTGCAATGGACAAAATCAAAACTAACAACGTGCATGCACAAAATTAAAAATATAAAATGACAATTTACCCATCGCACACTGTATACAAGGGGGTTAGTGGGTATGAAAAAATTAGAAAATAGAAGCAATATTGAGAAGCAAGAACAATAGAAAAGTAATCAAGAAGACACTAGATAACAATTGACACTGCATTTAAACTTTTGAAGATCAAACTCAACTGGAAAGCAAGAGACTGCGAGAGTCCCACAAGTGAGAAAAAAATTGTTAGCATATAATTTAGTTACACCTCGCCAGTTCAACTGTAAAATGATTGGACTTTGTTGCTTAACCTAGTACTGTGCTTAAATTCATAAAGTCTAGGTACCATAGGAACATCTACCATGAAAGTATTTATAGACAAAGCACCTTTACAGTGGTGAGAAAGTGACTGAAACCGAGACACCTGGTCAGGACCAATAATATTGCTGATTCTTTGGATTTTATCCCTAAATATATAGCAAAAGCACTGGAACACATGTGGCAGCAATATTCTAAACATTGACAAATCAAATGGTAGACTTAGATATGTAAGGTAGGTTCAGAAGAGAAAAACTGTCTAGCATGACATTGAACCAACTTTCAAAAGAAATAAACACAGTGTTATGATTTTATATTTTTTATATAGAGGCCAATCTGATACAGGATTTTCAGATATTTTACCAATATTTGCCTTAATTGTTTTTTTTGTTTTTTTGTTTTTCTGTTTTTTTCCAGTTAATTGCTCACCTGGTTATGAATTTGATGAGAATACAAATCAATGTATTAAGTGTGCTAAAGGAACATACCAACCAGACACTGGTAATACTACTTGCCTCTCTTGTAGAACCAACTTCACAACTTTTCGAAATGGATCTACAAAGCAATCTGACTGTCTGTTGCGTGAGTATAAAAGCCTTTAGGATTAGTTCTAGTTTCACTTTCAATATATATATTTTTTTCTTTTTTCCATCAGTTTTTCTTTTTTATTTGTTCTAACTCTCTTTCCTCCTTATTTGATCCCATTTTTCTTCCCTGACCCCTATTTACTTTGATTTAACTTTCATCACTTCCTTTCTTTTCTTTCACTTCATCTACTTTCCATTTTCTTCCTTTTAGTCTTTTTTTTCTTATTAGTTAAAGCAGACATAATTTCCTTTCTTTATATTTATTTATATATTATATTATATATATATATATATATATATATATATATATATAGTTCTTATTATTTTTACACACTGTTCAAAATCCTCAGAATCTGTTTATTCTTGAATTTTCTCTCATTTTCTGCAATGAAAATGAGTTCTTATTATTTTTATTTTTTTCGTCTGTTCATAAGTTTAAATTTAAATCCTCAGGTATGGAATATATTTTAAAATAACATTAAATCTCAGTAAGGGTTGATATGGACAAAAAAAAATATATGTACTAAAAATCTTGTTGGCATTATTTGAGGTCAATATGCCCTAAAAAAAATGCTAAATAGAAAAAAATGAGTTTAAATATTTTTTGATATGCCGAAAACAAAATAAACCAAACCAATCTAAACCAAAGTTTGAATTCATAAATTTTATCCTAAAAATTTGTGCATTCTTATACAAATATGGTTTGATAAGCCGTAAAACAAAATAAACCAAACCAATCTAAATTAAAATAACATTTCATAACCCATTGAAAATCTTGTTGATTAAATAACCCATTGAAATGAAAACAAACGAAATGAGCAATAAAAATCTTGTCGGCATTAAATAACCCACTGAGATTGATATGCCATAAAACAAAACAAACAAAATAAAAAAAAAAAAATGATTTTATTAATATTAAAACAATATCATGCGAAATCATTTAATGATGAAACATTTTTTCATGTCATTCTTTTTTTCTTTTAATTCAGCCTTGTGTGGACCTGGTGAAGAACCTAAATCTGATTTCAAGTCCTGTGTAAAATGTGATTTTGGTTATTACAAGCAATCTACAAGCAGTAAATTTTGTATTAAATGTGAAGCAGGCAAAACAACACTGAAGACCGGTTCTACACGTACCTCTCAGTGTGAGAAGAATATAGGTTAGTTAACATCTTCATTAAGATTATTTTACTGTCCTGGGTATGACAATAAACTACATCCATCAGCAAGGCCACTAATCAAGAGATTGGAGGTTTTCAGGAGTGTGGAACCACATCTTAATTGCTGCTGTTACAACATCCACTTTGACCTGGGGTGGTAGCACCTGTTAGGGTCCCAGCCATGGGCAAATAACGAACCCTCAAACAAAAATCAACAGTACATTTTTATATTAAATTTATCATGAAAATTTTTTTGTCATGAAATTACCAGAAATACATTTTTTTAAAACTACTAACAATACGTTTTTGTAAAAATTGCCAGCAATACATTTTATCATCTATAGTTGAAAAAAAAAAAACGTTTATCCAGAAAGTATAAAAACATGAAAAAAATTATGAATTTTGCATACCAAATGCCTTTAAAACTCAGTAAATTTAAAAATAAGTTGATGCAACAATAATGTTGTTCTACTGATGACTGAGGATGAATATGCAAATATTCAAATGTCTTTTTTTTAATTACCCAAATTAAATTCAAAAAAAAAAACATCCATTTTTGAAAATCCCATTCTGATAAAAAGTTTTCAGAATCTGTGTAGTTAAAAAAAAAAAAAACCATATTTTAAATCAGTTAATTTATATACCATGCTTTAATGTTATTTATATATATATATATATATATATATATATATATTTAACAAGTTTGTGTGAATGGTTGGCAGAACAAAGATGGAGATATATATACATTTGTATGGGCAAAATATATAAATATTGCCCATAATGGTATAAAAAGAAACCTAGCCTGACACAAGGTTTTTTTGAATAAAAACTTGTTGATCATATCATATATTACAGCAGATACTCTTGATTAGACAGAAAATATGTCCTTATCTGAACACTCATTGTAAATTAGATGCCCTTTATTTAGATATTTACAAAGTTTAACCTAATCTGACACACGGCTGCAATACAGCACATACATCATTGTAGATATTTATTTGGTGTATCACAATGGGTCTTTTCATTATAATTTAATGGGTTCAGTTCTCATATATAGTGTATTTGATATCACACAGATGTTAAAGTTTCATTTGTGCAAATATTAACCTTTTCTTTTATTGCAAGATATAACGTTGTTGAAAATGAATGACAAGGTGGATGAGTGGTTCTCTGTATCCTTGTTGAATTTTTATGCCTTTAAAACTCAAAAAAAATAAGTTACAAAATTCTGATGAAATAAACTAATGTCTTTAATTTAATTAAAATTAAATTCAAAGCTTTTTAGCTTCCATTTTTGACCATGTTTGGAAAAAAAAAAAATATTTTTCCTTTATATAATATATAGATATATATATATAAATAATGCTTATATTCAAATATTAAACATATAAAAATAAAAAATTCTGTATATTTTTTGATAATGGCTAAAAGGTATAATGTCCTGGACCAAAAGCTCTTGAAAATATAGTGTATTTGGACAGCAATTTTTTTTTGTAATTTTGTTGAAAATGCCCTTGAAAAGAAAAAAAAAGCAACACTGAATAAATCAACATGAACATGGTCACAGAAATTTTAAAAAAAAAATTCAAACCTAGATACACCTTTATATTCAGTTATTTTTCAAAAGTATAGCCAAAAGCTCTTGAAAACATTTGGGCATTTTATATATATATATATATATATATATATATAAAAAAATTCACACACACACACACACACAACATTTTTAACTATATATAAATAAGTTTGTGGTGGAGAATGCGTTATTCCAATGCCTTATTCCAAACTCAAATTGTGTGTTCATTTGTACATTAAATGGCACAGGCACATGTAAGTCACTCCTGCACAACATACATCTGCATATACACTATAGGCCAAATGTTTGGGGATCCTCTTTGGATTTAATAATTAGTAAGTTTTCATATCTACTTTGGTTCAATTAACTCCTACTGTACTGAGTCCAGACATGCATTCATTTTGGGAAACACACACACACACAGCTAAATGCCCTTCAACAATTAAGACTATGGAACAATGTTAGTGTTCATCTACAGATTTATTAACCACCAAGAAATGGTAAGACTGAAAAAAAGAATTAAGCAACACTGGGTCAAATATTACAGAAAGTCAACAAGTAAAATTTAATAAGTATAAATATGTACTAGGAGAGGGAAAAGGTTACTATTGTTACCAATGATTCTTGAAATACTGGAGATATTTAGAGGAATTTCTTGCTGCATTGGTAATAGTCCTTTCGGGTCCAAGCTGGAATTGGTTAGATGGAGACAGATCTAAAAGAATTTCCTTAAAAATAAGGAGTCACTAAAGGAGATAAATGATAGAACTATACTAATGCAGAACAGAACACCTACTACTTATTCTCTTTCACTCCTTGTCACTCCCCTCATCCCCCACTCCACCCCAGCGTCATAGTGGATTTATAGCCTTGCCCAGGATGAAATGATAAAAAAAAAATCCCTTGAGAGCTTCATCTAAAATAAAGTTAATATATTACTACAGTTTGTTTTTCTATTTCATATAAAAACTTTTTTTGTTTATTTTCCAGTAACCAATAATTCTGCCAGTGAGGCTGTTGTCGTCACCATCTCATTTGATTATTCGTTTTCCAACTGTGAAAGCAATAAGAATTTTTATAAAAATAAATTTAACATCATAATGATGCAGAGGTTGAAAGAAATGTCTAAAGTATGGGAGCTATGCAAAGGAATATGTCAAATTTCAATCACTATAAATTGCTTTTCATCCAATCGAAAGAAACGTGCAACCACAAACGGTCAGGCTCGAATTGAAATTCCAAATGCAAAGTAAGGAAAATTTGCTTTATCAAATATTTAACAGCACTATGTTTATTTTGAAAACACTTTATAAGAATTCAGAAAATAAGGTTTAGAAAAAAAAAATCCCTAGAAAGGCATAAATCCAACCTTTCCTGTTTCAATACTTATGTTGGCCACACTTATAGAAACAACTGAGTCTTCTTCACTATAAGTCGGCCCCACTGTTATAAAATAAATTGAAAAAAAGTTGATACTACATGGTTTTCACTATATGTCACTATTGAATAAACTGAGAAAGAAGTTGATGCTATGCAGTCTTCTTCACTATAAGTGTCACATGGTTTTCACTATATGTCACTATTGAATAAACTGAGAAAGAAGTTGATGCTATGCAGTCTTCTTCACTATATATCTTGACTATACGTCCAAAAGCCTCTGATGATTAAAATAGATTTTAATTGTAAACAAATTGGCAGTTAAAAGCAGAATAATACAAGGTTCCAAAAAGAATATAAAATAGAAAAAAATTACTCATATTCCTCTGAACAAACACAAAATTTTAATCATGTTCCAATTTCCCATTATCATTCACTATTCCTGCAATTGTCTACAATTATTTTGTTCTATTTTCCAACATCCACCTTTTGATAAAGTGTTGGCCGAAGGAGTTTCCTTCAAGATAAAATGATGTCTTCTCTATTTAAATCTATTTTCTTCTGTGGGTTTAAGTCTTTATTTGTGTGTATGTGTGTATCAAAAATACTTTTACGAAACAAAGACAAAAGTCCACATAGTCATAAATCCACCAATCCTTCATTTTTTGAGTTAAGATTAAAGAATGTTTATGGTAGATGGCACTGTGTTACCATGTAGACAACTAGAAAAGAATTTAGACTGGTAGCAAGGTCTCTTTTAGTTGAAATGGCTAAATATAACTGTAAATTCTATGCTAACAATTTCTTCTATTGCATATCGCTTGTGGAATTATCTTCTTGCTTGTTTCCCAGCCAATATTGATCTTTAAAAATTTAAATGCAATCTTAATCATTAACTTCTGTCTTAATCCCTGTTATTTTATGGATCTCTCTCCTTAATAAATTTTTTCATATACTTTCACACTCAGTAACCCTTTGCATCTTAGTGTTTAATTGGCTTGCTTGAGGTGAAATAATTTTTTAAAAAATGTTTAAGAAGACTACATATAATATGGTAGGCCTCAAATGCTGAGGTAAACTGCATGACAATTGAACCATATCAAGCATATCTTAGAATCTTCAAACATTTAAATGCAATGTCAATCATCATATTCTATCCCCTTAAATCCTGTTCTTTTATTGTCCTTGCCTTAATAATTTTTCCTAGATTCTTTAACTTTTAGTAATCCCTTGTGACAGTGGCTTTATTGCTTTGCTTGGAGTGAAATGATTTGGAAAAATAAAGAGAAAATAAACTGTCCTTACCAACAGTATCCCCCATCAGAGGAGCTTTAAGGATTCTCCTTTGTTGGTTGGTCGGACAAGTAATCCTGTACTGGTGAGCCCAGGAGGATATCAGCACTGATAAGAGTAAAGTAAATTATTCCTAGTACACCCCCCCTTTGCATCTTAGTGGCTTTATTGCCTTGCTTGGGGTAAAATGATTAAAAAGAAAAACAGTGGCATGAACCTGATCATAACTTTGCAATATTGCTTCCAAATCTTATCCTGCAGTTTGAAGAATTACCTTTTTTTTTCTTCTTTCTTTTCAGGCCTGATTCAGTTTTAAAAATCGGTAATCAATCAACAAAAGCCAAAAACGTATTCCTAGAGGATTGCAAAGTCAATTCCAATCAGTATCAGGTGGTAAGTAAATTGAAAACATTTCTGCTCACCTTAAGCAAGGAAAATAATATACACCATTATGTAATACTTGAATTGATTCGTTTTCATATTTTGAAAACAAACCATCACAAATCCTGGTTGTGAGTTCTTACTAGTGTCCTATCAGTTCCTAGCAGAAAATAACATCATGGGCATCTTTGCAATTTAGGAATAGAATACAAAGGAATTCATAGATTTGAATAATAGAGAAAAAAAAAGAATTCCTATTCTTTATAGTTTTAAATAGTGGCCTATCCATTACTAGCAGGACCCATGGAAATTCCATTGTGGGCATCTTTGCAATTTAGGAATAGAATACAAAGAAATTCATAGATTTGAATAATAGAGAAAAAAAAAGAAATCCTATTCTTTATAGTTTTAAATAATGGCCTATCCATTACTAGCAGGACCCATGGAAATTCCATTGTGGGCATCTTTGCAATTTAGGAATAGAATACAAAGAAATTCATAGATTTGAATAATAGAGAAAAAAAAAAAGAAATCCTATTCTTCATAGTTTTAAATAGTGGCCTATCCATTACTAGCAGGACCCATGGAAATTCCATTGTGGGCATCTTTGCAATTTAGGAATAGAATACAAAGAAATTCATAGATTTGAATAATAGAGAAAAAAAAGAAATCCTATTCTTTATAGTTTTAAATAGTGATTTATCCATTACTAGAAGGATTCATGGAAATTCCATTGTGGGCATCTTTGCAATTTAGGAATAGAATACAAAAGAAATTCATAGATTTGAATAATAGAGAAAAAAAAAAATCCTATTCTTTATAGTTTTAAATAGTGGCCTATCCATTACTAGCAGGACCCATGGAAATTCCATTGTGGGCATCTTTGCAATTTAGGAATAGAATACAAAGAAATTCATAGATTTGAATAATAGAGAAAAAAAAAATCCTATTCTTTATAGTTTTAAATAGTGGCCTATCCATTACTAGCAGGACCCATGGAAATTCCATTGTGGGCATCTTTGCAATTTAGGAATAGAATACAAAGAAATTCATAGATTTGAATAATAGAGAAAAAAAAAAATTCTATTCTTTTTATAGTTTTAAATAGTGGCCTATCCATTACTGGCAGGACCCATGGAAATTCCATTGTGGGCATCTTTGCAATTTAGGAATAGAATACAAAGAAATTCATAGATTTGAATAATAGAGAAAAAAAAAGAATTCCTATTCTTTATACTTTTAAATAGTGGCCTATCCATTACTAGCAGGACCCATGGAAATTCCATTGTGGGCATCTTTGCAATTTAGGAATAGAATACAAAGAAATTCATAGATTTGAATAATAGAAAAAAAAAAAGAAATCCTATTCTTTATAGTTTTAAATAGTGGCCTATCCATTACTAGCAGGACCCATGGAAATTCCATTGTGGGCATCTTTGCAATTTAGGAATAGAATACAAAGAAATTCATAGATTTGAATAATAGAGAAAAAAAAAGAATTCCTATTCTTTATAGTTTTAAATAGTGGCCTATCCATTACTAGCAGGACCCATGGAAATTCCATTGTGGGCATCTTTGCAATTTAGGAATAGAATACAAAGAAATTCATAGATTTGAATAATAGAGAAAAAAAAAGAAATCCTATTCTTTATAGTTTTAAATAGTGGCCTATCCATTACTAGCAGGACCCATGGAAATTCCATTGTGGGCATCTTTGCAATTTAGGAATAGAATACAAAGAAATTCATAGATTTGAATAATAGAGAAAAAAAAAGAAATCCTATTCTTTATACTTTTAAATAGTGGCCTATCCATTACTAGCAGGACCCATGGAAATTCCATTGTGGGCATCTTTCCAATTTAGGAATAGAATACAAAGGAATTCATAGATTTGAATAATAGAGAAAAAAAAAAAAAATTCTTTATAGTTTTAAATAGTGGCCTATCCATTACTAGCAGGACCCATGGAAATTCCATTGTGGGCATCTTTGCAATTTAGGAATAGAATACAAAGGAATTCATAGATTTGAATAATAGAGAAAAAAAAAAAATCCTATTCTTTATACTTTTAAATAGTGGCATATCCATTACTAGAATACAAAGAAATTCAGGACCCATGGAAATTCCATTGTGGGCATCTTTCCAATTTAGGAATAGAATACAAAGGAATTCATAGATTTGAATAATAGAGAAAAAAAAGAAATCCTATTCTTTA
>CAHIKZ030001954.1:0-42500 GCA_903632075.3 Acanthosepion pharaonis | reverse complement strand
TTTGGACCCTACTTAGATGGCAAAAATCTCCACGTTAGAAGAAAACTAGAAAAAATTTTCTAGAAACTGGCACAGATACACTCAGATATTATATTTCTCGGACTTTGCAAAAAAATGGACTTAATACCAAAAGGATTCAGATTTAAATACAATTTCCAACATAGTTTTATTACATTGCATAAACAAAAAGCCCAACATATATACAACAGAACCACCACGCAATTAAGAAATCTTGCGCACAACACTGCATACATTAAAAAATCCTTTTACATGAACTTATCTAAAAAAATCAGTTATTCTCTCTAAAGACAAGGACAATAGTCTGAATATAAATTATCAATCTTATTTATTTTTCAGGACCTCCTGATTCAAACACATGGATCTTTGTGGTGATTGGATGTCTAGCAGGAATTCTGACCATCGTTCTCATAATTGTTGCTATCGTGTTACGTCTCAGGTGAGTCATGTATTTTGTGTCTATTATGAGATTGTCATAAGAGAAGTGACTGACAAGACAAACCCTCAAGATCATTGCAAGTAAAGTGAGATGAAACTTCAGGATTATCTAAGTCGATTTAATATACAAGATCAGGGCATAGGAAAATAAAGAATTTTGATTGTCAATTTGCATAAACTCAAATATAAATAAATTTACCAAAATTAATCAGAATAAAAAAATATGTGCGATAATGAGAAGATTTCATCTCAGAATCTGAAACCAACTTAACGCTGTTTTGGTGTTTGTTTATTTTTGGCAGGGGGGGTTGTTTTTTTATATTTTTTTTTATTTCCAAGTTATAAAAATTATTGCACAAAAAAATTTGTCACAAAAATTCATGTAAAAAGAGAAAAAAAAAAATCACCAAAAACAATTGTAGTAATGAAAACTTGGGAATTCAAAATTTCAGGATTATGAGTTCAAACTTAGTCTGGAACATTCTTAATTTGCTAATGGAGTCAGCTTGATTCTAAAATTGTATGAAGGAGTGCAAGAATAAAGTTGGAAAAGTGTGACATAATGACATTCACATTTATTATATAGAAGACTTGATTTTTTTTTTTTTTTTTTTTTTTTTTTTTTTTCAGATACAAACGGCAGAAGAAAAAGAAAAAATACGAGCAGTTTGAAGAAGAATTAAAATTTAACTATCCATTTTCTTTATCTACACGCACTCCCTTTGGCCATAGTTGGAATAGAAATACACAGTTGTGAAGTAGAAAGGTACTTGACTAATTGACTGTGTGTGTTAAAATGTTGACTTTCAGGGCCAAATCCAATAGAATAATAGATACAACTATATTGACATGGGTAGGTATGAATATAAACAAACTCAGACTGAAATAGATGTGAAATAAGATAAAAATTGGAAGGTACTGGAAAAATTCATCCTTTGACCCACTTCTAAAATTTGTACAAATGTTGCCCTGTTGACCAGGCATAAAATATACCATCTGCATCCCTTGTTGACACTGCCCCCAAAATATGGGTTCATTTTGGCCGTCATATGCTCCGGCCGTCTTCAGGTGGTTAGAATGTCGAACTGAACCCTTTATTTTGCTCACTGGGGTAGACTGTTCTAGTTCCACGTGCCATGTTTTAATGGATGTCAGTTATCTCCTGTTAATTTCCCTCTGAAAGTTCTCCACTGCCTTAACCAGGTATTGAACTCACACTCTTTGGGTCCTGTCACTGGATCTAACCAATGCCTTTATCCTCAAGCACATAGTGACAGGACCCAGAGTGTGAGTTCAATACCCGGTTAAGGCAGTGGAGAACTTGGAGAGGGGAATTAACAGGAGATAACTGATAACTGACATCCATTAAAACATGGCATGTGGAACTAGAACAGTCTACCCAAGTGAGCGAAATAAAGGGTTCAGTTTGACATTCTCACCACCTGAAAAAGGCAGGAGAATACAACGGCGGAAACATTTTTTACTTTAGTGTAAACTGGACATATATCTACATTTTTTCACTCTAGTGTAAATTAAACTTATTGAATCTCATGTCAACAAAACCCATGTCTTCCTCTCCGACGTTAATATAAATCGGACCCGTGTCTGCCTCTTTGACATTAGTGTAAACCAGGCATATATCTACTTTTTCCCCCGTTGTGTAAACTAAACCTATGTTTAAGTTTTGACTCCTAGCATAAATCTGATCTATGTCTCCATATTAATTCATTATACTTTTTGTTCTGACTTCTGTTCAACATTATATAACATGACAAGATTTGATATTTTCAATAAATTAACCAACCTAACATAAATGAACAAATCACAAAAAAAAAAAAAAAATTTTTTTTTCACTTGATATTTCTTAGAAGAGCATCTTCATCTGGTTTAAAACTTTTCAGTGCCCCACTTTTTTTATGAACAGGCTAAGATTGCTATTTCAGACTTTTCATATCTAAAGAACAACACCGGCTTCTCCAATCCATTGATTAGCATTGACGTCTATTAAAACTCTGGACATTTAAGCTGATGGAAAACAAATGCATATATTATTAGTTTTCAGATGTATTTTTTGTGATTCAACATTATTCCTTCTGACTGTAATCATTTTTCTTTCTGTGGCTAAACATGTTTGAATCTACATTCCTGTTATTTTGTGGAATAATGTATTATTCCATCTACAACATTTTACGTGCGCGCGAGTTTCCTCCCTTTCCTCCACACTCGCGTGTGCGCGCGCGCGTTTGACACCCCTTCCTGCCTCTCTCAGTCAAATACAGTAGTAAACTGGTTTTTGCCGTCAGTCAAGCTACCTGCTATTCCTTCTTATGCAAATTAGATTTTTAAAATCTTCCCGCGAAATTTCTGTGACGTCACGGACAAACTGTTGTTTCAAAAAAGTTAGTTGTGATCCAGACTCGGACCTAAGCAGACTCATTTATCCATGTCGATATTTAAGGTTGACAGACAGGGATATGCTTATTTACGAACAAACATTTTTCGTCTCCCTGGGCTTGCCGTAAACAATTTCACAAGACCATGAAACTCGCTTCAAATATTCTTCATTTCTCCTGGCTAGATGCCCACAGCAATCCAGAAAAATTTCCAGCAGCCAATTCAATGCCTCACCAAAAACTCCGAGACGACCGAACATTCTTTCTAACTATGAACCTGAACACAAAAGAAAAACACAAAATCACATACACTCTCAATTCGCGGGACTCTAATCTGCTTTGAACCCGTGCCTAAAAAAATATACATAAACATTTCACTTTCGCATTAGCAAAAACTCGCAGTGAGTATTTTTCCTTGTATGTATATTATTCTGGTAGTTTGACTTTTCTGGAACCTTCTTCTTCAAGAACTTTTCCCGCCTTAGCCATCTTGTTTTCTATTTTGGCGCGGAACATTTTCATTGATCCCTACCACGGGATAAGTTACTTGTTTTCCTGTATTTAATAAAAACTACTCTTGTTTGAATCCAGTCTTTTCTGTCATTCTGTGAAGGCTATCTCGTTAATGTTTTTTATTTTATGCACGTATGGACTAACCACATTCCTTCGTTGTTCATTCACGCATTTTTATATTTTTTTTTTACATTGCTTGTAGACTCGGTAGTTTAGTGTGGTGTCTGGCACAAGGCCACTTGGTAATAAACCAGCACTGCACGCTGCCGGGTCTGCAACAAGTTTGGTGACCCGAGACGTGAATTGAACACGCAATAAGATCTGCAACCTTGCCAACATAGTTCTGAGCAAGCTTAAATATAAACGTGCATAAATTCGATAGCCAGAATGACGTCTAGTGACACTGAAGAGTTGGCGAACATGACCGCCGCCGTCGCTCCTTTTCCCCCCTTTTATGAAGGGAATATAAAGAACTGGTTCCTGCAAATGGAAGCTATTTTTACTGTCAGAAGGATTACAGACCAAAAAACAAAGTTTGGCCACGTGGTGGCGGTTTTTGCCACCCGCCATTGTCGACGAAGTATCAGACTTTCTAGAAGCCGTTCCGGAGGTAGAACCCTACGCCCGATTAAAAGAAGCTATCTTAAGAAGAATGGGCCGTACGGAGGAAACATTAATCCGTGAATTACTCAGTAATTTAACTTGCGATGGCAGGACTCCCTCACAACTTCTGCGTTTTATGAAAAGCCGACTCGGTAAAAATACTATGGCTGACTCGATTTTGAAAAGCTTGTGGCTGGATCGTCTCCCCACCACCATTACCCAAATTTTGGCACCTATGTCCGAGAACACCCCGATTGACCAGTTAGCGGACGCCGCTGATTGTATTTTCTCTCAACTGGATCATCAAACAACGCCAGTACACAGTGCTGAAGCGACTAGTGACCACAGGTCCTTAGAAAAAACAGTGGAAGATTTACAGCGCCAAGTTAGAGATTTAACATTTGCTCTAAAAAGCCATGGTCGAAGCCGGTTCCCTTACCGCCGGCGCTTCAGGAGTCGACCACGCTCGTCCAGTCGAAACAAGGATGCCACTTCTACTATGTGTTATTACCACCGCCGATTTGGGTCTGCAGCACATTACTGCACCAAGCTGTGTACCTATACTGCGGTTGCGGAAAACAAAACCGCCAGCGAGTAAAAGCGACTAATCTCGCTGGCAAGGCATTTTCACCGAAGCTTAGTCGCCTTTTCTACGTGACGGATACACGTAATAATTTACGTTTTTTGGTTGACACCGGCGCTGCCATTAGTGTATTACCCGTGCGTGATAAAGCATGTCAACAACCTTTTCAGCTACGCTTACAAGCAGCAAATGGTTCCAGTATTAATACTTACGGTACGAAGTCCCTTACCCTAAACATAGGAATGCGACAAGACTTTACCTGGAATTTTACTGTTGCTGACGTCCAGATGCCGATATTAAGTGCTGATTTCCTGGCGCACTATGATCTCGCCATTCGAATGAACAACCATTCCCTAACAGACAACTTAACAAGACTGTGTGTTCTTGGCACTTACTCTAAACTTACCACCACTGGCATCACCGTGGCAACTTGCCACAATAAAGAGTACTTAGACTTATTGAATCAGTACCAGGACCTCCTGCGTCCTGCTGGATCTATTGATTCAACTAAACATAAAACGCAGCACTTTATTAAGACCACTGGTCAACCTGTTTTCTCCCGTCCTCGTCGTTTAGCACCTAACAAATTAAAATTCGCAAAGAAAGCTTTCGACGACATGCTACGAGAGGGTGTTATTCGTCCGTCCGACAGCCCCTACGCTTCCCCTCTTCATTTGGTACCTAAACCAGGAAAGGAAGACTATAGAATTTGTGTGGATTATAGAAGGTTGAATTCCATTACCGTCCGGGATCGTTATCCATTCCCCCACCTCCACGATTTCGCTTCTGGTTTACAAGGCGCAAAGATTTTTACTAAAATAGATCTCGCAAAAGCATATTATCAGGTGCCAGTAGCTGCTGCTGATGTCCCAAAAACTGCTGTTACTACACCTTTTGGTTTATTTGAATTTTTGAAAATGCCTTTCGGCCTTTGCAACGCAGCACAGACCTTTCAGCGTCTTATGGACGAAGTTCTGCGTGGACTCCCTTTCGTTTTCGATTACATTGACGACATCTTGATAGCTAGTGAGGACGCTGCCTCTCATAAGCGACATCTACACGAAGTTCTTCAGCATTTGTCTCATTACGGATTCCGTCTAAACCTGGACAAATGTGTTTTCGGATCAGACCATATAGAATTTTTAGGACATCATGTCGATGCAAATGGAATTGCCCCTATAACTGAAAAGATTAAAGCTATCACCGAGTTTCCTGTCCCGGTTTCCATTAAACAGTTGAGACGCTTTATAGGGATGATCAACTTCTACCGGAGATTTATTCCAAACTGTTCTAACATTCTGACTCCCCTTACCGACTTATTACAGAAGAAGAATAAAACTATTACACTAGAGAATGAAGCCTTGGACGCCTTTCGAGCAGCTAAAACCGCTCTAGGCAATTTTTCTAAGCTCAGTTTCTTAGAGGACGACCCTCAGTCGGATATCTACCTGACCACTGACGCTAGCGAAACAGCAATAGGCGCAGTCATTGAACAAGTCAGTCCTTCTCAACGTAAACCCATAGCGTTCTTTTCCGCTAAACTTTCTCCTGCCCAGTCACGCTACAGTACCTTTACTCGTGAACTGTTAGCTATTTTTCGTGCTGTTAGGCATTTCAGACACCTCCTCGAAGGTAGGTCTTTCGTTCTCTTTACGGACCACAAACCTTTAACGTCCATTATGTCCACCAATTCGGACAAATACACTTCGAGGGAAATCAGATATCTAGACTATATATCTCGATTTACTACTGATATTAGGTACATTAAGGGTTCGGATAACACTGTTGCCGATACCCTATCTCGTACTGAGATGTTCGTCGTGCATACTGATGCACTCAGTCAAGACTTGATCGCCAACGAACAGGAAGCGGACATAACTCTGAAGCATCCGACACTTCTTTGGAACTTCAGAAATGTCCAGCTCCTTTTAGTAACAAGGTCCTATACTGTGATGTTAAATCCAAATCCCCAAGACCTTATGTTCCTCCGTCTCTTCATAGACAGGTTTTTGACCACCTACACGGACTCTCACACCCTAGCAAAAGAGCCACAGTTAAATTAATTTCGGACCGTTTCGTTTGGCCGAATATGAACGTTCACATTCGCGAATGGGTCAATACATGTTTACAATGTCAGAAGTGTAAGGTGCATAGACACACAAAATCTCCTGTGGGCACTTTCAGTGAGTCTGATGCTCGTTTTACTAATATACACCTGGACTTAGTTGGGCCCCTACCAACCTGCCATGGTTATTCCTACCTTTTAACTATAGTGGATCGTTTTTCCCGATGGCCTACTGCCATCCCTGTCAAAGATACCACTGCTGTGACTGTCGCAAAAGCTATTTTATGCGATTGGATTTCGATTTTTGGGACTCCTAAAGTGGTTACTACAGATAGAGGAGCACAGTTCCAGTCGTGTCTTTTCAGGGAATTCACTGAACTCCTTGGTGCAAAGCATATACGTACTACAACGTATCACCCCTGTGTTAATGGCCTAGTGGAGCGGTTCCATCGCACCCTTAAGGCTTCGCTATCAACGAAGCATGAGAATAATAATTGGGTCGATGAATTACCCCTCATCCTTCTATCGTTAAGAAATATTCTTAAGGATGATTTGAAATGCTCCCCTGCAGAGCTTGTATTTGGGACTTCGTTATCTTTACCCGGCCAATATTTTTCACCAGCTGTGACCACACCCCCCAGTTTCTTCCTCTTTTATTCAAGACTTACGCCTTAAAATGGCAAACTTATGCTATACACCACCGCGGCACTGCCCGAGTGATATATATTTACCGCACCAGCTCCAGGACTGCGAGTTTGTATTTATGTAATGTAACGACTCTGTTAAAAAAAGCGGCCTCTTACGCCGCCTACACAGGCCCATACCGCGTTCATAAACGCGGACAAATATTTCCAAATACAAAAAGGTATTCACACCGACAACGTTTCGATAGATCGGTTGAAGCCTGCTTTTATAGAGAAACCGTCATCCCATACTACTTCCCAATCAACTCCGCAAGTTCAGGAGAATTTGAAGACACCTGTTTCTCTTGACAAGCCTAAGTATACCAGCTCTGGTCGAAAAGTCACCTTTCCAAAGAAATTTGAAACATTCTATTATTATTAGTTAAATGTCTGCAACATTTAATCCAGGGAGAGGGCTGTGTGGAATAATGTATTATTCCATCTACAACATTTTACGTCTTGTGCGAAGTTTCCTCCCTTTCCTCCACACTCGCGTGTCTGTGCAGCGCCGTTTGACACCCCTTCCTGCCTCTCAGTCAAATACAGTAGTAAACTGGTTTTTGCCGTCAGTCAAGCTACCTGCTATTCCTTCTTATGCAAATTAGATTTTTAAAATCTTCCCAAAAAAATTTCTGTGACGTCACGGACAAACTGTTGTTTCAAAAAAGTTAGTTGTGATCCAGACTCGGACCTAAGCAGACTCATTTATCCATGTCGATATTTAAGGTTGACAGACAGGGATATGCTTATTTACTTAACAAACATTTTTCGTCTCCCTGGGCTTGCCGTAAACAATTTCACAAGACCATGAAACTCGCTTCAAATATTCTTCGTTTCTCCTGGCTAGATGCCCACAGCAATCCAGAAAAATTTCCAGCAGCTAATTCAATGCCTCACCAAAAACTCCGAGACGACCGAACATTCTTTCTAACTATGAACCTGAACACAAAAGAAAAACACAAAATCACATACACTCTCAATTCGCGGGACTCTAATCTGCTTTGAACCCGTGCCTAAAAAAATATACATAAACATTTCACTCGCATTAGCAAAAACTCGCAGTGAGTATTTTTCCTTGTATGTATATTATTCTGGTAGTTTGACTTTTCTGGAACCTTCTTCTTCAAGAACTTTTCCCGCCTTAGCCATCTTGTTTTCTATTTTGGCGCGGAACATTTTCATTGATCCCTACCATGGGATAAGTTACTTGTTTTCCTGTATTTAATAAAAACTACTCTTGTTTGAATCCAGTCTTTTCTGTCATTCTGTGAAGGCTATCTCGTTAATGTTTTTTATTTTATGCACGTATGGACTAACCACATTCCTTCGTTGTTCATTCACGCATTTTTATATTTTTTTTTTACATTGCTTGTAGACTCGGTAGTTTAGTGTGGTGTCTGGCACAAGGCCACTTCGTAATAAACCAGCACTGCACGCTGCCGGGTCTGCAACAATTTTAAACTGTACAAAAAGAAAGCTAGCAGCTACAAACTTTGTAGTGTCTCAAGTAAAGTGTATATTCCTTAAGTAGTCAATTGAGCCTTGCTTCATCATCATAGTTCCCTGTAGCCTAATTAGTATAGCACATATCAACTAAAGAAGCAGTTTCCCAATTGGAAAAGAAGTTCAACTCCTTTTGGAAGGCATATTTTCTGTTCGCAATTACTTCTCAATTTTTTAGCCTGGGTGACATTAATTTCAGTTTAAAATAATATCAACTCAAACATATTTACCCACTAAAACTAACATTTTCTAGTTATATCACATGTAATGAAGTAACAGATAATATTATTCAAATAAATGTCAGAAAACATTCTGGATGCTAAAGTGTGTAAAAGTAAGTGAGATGTTGCAAGATGTTTTGATTGTTATTATTTATGAATGTAACTTATTTCTTTCAAATACATAAGAATCTATCAATTATATATATATATATATATATATACACACAAAATAAACACAAGATAGACTTTAATGAAAAATCAAAACCAACAAAATCTTTCAAAACATCCTGCAGCATCTCACTAAATTTTACACACTTTAGTAACCAGAAAGTTTTCTTACACACACACACACACACATATATATATATATATATATATATATATATATATATATATATATATATATGTGTATGTGTGCACCCGAATAATGTCACTGTAAACAAAACTGATCGGGTATGCCAATTCTGTGGCAAAATTTGTCGCAATTTGGCTGGCCTGAAGAGTCACCTGCGAATACACAGAATTTGAGGGGAGTGGGAGGGGTTGAAGACATGAAATAAAGGATGTGGTCACGCTTGAAACTGAGAGGACAGCCACGATATATATATATATATATATATATGTGTGTGTGTGTGTGTGTGTGTGTGTGTGGAATGTCCTGTCTTTTACATAGTGTTTATTTCATCTTCCAGTTGAGAAAACTTAAAGGAAATGTGCCCTCCTGCAGGATTTGAACCTGTATTCCCCTTTGTAGGAGAAACTATTCTCAGATACAGCATGTGCTTTAGACTGCTCACAGTCAAGTTTAAGTTTTCATGAATGCACAGGCCAGTAGACAAAATTAACAGTTTAAATAAAAAACAGTGTTTTGCTCAAATACAGGCATCCACTAAAAATAATATTTGATGTAATATGTATAATGTATATAATTTCCTATTACTTCAAATGTTATTTTGTGGATATCCATGTTTGAGTAAACCCTTGTTTTTTTGTTTGTTTGTTTTTTTTTTTTAATTTTTTAAAAATTATGTCTAGTGATCTGTGTATTTGTAAGATTAAATTCATGCTGTTTAAAAAATATGGGTATCTTGAAAATAAAGTTTATACATGTGGTAACAATACTGCCCAGATAGGCAATTGGCAATGGTGTTTTCATTTAGCTAAGTTCACTAGGTGACAGTTTAAAATGTGGGAGGTATTCCTGTCGCACCCTGTAGTCAGAAGAAATAATGTTGGATAAAAAAGAAAATTAATATATATATATATATATATATATATATATATATAAGGCGTAAATGTTTGAGAATAAATTTATGATTTTAGATATTATTTTGGGAAATGGATCAGTGATTCTTAGAATTATCAATTTCTGAATAAATGCCTAATTTTTTATTGGTTTAATGAAGAACGAATTGTTTACTTCTTGGAGTGTTTCTCATATTATACGTTGAATAAAATTAATTTTGCAAAACCAGATGCCAATATTTTTTTAAAATTTTTATCTGAAAATTTGAACTGAAACTTTTTCAATAATAAAAGAAAAAAAGAAATTTGTGCTTTTGTTTCTGTGAAAACTACACCCTGCATCAAGAGAAATCGTACCCACCCTCAGCCCTCAATGTTTCTCACATTCACCCCCACCCACAATATTTATTCACATTGTGATTGTTCTAATGTTTATTTACATTCACGCCAGTGCCCCAAATGATCATTCACTCCCCACCCCATTGATTATTTACATTCAAATTTGTTTATTCACATTCACTCCGCAGCCCCCATTGAGTATTTGCATTCAGACCCCCACCCACCCCAACGTTTATTCACATTCACTCTGCTGTCCCCACTGATTATTTACACTCATGCCCAACCCCCAACTCCAATGATTATTCACATTCACCCCCCAACCCAATGATTATTTACATTCACATCCCACCCATCCCGATGTTTATTCACATTCACTCTGCTGTCCCCATTGATTATTCACATTCACCCCCAACCCCAATAATTATTTACATTCACCCCCCATTCCCCCCCCAATGATTATTCACATTCAACTCCACCCCTCCAACCCCATTGATTATTCACATTCACCCCCCAACCCCAATGATTATTCACATTCACCCCCACCCAACCCCAATGATTATTCACATTCACCCCCACCCAACCCCAATGATTATTCACATTCACCCCCCCCAACCCCAATGATTATTCATATTCACCCTCGCACCCCAATGTTTATTCACATTCTCTCCCCCTCCCCAATGATTATTCATATTCACTCCACTGCCCACAATGATTATTCACATTTGCCTCTTGCATCAAAGTGAGTGAGTATAAGATGCAGTTAAAGAAGCAGTGAAATTCCAGGAAAAATAAAAACTGATTATCATGTATAAAATGCTCCTGATTCTAGAGCAAAGAAAATGACCAGGACTTGAAAGAAAAAAAAAGATTTTATTTCCTTATTCTCTACTTAATTGTGGAGAAAATGAAATAAAATGAATAAATAAAATAATGAAAAATAATTTTCCCATGATTCTACTAATGAGGGAACGGCAATTTTTATTACTGTGCCTTCTGTCATTCTCCCCCTTTCTCTAAGATGTAGCATTACATGGATGGAAATGTCCCAGCTGGTGAACAACTCTTTTCTCCTGTAGACTGACAATTGAACGCTCTTTTCTTCCCCCTTTCTTCAAGATGGATCAGAGGCAGATGAAAACATCCCTACTGGGAACATCTCCTTTCCCCAGTTGATTGAAAGATGTAGCAAGTACAACCTTTACTTTGGTCATTCCAACTCAGTGCAAGGCTGGCTTGAGTTCAACCAATATAACTATTGTTATCATGTCTTACCCTATATCTGCTTCTGAACCAGAAAAAGAAACTCTCTTTCCACTTTCAAACACAGTGCATTTGGACGTGTTTTGCAGCTTCACCTATAAAGTAAGTATTTTGGTTGTTCTAACTCACCACAAAGCTGATTTGAGCTTGATCATTTTTAATTATACTTATCTTTACCTATTCTTACTTCTGAAAAAGAAAATGGAAATATCCAAGAGACACTGAGAACTTTGTTTCCACTATAAAAAAGAATATACACCAATATTGTAACCTTAAAATTCCATACTTTACAAAAACATCATCGGATTGTTTGCAAAACTTCTTAGAGGTGTTTCTTGGGAAATGGTCATGAATTGCCTTTCAATAAAAAAAATTGTTTGATTATTTTTATTTTGAAATTATGCATCATTTTTTTTTCTATAATCATAAATTGAATAATATTTTTTTTACTTTTGAATGATGTCCAAACTCCCCTGAATGTCTAGACTCAATGAAATCTGGAAAAAGTACAGATCTATACAGGTATTAGAGAACCATCATGAAGGAATTATCGCCCTTTGTTGCAATATGCCTATTGTAAACTATTTAAATATCACATGAGTTAACATTCTCCCCTCCTTCCTATAAATAATCACTTGGCCCAGTGATTCTAGCAGTTTGTACTTGTCCTTGGCAAGTAGTTGAATGAGGCAGAGATTCACTTCAAATCTCTCTTCAGTTACTGAGATTTACAGCAATGCTATCAGATAGATATCTCTTTGGTAAACAAATAAATCCAATTTTGACCTGATTTTGTCTGTTTTAATTCCCTGAAAAAAAGGAATTGATTTCTTAACTGAAGTATAAGATTCAGCAGACTTTTGGCCCAATTTTGGATTACAGTACATACATTATGTATGTAGAAAATTCATTTGTTTTTATTGTTAGCGTCATTGGTAGCCACTAACACAGGTATGGGCAAACTTTTTTGATCAGTGGGCCACGTGATCTATGACTCGATCATAAGGCGAGCCACACTATTAAAAAGAATCTAGCTAATTTTTAGTAGTAGGTACTTTAGCAAATTTCACTACACAAGACTATGCATAAGTATATAACTTAGAAATGGGGAAAAAGTTTTAGAATTTTTGTTTTATAATTAAAAAATTGAAGTCTTGGTATAATATCACAGTGTGAGCATCACGTGTGAGATTTATTTCTAACAATAATTTGAAAATTAAAACATTTCTTCAGAGAAAACATTCTTATGAACATCTCATGTTTAAAAAGCAAATGATGTTTACACGTACAATCTTCCTTAGTGAACAAAATTCAAGAAACATTATACTTTATCCTTGTTTATGTGGTTATGTATGAGAGAGTGTGTAAGTGAACAAGTGAGAATGAAACAAAAAAAAAAAGATTTTAAGAAATGTTACTTATGAATTTAAGCATGCCATTTAGAAAGACCAAATGGCCACATGTGGCCCATGGGCTGCAGTTTACCCATGACTGATATAACATCATTTTTATTCTTTTAAAATTCTACTGGCATGGTGGGTAAATACAATTGGGTACTGAAATGTCCTTTTTTTTCTCTCTCTTTTTTTTTTTTTTTTTTTTTTTTTTTTTTTTTTTTTTTTTTTCTCTTTTTTTTTCTCTTTTTTTCTCTCTTTTTCTTCTTTTTTTTTCTCTTTTTTTTTTTTTCTCTCTTTTTTTTCTCTCTTTTTTTTCTCTTTTTTTTTCCTTTTTTTTTCTCTTTTTTTTTTCTCTTTTTTTTTTTTTTTTTTTTTTCTCTCTTTTTTTTTTTTCTCTCTCTCTTTTTTTTTTTTCTCTCATTTTTTTTTCTCATTTTTTTTCTCTTTTTTTAACTGATTTCCCTGAAAGGCCACTCTTCTAGATCTTTTTGTACTAATGCAGGTGTCCCCCAAGTCTTTGTCCTTAATTTTCATCAATGAACTTCCTGATAGCAACAGCTCTTAACTTGGTATTCATGCTGAAGACACAACCATTTACTCCTGTCTTGACACTAAGGTTTGGTTTGGTTTGGTTTATTTTGTTTTATGGCATATCAACTTCAATGGGTTATTTATTGCCAGTAATATTTTGTTTTGTCAAAAATCTGTTTCTGGCAATATTTATCTTTCGAAATTGTATTGCTGGTAATATTTTTTTCAAAAATGTATTGCTGGTAATAGTTAACTATTTGCCCATAGCTGGGACCCTAACAGGTGCTACCACCCTGGATCAGGGTGGACCTAGAAGTACCAACAATTAAGAGGTGGTTCTACACTCCTCAAAACCTGATCAGAAGCCTTGCTGATGGATGTAGTTTAACGTCTTACCCAGGACACAGATGTAACAGGACAATCAACACTAAGTCTAATCAGTTCAATAAGGCCAAATTGGCAGCCAATCTCAAACATGACCTACAGTCTGTTGTTAACTGGGGCAAGGAATGGCTTGCTAATTTTAACACCTTTGGCAAAACTACTCTATTAATCACCTGAGAAACTTTTCTGCCTTCCATCAGCATGGCTGATGCTAACCTCCAGGAGAGTGGCATATTGTGCCTCCTTGGGCTAGCATTCTTGACCGACATGAAGTGGAATGACTATATTGAATCCATTGCTAGATTTACTGCTAAGAAAGTTGGTTCACTGTGTTATACTAGACAATTTTTCTCTCCAAGGTCTATCTACCATTTGTCCATGCTTAGAATATTACTGCCACATATGGTCCAGTGCTTTTGTTATATATTTAGAGATTCTTGGTAAAATCCAAAGAAGAATCATCTCAGCTTTAGTCACTTTCCCACCGCCACAATGTAGCTTCTTTGTGCCTTTTTTATATTTTCATTGTTCAAATGTTCTATGGTAATTATGAATTTAAATGCAGTACAAGATTGACAACAAGGTCTCATCATTTTACAGTTGAAATGGCAAGATGTAACCATAAGTTCTATGCTAACAGCTTCTTTTCTCGCACTTCTCGCTTGTGGAGCTCCCTTCCAGCTCCATGCTTTCCAGCCAGTTTTGATCTTCAAAAATTTAAATGCAATGTTAATTGTTATATATTGTCCTCGTGATTACTCTTCTATTGTTCTCTCTCTCCTTAATAGTTTTTCTGTTTTCTAATTCTTTCACACCCAGCAACCTTCTGTGTCTTAGTGGCTTTGCTACCTTGCATGTAGTGAATTCGATTTAATAAAAAATAAATCACAGCAGATATAATTTTTTATACACATTAGCTGGATACAAGGGAGGTAATTAAGATTAAATCACTATCGAGTTGTCTCCCATGGACCATATTCTAAACCTTTTAAAGTTTTGTATTTTTTTTTTTTTTTTTTTTTTCCTTTTGATTGGGTAATGCATTTTTAAAAATTATTTATTAAGTATATTAAATATGTTTAGTATTTACTTTTATTTGCCGGCCTATTGGATGCACCCAGATTTTGGCATAGATATTTAGGGAAAATATTCACGTATCACAACCAAAAAAAATCAAAATTATAACCTAACTATGAAGAAACACAGTGTAATCACAAATTATACAATTGGTAATTTTTTTAAAATAAAAGTGAGGTAAGGTTTAATTACCAGGACATTTTTGGAAAAAAGAATTTTAGTACATTTCATCATACATTTATTGAAAATTGTTTTAGTTGTTTTTCAGGGAGCATCATCTCTACACTTACATAATAGTTACAAAAAAAAGTCTACTAGTATCAGGGAACTCTATTACATATATATGCAAGACCCTAGAAATATGGTACTTGTTGGTAAATGAAATCCTATACCATTCATGCAGAAAAGCAAGTTCCAGTATCTGTATATCAACAAACACAAATTAAGCAGCAATATACCGGTGAATAAAAATATTTCTGTAAAATTTGGTGTTTCTACAAAACAAGCAGCAAAAGATTGTGCATTTCCATGAATTTCTTTTTCTTGTGTGAATTTTTCAGGATAATTTTATTGATATCATCTTTCTTCAATTCCAGGAGTCCTTGTATCATAGATAAGCTCTATGCATGCACTGATGCCTGGTGAACTCCATTTTCTTTGTGGTCTTCAGGTCCCTCTTATACATGATACTGCTGTATTAGATGCAGGGTAACTTTTTGGTCCATTTTTTTTTTTTTTTTTTAAATCTGTGTTCAATAGGCTGCCCTGACACCACTGGCACATGTCTGAAATAATGACCCCCAAGTGGATATTTTTATATTAAATATGTTTCAAGTATGTAAATAAGGTCTGAAATTTTTCTTATCACAGATGTATAATCATCTATGTGTTGTATTCTTTCAAGACATGGGCGATTATAGCCCTCCACTATTTCCTGTCAGTTATAATTATAAGTAAAGTTCATCTTTTCATCATCCCTCACAGACCTTGTTCTGTCATCCATTCAATATGTCCAATCAGTGTCAAATTCTCCAAGCCTACTTTCCTCATTCTGTGCCCTAGAATTTCAGCTGTATTTTTTCTGATTCTATGTATAAGTATCCATTTTTGTTTCCATTTTTCTTAGAACTTTGTCATTGTTTACATGCAAAGTCCATGGTATTCTCATCATCCTACTGTAGAACCACATTTCTCTTGCCTTCATCTGTGAAGGAATTGTCCAATCATTTTAATTGATGTTTACAAATAAATAACTTCCTTAATACAATAAATCAATAAATTTATTTAATTGAAAATGTCAAAAGAAAAATGAATAAAAATGTGGACTCATTTAAAATAATCTTTTATTTATTGAAATTAAATTTTAAATTCATTTATTTCTTTTCTGACCACTTGTGATAATGTTATGAAATCATGTTTGTGATATCAGCAGATGCATCACCACATTCCAATTGGGACCATTATTTCAAACTAGCTAGTGAAGGTTGTTGTAACCTAGGTAAGGTTACTGAATAGAATAACCAAACAAAGGTTGGTAATGAACAATAATACTTAAGACAAGACCAACACATATAAGATTCACCAGCAGCGCGGGGAAGTAGTAGTCAACTGCAAGAAGTGAGTCAAGTGAATTCCACAATGAATCTCCAACTGCAGACCAACATACAGTATTTACTACTGTATTTATCTGAATGAGGATATGCTCATTATCGTCTGTAGGTATACTACAACAAAGGTCATATCTAAATATATTAATCTACTAGATTAACAGACGCCCTATCAGGCGGCATTTAAGCTAATTATTGTAGAGGGCTCTTGATTGGGCCTTCATCACAATAGATAGGGAGGAGTACATCTGATAGGCAACAATAAACTACAGAAGAACACAAAATTGATTGCTGCATTTCAGTATTGCAGAATATTTAAGCTTACTTTTTAAAAGTTCAACGATAATTCTTCTGCTGTCACTTAATTTAAAGACAATTTGGGTGTACGTAGGTCCTTACTTTTAATACAAACAATTATTTTTATTTTATGGGTGACTTCTGAATTTTGCAATTAATTTCAATTATTCATAAATTTATAAAAGTTATAAAAATTGTTATCATACAAAGAATTTCATCACAAAAAATCATGTACAAAAAAAATCGCAGTAATGAAAACTTGGGAATCCAAACTTTCAGGATTGCAGGTCTGGATCTGACCCAAAATGTTTTTAATTTACTCACAGAGTCATCCTGATTCCAAAATGGTATGATATGTTGGATTATAGCCTCTAGGAATCAAGTGGAAAAAGTGACACACTGTCATTTACATTTATTATATAGATTACCAGGATTCTCTTGTGGGATGTTTTTTAATGCCATGTTTTTTCTGAACATAGATGATCATAGTTCTCCACAGCTTCCTTATATTTATTATATGTGAATTGCCATCACTTCTTGGCAAAGATAGTCAAGCGTTTACTTGTTGCCTTCCCAATGTTTGGAATTCAGAACTGTTTTTCTCCCTTCAGGATATAGCAGATTATGACTCTCCACAGCTTCCTTTTATTTATTATTAGTAAATTGCCATCACTTCTTGGGAAAGATAGTCAAGTGCTTTCCTGTTGTTTTTTTTTTTCTATGGTTTGGAATTCAGTTTTCTTTTTCTCAGACAGGTTGCCCTCCAAAGCTAGAAAGCCAAGTCTACCCTACTATTTAACCCATCACTGGTGATAGGGGAGATCATTTTTTTTTTTTTTCTGAGAGTATTAGTTTGAAAAGAAATGGAAATAGTTTTTGCCAGGATTTGAACTCAGTTTGTAGATTCTGCTTTCTGTGCTGATTACCAGTGTGCTACCAACACAGATCAGATCAAAATAATGGTAACTTACAATACTGCATATTCTTTCTGCTTGATGCGAGTGAAAAATCAATGTTAAAAGGTCTGACTTTCAGTTGTCCTCAACAGCACAGCAGTTTTGCTTAGACTCGCTGAAATCTTTTTTTTATATAGAGTAGTGTTCAGACTATACAAGGCCCAGGAGCCACTCACGGTAGAGGGTTACTGAATAAAAGGCACAGCTTATGTTGGATATGAGTGGAAGATAACAGTTATCTTTAGACTTGAACAGGTTAAGATTAGCGATCAGGGAAGCAGCCTTTTTGGAGTCAATTAAGACAGGTGAAAATTCAGGGTCCACAGCAGTTTTGCTTTGTGTTGTAAAAATCTACCAGTGTAGGTGTAGAACAAACTCACTCATTACAGGGAGTACTGTCCCCCTCCCCATTCCCCGTGAACAGATAGTCACTCATCCCACACCCCACTTCAGTATAGTCAGACTGGTAATCCTTGTTTTTCGCTGGTGGATTTTGTTTTTGTTTTTGTTTGTTTTTTTTGGACTGATTTTACGTGTCTAAAGTGCCTTGACTGCCCAGAGCAAGGGGGATAGTGGTTTCATGCCTTTGTATTAGTACAAAAGGAGACAAAAGGGCCTCATTTAGAAACTGGACTTTCTAATTTCATTTTCCTCAAAAATAATTGCTACTTCATCTATCATCTGTCAAGATATATTGAAAATAGAAAAAAGTGGGAGTATTTTACTCACCAATATTCCATAGTAGTTTAGTTTGGTACAAGGCCATTGATTTATGGAGCCTAGCAAAAGTTTAACCGTATGCAACTCGTATATCCATTGCTAAAAATAGATGCAATGT
The DNA here is from genome assembly GCA_903632075.3 of Acanthosepion pharaonis. Classification (NCBI taxonomy): domain Eukaryota; kingdom Metazoa; phylum Mollusca; class Cephalopoda; order Sepiida; family Sepiidae; genus Acanthosepion; species Acanthosepion pharaonis. Next base: position 23,549 of record CAHIKZ030001954.1, on the reverse strand, counting down.
TAGGACTACCTCCCAACCAATGAGATTTGCTGGTGGGAATGTATGAAAACCAACAGTGATCCTTCATGTTCTCTTCTCTCATGTTCAGCGTGATATTCATCTTGGTCAAGAGTCAGCAGTAGTTGATGTGACATCAACGACTCCATATTGAATATGCTTTGTTAAAGAAATGATAATCTAAACAACTTTCATGGAATTGCTAGACAATTTTTCTCACCAGAATCTATCTTACACATTTATAAGTCTACCATTCATCCTTGCTTTGACTATTGCTGCCACATATAGTCTGGTGCTCTTGCTATATATTTAGAGATTCTTGATAAAATACAATCTACTATGTTATAGGTCCTGACTAGGCATCTCAGCTTCAGTCACTTTCCCACCACCATAAAGTTGTTTCCCTGTACCTTTTCTATAAATACTTTCATGGTAATTATTCTGATGAACTTTTCTCTTTGGTACCAAACTAGCGACGGGGTTACCAATATTGTAGCGGGTTGTCACCATTATGTAAGGCTGTGTACTGTATACATTTAACTTTGACTAGGAAAGGTGGGATTAAGGACAATGCGTGGACACAATGCAATTTATATTTGACGTAAATAGCACATAGTATAAAATACAAAACAGAATGTAATGATTCAAAACATAACAATTGAATTTATTAGTGTGAAGGTGTGATAGAGTTATGTCTCTTAGATTTGGAAATATTTGTACCTGAACTCATAAAGAAGTAATTATTAAACTGTAGTTTAGAAGAATAAAGTTCCTTTAGCATGTTAGGAAATGTGAATTGGTAAAGTTGGTAAGAGTTCAGAAGAGTTAAGAGTTCATACTTGTGTGAATGTTGATAATGATCTTTAACGTCTGACTGCATGGTCAAGATGGGAGTTCTTGAAGATTACATCTTGGCAGCAAGGAGAATGATGAATGAAGAGAAACACGAGGGAGGCTTATTCGTGTTTTGTTTATAGATGATCATGTATCACATGACCGGCTCAGATCAAAAACGCAGGAAATTTCATTCCTTTGTGTGCAGGATATCTGATTGGTTGGAATTGACCAATCAGCAAGCTAGTTTTGAGGAGATCAACCTATGGATGCTTGTCACATGATTTCTATATACTGTGCCTATATAATGGTGGTAATTTCCACAGGGGAAGAGTGCATTTTCCAATGGAGTGTAACTGGCAAATGTGGAATCATCCCCACCATCATTTTATTATTTAATTGTATTATTCGCCCCTGCATTGAATATGTCTGGTCTGACGCTTCTGTTAATATATTTTGACATTCTTGATAAAATCCAAAAAAGAATTTGCAATATTATTGTTCCTGATCTGGCATCTCAGCTTCAGTCACTTTCCCACCACGATAAAGTTGTTTCCTTGTTCCTATTCTATAAATGGTAATTTTCATGGTAATTGTTCAGATGAACTTTCCTCTTTGGTACATAGACTTTATGAATTTAAGTGCAGTACTAGATTGGTAGCAAGGTATCAATATTTTACAGTTGAAATGTTTAGAGATAAGTGTAAGTTCTATGCTAACAATTTCTTCTCTTGCACTTCTTGCTTATAGGACTCTCTTTCAGCTTCTGGCTTTCCAATCAACTTTGATCTTCAAAAATTTGAACAATGTCAATTGTTATCTTCCATCTTAATTCCTGTTGTTTCCTTGTTCTCTATCCTTAATAATGTTTGCATCTTAGTGGCTTTATTGCCTTGTGTAGGATGAAATGATTAAAAAAAATGTTGTTTTGTCACTTCGACTTTTTAGAAGTTTTTCTTCCACTGATGTTTTCTGTCTAGAAAATAAGAATTTGTGGAAGATTAAGGTAAAGATTTGGCTTTGTCAAAATATTCAACATGTGACACAATTGGAAAGGCACTAGTTAAAAAAAACAAAAAAAAACTAGAAGACAGAAAAACACTAATTTTCAATAGGCTGAAGATATACTGATGACCAGACAAAAAAAATAAAAAAAAAGAATGGTAATTAAATTTTTTGTCTTCCGGACATGTAAAACAAAGAGACCATCTGGTATTGATCAGGACTGAGATTAAGTGATGGCATATTCTTGGAGGTCCAAGGACCTCCCGGAAAGAAATAGATAATATTTTCATGACCATTTATTGATGCAGAGGAAAACAGATTGTGAATTTGGTCGATTGATAATGATTAACTTTTAAAAGCCGGCAGGTTTCCAAAAGAAATTAGGTAAAAGAATGGTAATTAAATTTTTTATCTGCTGAAATGCAATAAAACTTCCCAAATCAAGGGATTGTTCCCTTTTTGTCACTTGGTAGCCAAAAGGGTTGACGAGGGGATAAAAAAAATGACAAATCCCAGATGCGAAAATGACCACGCACAAAAGCGTGATAAAGAATTTTGAATGATAAGTATTTGGCCGTTTGGGCTACACTATGCCTAGCTCTTGAGGGACAGGTTTGATCAGGTGAGGTAAAAAGAAAAAGGCCCAGGTGGAATTTCAGGGAAGACAGAGGACTTTCCATGACCCTTGGGCAGTGATGGTGAGAGGCACTCACACAAAGCAGGAAAGAGATGGGTTTGATCAAGTGACTAAAAGGAGGGGGCGGCCCAGGTAGAATTCCAGGGGGGAGGGGGAGCTATATTTGGACGTTTGCAGGGAGAGCATTGATTAATTGTTTGGGGAATGCTGACATTCCTAGAGCACATTATGTCTCATCCCAGCCTTTGCACAGGGGTCCATAAAGAGAGAACAATGAGTAGATGCATACAATAAACATAGCAGAGACAAGACCGAATAGAGAGATGAAAACCACCGCTTCGCCTGATCTGATGTGATTCACTGCCCTGAAGAATAATCTCCAACTTAAAGCCTTGTTCCAGAAGAGTCTTGTTCAAAACCATAACAACAGTATGTCAATAAGTGAAGGGTCAATAATTATTACATAGAGAATATAGGCCTGCTCAAGCCATCAAAAACAGTACTATCAACTTTGTATCAAGGAATTTTATCTAAATACTTTTGTCTTTTATCCAATTTATTCTTTTTTCTTTTGTGTGACTCTGACCGGACCAAACAAGTCATCAATTCCAATTGACCATTCAGACTAAGCCAGTCTTGCGATCACTTAACACAAGGTGGGGGCAAGACATGACTTGGGCCAAAGCAATCAACTCTACAATCAGCTGAGGGGATCAAGCTTGAATGCAAAACCACAGGGGTAGATGTTATAGACACAATATACCCTGGCACAAGTCCTGTGTATGATGATAAACTACATATAGCAGCAAGGCCTCTGATCAAGGGATTGGAGTTTTTGGGGTGTGTGGAACCACTTCTTTATTGTTGTTTGCACATCCACCCTGACTCAGGGTGGTAGTATCTGTTAAGGTCCCAGCTATAGGCAGTGAACCACTAAACAAAACACTATGAATATATGAAAATAAATTTTTTAGTAAAAATACCAGCAATACATTTTTATATAAAATAATCACCAACAATGCCTATTTATAAAAATGACTAACAAGATATTTTAAAAACAAAATGACTATCAAAGCATTTTATTTGTAGTTGAAAGCATACAATTGCATTAAAAATATATTTCATTGAAGCCATAAAATTGTGTTCAGATTATTTAGATTTCAGCATTAAATAACCCATAGAGATGTTGCTATGCCATTAAACAAAATGAACCAAACAACCAATGTGAAAGAACTCTTTCATGACATTATTCCATATAATATCCTACAATTTCTTAAAGAAATCAAACTGTATTCCTAAACTACAACATAAAACGCACATACCACCACCTCTAGTAATTATATTCACACAAACATGTATATGCACAAAAGCTGAGTATCACCTACCATGTATTCAATTGTGAAAGCAGAATAACATATATTTTTATTACTTCAAAGCTTAAATGACCTATAAGGAGTAAATGTGCCATTAAGCAAACAAATTACTCAGTAAACTCTCTGCACAATGACAAGTGAACAATGGACTTTGCATACACCAGCATGGTTCAATAAGCCTACAGTGTACAAAAGAGGGTGCATACAAATGGGTCAAATTGTACATCGTAACATTAGAAGGAGCAAAAATATTGGGTCAATCTTCACTCAAAGAATTAGGATTGATAACCTTGCATTGTGCACTACTAGAAGCTATGTACCCCCCCACACACACACACAGTAAACACCACAAAAAAACCTGATAAGGATGTATCCTACTCAGTTTGATTAAATAGGCAACTTCAAAGGACAATTCCACATTGTCCTAAAAATAGAATGACATCCAAATCATCCATGCACCCAAGGATGAAATCAAGGCAAAACATGGTGAGATTAGGTAACATTCAGTCTGAGTCAGCAGCATCGTGTATAAAAATTTCTTGTGTCAAACACAAAAACTTAGTCTAGTACGAATAGCAAAGTCCTAATAGGTTCAAAATCACAAAATAAGACTCAACCAATGTATAAAATTTTAAAGGAAAAATATTTATTACACAAGTACAAAAAAAATGTACAAATACAAAGTTTGCACAAAAATTTCCTTTTGTGCACCTAAGGCAGGATAACAATTTCCAATATAAAAAGATTGCCATTGAAAAACAGAAAAAAATTACAGTTGGGGAAAAGACAAGGATTCTGAAAAAGACAAAAAGAAAACAATTCAAGAAGGCAGAAAAAAACAAAAAAAAAACAAAGGTGTAAAAGAAAATAAAATATTTGCCACATTAGCGTCTCTGGGACATATAGTAATTTTTGAAAAGTCCCTTTTAAATTCACATTCTTTGTGTTTAGAAAAATTTCTTTAGATTCTTTTTTGTTCTTTGTTGTCCAATGACAGGAGAATTTTTACTTGAACTTCAAAATTCTTTAGTCTCTCTGCAGCTGGCTGGTAACTGGTGTTTTCTTGATGCTCTCTTCTTGATATCAAATGCCTTCAACTCCTTGATGTTGATTTGCCTTGTCCTCTTGCTGTCAAAACAACTTCTCTCCTTTGTCTACTGACTTGACCTTTATTTATTCCAAAGTATAGGCTCACAGAAGGCTTCATCAAAGTTTTTACAAGGGTGTCCGACTATGGCTCTCATTGGCCACAATATATAAAAACATCAATTTTCCATAAACTTGAAATAGATTCTTCACAATTTTGGTAGTTTTTAACCACTGAGTCAAAAAAAAAAAAATATACAAGTGTAACAATTTTTTAGACAAACCATCTGGCCTTCATAAAAATACACTTCTCTCAAGAGAATTTGTACTTAAAAACCTAGATAATTAAACATTTATTCAAGACTAGCATTTTTAAAGTAGTAAAATAAAATTTTATAAGTGTACACACAAAAAGATAATGGCAAACTACAGATATGCCTTGACCCAAAAGATCTGCTGAACAAGGCCATCAAACATCACCACACGATCTCTACAATTGAGTAAGTTACACAGACGCTAATCAAGAACAAAGTCCTTCTCCGAGTTACATACAAAGAAAGGAGATTGGTCTGTCAAGTTAAACTCTGAATCCCAATTGCTCACCACCTTCAACTCCCCATTTGGAAGATATTGCTTCCAGAGAATCCTCTTCAGTCTGATAATGTCACAGGATGTTTTCAACAAAAAAAAATAATGGATATGATCCTGGAAAATGCCCTGGAACCATAAGGCTGGTGAATGACTTTGGGAAAACAAATGGATGGGCTTCGGTTCAACAGTAACAAAATGTGCCATAAACCAAAAAACAAATTCCTTTCTTTACAGCCTTTTTTTTGATGAAAATGGAGTCCATCCTGATCCCAATAGTGCAGAGGAGATAAAATCAGTACCACCAGCCCCAAAAGACATAACAGAAATCCAAAGAATATTAGGGATAATCACATGGCACCATTCGTTGCTAGACTATGCCACCATGTTAGCATATTTGTAAGAATAAAGGCAACAAACATTTTAATGATCCAACTGGGGTCTATTCATCTACCTTTTTCTTTTTTTTTTTTCAATGTACACTGTGAAGAGTTATATGAAGGGGAGATAACTTGTGTCATACTATGGCAGTAAATAGTGCAAAATGATCACACATTGATATTAACCCTTTGAGCTTTACTGGTGATAGAGAAAAATGACGAAATGCCCAGCCACCAGTTGAACGGTGGGTAAACACTTGTAACTATTTTTATATCTACCAGGAAACATTACATACCAATTAATTGCAAATTTTGACTCGGGAGCTCAAGCAGAAGGGTTAAAATTGTTCAGGAACACAGGGTTCAAAGGGTTAATGTTTTATAAAGAATGCTATGCACCAATGATATTCACCTTGTACAAGAACCACTCGAGGTAGGTGATTACAGAGTAAGAAGTACTTGAACCAATTAAGATTGTAGTGATCAAGAAACATCATCTTGGGAGTCAGGTTTACAAAGCAGCAGTTTGTGGGAAGAAACTGCTTGTGTGAAACTATATCTTACTAATGGAATACAAAGGGAATGAGGGTGGTTCACTACAATGTGCATGGTATGGAGGGGGTCTTATCCATGGAAATTAGAACTGGTGGGACTAAGGAATGTAGTTTATCTGAACACTTCCCGTAGAAATAGCAATAAAGCAGTGAGAGGCTTGTGATGTCTCATCTGTGAGAAAGGGTTTCTAGGGTGGAAAATAATTTGTTACCCACAAGTACACATAGAGATGCTCTTGGATATTATCAAAACTGGAAAGAGTACTCCTGCCCATATATGGCAGGATGATTACTCTTTATACTCCTATTTATACTATACACACAGACTGAATAGTAAGCACATTGATCTACATGAATATTTAACAGAAATATATAAATTTTATTTGGAAATGTTTTAATTAAAGAGAATAACATTACTAATAACATAATGATACATACTTAAACTTTATAGATTAATAATTTGATTTTGATATGCTGTGTGTACTTGTGTATCATGAGACTTTTGAAAACCTAATTTTGAATATCTCATGTAGGAAGATGATAAATTAAAATTAACTTCAAAATTAGGTCTTCAAAAGTCATATGATATGTGACGTCATTTGTTTACATTTGATATGCCATGAGCAGATCTGAATGTATGTGAGAGATTCATAGAAGATTGAAGTTCAAATACAGTAAGTTTGACCTTGCTAACCGAATGCACCTCTGTGGCCAAATCAGTAAAAGCACGTCAAGCTAAATGACGTTTCCATATAGGATACAGGTTCGAATCCTGTCAGAGGCCAAATATTTTCTGTGAAAATTTCTCAGACATTCAGGCCGGTAAATGTTGTTCAATACTGTTTATTATAAACAGAGCATTTACTTAAATATTTGTATCTATAAAAAGAATGTATAAACATAAAAATGTCTTTTTATATTTATTATATATATATATATATATATATATATATATATATATATATATATATATATATATATACACTTATTCTTAATAGAAATCTTATAAGTATAAGAAACTATACTCACTTGGAAAACCTTCAGTCTATTGATTTGCAAATAATCAAGCCAACACCAAAGGGGAAAAAAGGTATAAAAAAAAAAGAACCAAGAAGATGTATGTTAACCAACAATAATCATCCAGTATGCAAGTTCAAGTCCCAAAGAAAAAAAAAACCCTGATGTGAGTATCCAAAACAAGTAAATAAAGTGCTCAATACAATGAGTAAAGCAGACCTAGTTAAACCTAGAGAGCCAGACAAACCTACCAAGGTTTCACCTAAGCAGATTTCTTTTCAGATTTTCTTTCTTTATAAAATGGAAAATGATAAATATAGTTGGTTCACATATTTTTATAATCTTATAAAACAAAAATTATTCTTGTAAATAAGCAATGTAATAGTGTTTAACATCTTTGTTGTCAGTTCTCAAGAACAAAGAAAATGTATAAATCCACATTCATGTGTTTGGGTTTTATTACAAACTAACAGTAGAGTCCGGCGTTGACCGGGGATGTAACAGTAAGAGACAGATCAAGTATCGACCATCATAAAGACTGAAAAATAAAATTGACAAAGATTATTGTTTAAGGTTGACGGACACGCATGTCTTAATTATTTTTTTTTTTTTTTTTTTTTTATGAATTGGTCAAATTCAAACAAAAACATTGTTTTCAAACGTTATGAGTCTACCGATTGAATAGAATTTTATTATAAACAATTGTCTTCTAAATGGAATTTTTAAAGCATTCTGAATGTAAAAATAAAAAAAAAAGTGTGCAAGACAATAAGAAACACTACTTGCCAAAAAAAAGTAAAGTTTTGTTGAAATCGGTTGAAAAATGGAGGAAATCCAATCCAATATATAAACAGACACGCACAACCTGGGTTTTATAATAAGTATGATTTAATCATCATTGCTTAAGGTGTCAAAAGTGTATACAAGTAATTGCAGTATCAAGGGAATAACAGCCCTTTAGATACACTTCTTTTTTTTTTTTTTTGCTTAGCAGGCACAAAACCTTGGCATTTTTTCTATCTCCATAAATTATAAGTTAATTAAATTTTATTTTAAGTCAGTATCCACTCAGTAGATATTATTTTATTAATAATTTTTTAAAGAGGATTTTTATATTGTCTGATTTGATTTGTTTAACAGCATGTCAACTTACGGATCATTTAATGCTGCAATTTAATTTTCCTGGGAGCTTTGAAGTAATAAAAATATGTTATTCTGCTTTCACAACTGAATACATGGTAGATAATACTCAGCTTTTGTGCATTTACATGTTTGTGTGAACATGATTATTAGAGGCAGTGATATGTGTGTTTTATGTTGTAGTTTTATTGAAGTTATATTTTGAAATACAGATTGATTTTTTTTTTAAAGAAATTGTAGGATATTCTTTGGATTAATGTCATGAAAGATTTCTTTCATGTTGATTGATATATTGTTGATAATTTTCATAGCATTTTGTTTTTGTTTGGGGGTTCACTATTTGTCCATAGCTGGGACCCTAACAGGTGCTACCACCGTGGGATCAGGATGGACTTGGGAGCAGCAACAATTAAGAGGTGGTTCCATGCTCCTGATCAGAGGCTTTGCTGTCAGATGTAGTTTATTGTCATACCCAAGACCATATATTGTCTGGAACTGATTAATCATAAAAATCATTATAAACTATTATTGATATCCATCTCTTTTATATATTATTATAATAGCCAAAGATTTTAGTATAGGCAATAAGAAAATTGAAAATAGAATAGATTAACATTTCTCAAGCTTTTTACCCTCGTAGAACCCTTGAACTAATTTTCATGTTCCAGGGAACCCCTGCATAAAAATCATTACAAACCATTATATCTATTGCTTTAATATTTTATTATAGTAACCAAAATTTTTCCAATAATCTACCGTATGTGTATAGTAAAATTCTGAATATAAAAATTAAACAAAAATGACTGAAAAAAGCATTAGCCTATTTATTACTGTTTCTTGTGGAACCTCTAGAGACTTGCAGAATACTAATATTCCAAGCAACACTGGTTGAGAAACACTGATCTAAAAGGATGATTAAATTCAAAACCAACCCTAGGTACATCGTGTTCAAATATTGATATGTTCTTTATACTCATGTGAAACAGTCATATCTCTCCACAACTTCCTTAAAACTTCTTCATTGATCACATGTTCCTTCCAGAGTATTCTCAGCATTCGTCAATATAAGCACGTTCCTCTTACTTCAAGTCTGTCTTTCTACATCTTTGAGGAATTATTCCAACATTGTTACAAGATTCATTTGACTAAATGTAAAAATACCATTCCTTGTTACATTGGCCTTTATATTATACCATTATTATTAATATCTCTTTTATATTTTATCATAATAACTAAGGACTTTAGTAGAGGCTATAAGAGAATTGAAAATAGAATAGATTAGCATTTCTCAACTCTTTTACCCTTGTGGAACCCTTGAAATAGTTTTCATGTCTCGGTGCATAAAACTATTATATACCATTATTAATACACTATTTACATTATTCGAACTATTGTCTTCATCTTTGTCACCATATTTATTACAACGTTTTCACCGTTGTCCACTCCGGCCTTCTTCAGGTGGTTGGTATGTCGAACTGAACCCTTTATTTTGCTCACTGGAGTAGACTGTTCTAGTTCCATGTGCCATGTCTAATGGATGTCAGTTATCAGTTATCTCCTGTTAATTCCCTTCTCCAAGTTCTCCACTGCCTTAACCAGTGTCCTTAAGCACACATGGCACAGTGGATAAAGGCGTTAGTTAGATCCAGTGACAGGACCCAAACAGTAGTGAGTTCAATACTTGGTTAAGGCAGTGGAGAACTTGGAGAGAGGAAATAACTGATAACTGACATCCATTAAACATGGCATGTGGAACTAGAACAGTCTACCCCAGTGAGCGAAATAAAGGGTTCAGTTCGACATTCCAACCACATGAAGAAGGCCAGGGTGTACAACGGCCAAAACGTTTGTAATATGGCGACAAAGATGAAGACAATAGTCTGAATAATGTAAATAGTGTACATAATACCTCATCTCAGAAATATAGGCAGATACCATTATTAATGTCTGTCTCTTTTATATTATAATAACCAAGAAATTTAGTATAGGCTATAAGAAATTAAAAAATAGATCAGTGTTTCTCAACCATTTTAACTTTGTGGAACTCTAGAAATAGTTTTCATGTCTCGGTGAACCCCTGCATAAAAATCATTATAAACAATTATTAATATCTATTTCATTTATATTTTATTATGATAACCAAGGAATTTTAGTATAGGCTATAAGGAAATTGAAAATAGAATAGACTAGCATTTCTTAACCATTTTGATATTGTGGAAACTTTGAAATAGTTTCTCGAGGAACCCCTGCATAAAAATAATTATAAACCATTATTAATATCTCTTTTATAATAACCAAGGTATTTAGTATAGGCTATAAAGGAACTGAAAATAGAATAGACTAGCATTTCTTTAGTGTTTTACACCCTTGTAGAAACCTTGAAATAATTTTCATGTCTTGGGGAACCCCTGCATAAAAAATCATTATAAACTATTATTAATATCCATCTCTTTTATATTTTATTCTAATAGCCAAGGATTTTAGTATAGGTAATAAGAAAACAGATTAGCACTTTTCAACCTTTTTACCCTTGTTGAATCCTTAAAATAGTTTTCATGTCTCAGGGAACTGAGGCATAAAAATCATTATAAACTATTATTAATAACTATCTCTTTTATATTTTTATCTTGCATAGTTTACATGGTAAACATATTTATTTTTTCAGCAAAGTGCTTTAAGGAAAAGATGACAAATTTATTGGCAATGCAAAAAAAAAATTGCTTAAATATGAGACGTCACACTGTTGCTTTCATTCAGAAAAAAATCTATAAACACACGCAAATATAATGATAAATAATAAATGGCACATATGACATATAAATAAGAAATGGCACATGAGACATATAAATAAAATGAAAGCCAATTACAATAACAATTATTGTTTATTGAAAATGTTGAAAAGGCATAAGTTAAATCAAGATACAATGTCATTTGGACAAATATCTGGGCCAAGGAAATGTTATTTTTGAAGCCGATTTAGATGGTGAAATTTGTTCCTCTACTGTGAAATCTATGCTTGACTTTTGCTTCTCTCACAACCCCTAGAGACATCTTGTGGAACCTTAGGGTTTTAGGGAATTGTGGTTGAGAATCATCGCGCTATCTAGATAAGGTTTCCATTTATATTCTTTTGACTTAACTCTAGCCATCTTTATTTTATTATGTAAATGTCTACTTTTATTGATTTTTCTTTTTACAGTTTATCAACCTTTTATAGGTTATTTAAAGCCAGAAAATATTTTTAGATTCTTAGAATTTGGGGGAAATAATAATGATTTATTAATACATTAATTAACCCTGGAGGGCTAATAGGTAGATTTATATCTTTCTCAAGGTTGATCAATTCATTTTCTATGGCTTATCAACTATTTATCTAAAATCAAAGTTTTAGATTGTAAATTTTTTTTTTTTTTTATTGAGATAATAATGGTTTTAGTGATACAAGTTGTACTGATTGACCCATCCCTGATTAGGAGAATAGATGAATTCACATCTTTCCCAGGGGTATTTGCACATAAGTGAATATAACAAACTTGACTGGGTTTCCAATTCCATGCTGTTATCCAATAAACCACCCACACATCCAAGTTTACAGTCCCTGGTATTCCCAAGTGATCCCCCAACAAAGGTTTGGTTTGGTTTAGTTTATTTTGTTTAACGGCATATCAATCTCAATGGGTTATTTAATGCCGACAACATTTTTAGGATAGATTCGTATGAATAGAGTATGTATTCTTTGGTTTAGATTGGTTTGGTTTATTTTGTTTTACGGCATATCAACCTCAATGGGTTATTTAATGCCGACAACATTTTTAGGTTATGTTCATATGAATAGAATATGTATTCTTTGTAAGAATTCAGTTTATAGATTAGGGTTTGAATTTATTTTGTTTTACGGCATATCAACACCTCAATGGGTTATTTAATGCTGACAAGAGTTTTCAGATAGGTTCATATGAATAGAATATGTACTCTTTGTAAGAAATCAGTTTGTAGATCTGATTTCATTGACATATTTTTGTAAAGAGTGTTTTTGTTTGAGTGTCAAATCTATTACTAGTAATAATTTTTTTTTCATAAATGTATTGCTGGTATTTTTATTATAAAAACCTATTTTTACACTTTCATAGTGTTTTGACCCCAGTTTGGGGGTCAAAACTATTTGCCCACTGCTGGGACCCTAACTGGTGCTACCACCCCAACTGGCAATTAAGAGGTGGTTCCATGCTCCTCAAAGCCTCCTGATCAGAGGCCTTACTGTTGGATGTAGTTTATCATCATACCCAGGACAAACCCATCTAAGTCCTGACCAGGCTTGACATTGCTTAACCAGTGATTGTACAAGAACCGGTGTTTCAATGTGATATGGTCATATGGATAAATATCTGGGTTATGGCAGATAGTACTATCAACCCCATCAGCCACCCTCCAAACATTTCATAAATCTTTCCAAAAAGTTTCCAAAAGCAGAGGATACCTGTACAAAAGGATTCTGAAAAGTTCTTGACCTGATTTGCCAATTTCTGAGAACAATAGTTTTATATATATATATATATATATATATATATATGCAAAATAAAAATCACTGACAAGTTACTGTGGTTAAGTTTTTTATTTGATTTTTCTTGTATTCTCATAATTTTCTCTTTTTCTGGGTATAAATTACGTAGACTTTGTCTGAATATTTTGTATGTGTAAGCCTTTGGCCTATACGTTTATCCATTATCAAGGATGATTTTATTTTTACTTTTAACTGAATGTATAGATTATTTTATGCATGTATCTGGAGGGATAGGAATATTTTATTTTCCAAACATGGTCACCACATTGTGATTGTGTTCATAATTGATATTATTAAGTGTTGGTTTTTTCTTCTGTTATTTTTAGTCTTTTTTTTTACATGTGGTTGAGGCCATTATATTCATATTATCAACAAGTATGTTGCAGATGGAGTTTGGTAGGTCTCCATGTATATTTAAATTAAACCTAATTGAACAATGGTCAGAGAGATGTAAAGTGAGTCTTCTTGATAGGCATGTTGTAATAAATTTGGATTTATCAGAAACACAATTGCTTAAGGGACGTGTGAATTCATAAATAATATTGGTTCTCTGTAATTTGGATGTTGCAGGTGATTCCTTATTATTGACAATGAGGTTTACAGTTTTAAGGTTTTATAATAGATAATTTAATTTTCTTGTTTTTGTTGACTGAAGCTGTATATTTCTTTATAATGTTTCTAAGAGAAGATTCATCTTGCTTATAGTTACCATGCATTTGATTTTTATAAAAAATGTTATTGTTTTTTATTTTCCTCTGTATTTTCAGCATTGCTATTGGTTTTACCTTAGAAAGAAAAAGTCTAATATGATGATCTATAAGATGATTTAGAAAACCGTTATTAACTAGTGTTTGCTTCACATTGTTAAGTTCTTTAGAGAATGAATTCTTGTGACTCTCATGAGGAAATTTTTTATACTTTCTATTTTATATCTGAGAGGATATTGGCTAGTAAAATTAAGGTGGCAAGAGTTTTTACTTGTGGTTTTTTTATGTAATGTAGTAGAGAATTTATTGTTACTAGACTCAACAGGAATGTCCAAGAATGGTAGCTTATTTTTTTGACTAAGTTCATAGGTAAAGTTGAGGATAGAATTTTTTGAATGTAGTTTTGAGATTTTCAATTTCAGTTTTGTTTTTAGCTAAAATGAAAATATCATCTTCATAGCAGGCATATATTTTTAGTTTAGTAACTTTTTTAAATACCTTGTTTTCTACATGTGACATGTAATAGAGATGCACAGTCTAAGAGGATTTCCCATGCAGGCATGCAATAATCTTTTGAGAATATTAGGTTTGATGGATGGAGGTGGAATTGAATTATTTTTATATACAGAGATAAGGAATATATTGATGGTTTCATCAACAGGGACATTTGTAATTAAATCTTCTACATCAAGTAGTTGGTTTTGTTGTGTAATTTTAAGGATTTGGAGAAATTCATGATTTGATGCTATATTTGTTAAGTAGATATGGAGTAATGATATCATTGAAGAATTTTTCGTGTTGGGATCTGTGAAATGATGGGTCATAATGGATATGTATTTTAACATTTCTTGGTTGGTAACTTCCAACGATTTTGCTGATTTTCAAGGATGATTTTATTTTATCTTGCATAAAAGAGGGATTACTGCCCAAATACACAATTATATATATATATATATATATATATATCAGAAAATATGAGAGTAGGCATAGACATAAAAAATAACCTAAAACAAATAGATATTTAAACATCACCTTCAACCTAAAAAAAGGTACATATCAACCATCAAGAAAACCTAATGACAAACCACTTTCCAAACACACATCTTCCAACCATTCGTCATCAATAATCAAGTAGATCCCACAATCAATTAAGCGCAGTGAAACCATCTTCAGTTAAGTTAAGACTGTGAAACAGCCCTAAAAGATAGTGGATTCATAGCAACACTCACATACAACAGCACAAAAAAAAACAACAAGAAAAGAAATATCATATGGTTCAACCCACCGTACAACAATAATGAAAAAAACAAACTCAGGAAAAATATTCATTAAGCTCATACACAAACACTCCCCCCATATCAAGCACTCTTCACAAAAAAATCAACAAAAAGACAGAAAAACCAGCTACAGTTGCACCGAGAACATGATACAAATAATAAAAAAGCACAAGAAAACAACCAAAAAATCTCCTGCACAAATCAAACCTACATGTAACTGCAGAATAAAGGACAAATTTCCCTTAAATGGAAATTGTTTGCAGAACAATATAATATACCGAGCCACTGCAAAATTAGCAGATAACAATATAAAAAAATCTACATAGGAATAACAGAAGGACCCTGGAAACAAAGAAACTATGCACACAAAACATTCTTTACAAATAGAAAATATGCAGACAGCACAATGCATCAAAACATATTTGGGAGATTAAAAACAAAAACCAAATCACACCAAAAATATCATTAAAAATAAAGAAAAAAGCACTACCTACAATAAATCCAAAAACTGTAAAGTCTGTGTGGAGGAGAAAATAGATTTAATTACCTTCCCAGACCGACATAAACTATTACATAAATGACCAGAGCGCATCTCAAAATGCAGATGCAAAACAAAAATTTAAGAATAAAAAATAAAATAAAATAAGCAAGAATGAGAAAAATAAATTAATCTAAACCAATAAATAAGTAAATAAATTAAGTAAATAATAAACAAATTACCAACACATGTACACAGACAAAAACACAAGTAAATGTAATAATAACAACCAACAATAAAATAATAATAAATAAAAAAGATAAGAAACAACACTATAAATAACCCAAAACTACATTTGGATCCCCAATTATTTCCGCTTAATAGCCCTTAAAATAATTCAAAATATAACATTTAGAACAATACAATAGACTACACAGAATGCATCACAGACCTGGATATATAGACAAGAAAAAATAAAATTAAACAATGAAATTCTATGATTAAAAAACTGAAACAACATAGTAATTGGAATGAAAACTACTAGAACTAATCCAGGACCTTTACTAGCTTTTGGGAATTCCTCTGAAGATTCTGTCTTCAGTCAGATAGCCAAAACAGAATTGCAGGTTGGTGAAGCATTTAATTAATTATTTTTTGTTTTAATTGATTTGTTTATTTGTTAGATTGATTTCTTCAACCCAAGGCAATCATGGCTCCACAATTTCCTGTCCATTGCAGGAGGAGAAGAGATTTCCATTTTTCCATATAGAGAATTCCTAGTCCCTGTTCTGAATCAACATTGGCTTTGGATTCTCAATTAAGCTCGTTGCTACTCCACTTTTTGAATAAAACCTGTCTTAGTGTGCAAAATTCCATTGAATTATTCCTCATTATATGTCCCATTTTTCAACCTATAACTCATTCTGTTATTGTTTTTTTTCTTTTTAGAAACTTTAGACTAGATTTTTAATATACCTTTTATGATTAATATCGATTGTACAGTAAGTATTAATAATTTAGATAAATTCTAATGCTGCAAATGAGACCTGTGACTGCTGCCCATAGGAAAAGTGATCTCCCAAATTTGGTGATATAATTAATTTTCCAGAGCTAGACAACAAAGGGTTCTTGTTGAAGACAGGGAAAACACTGGGTCCCCCCAATCACGTTGACCAGTTTTGTGCAAAAGTCAATATAAACAGAACACTGAAGTGACCAAAGAGTTCCAGAGTCGCCGCAAGAGATACAGACAAGACCAGACAGCAGGAGGAGCTGCCAAATCCCACATGACTTGCTGCAGAGAGAATCTTCAACTTATTACCTTGTTTCAGACTTAGCTAAATTTTACAAAGTGTCACACAGTGGAAGGGTAATATTACTGTACAAAGAACAATATAAGCTGCACAGAAATAGACCCTGAATAAATTCCTCTCTTTATTTATTTCATCTGCAAGAATGTATTTATTTTTCCTTTGTGACATAGCTTCACCAGAGTTAATGAACACAAAGATTGCAGACAATAACTCAATCTTGCCAGCTCTGTGATTAATCAACACAATGTTTTATCACAGAAGAGCACAGATAAGAATGACCAGTGGTAGCAATGACCAGGGACCTACTGGAAATAAGAACTGTTATATATAAAGTTGAAGTAGAATTTAGAAGGAACCAGAAACCTAATCCTAAACTGGAAACAAGGATGAAACTCTACTCCTATTCAAAATAAATATAGATGATAAATTTAAATTATTTACATGCAGACTATTGTCTTCACCTTTGTCACAAATATTTTGGCCATACAAAGTTACTCAAAATCAATATAAATCTGATGAAGGCGACAAAGAAATATGAAATAATAATAACAGATCATCTGAAAAATTCAAATATAAAAAATGGAAGATATTCATGATCTCTATAATATCTTTTGTAGACAGGAAGTATAAATGAAAACATTGTTGCAAGATATTTTCTATAATTATAATAATATTAATACTTATAATTTTACTCTGAGAATAGAAGACACAGGCTTTTACTCTTTGGGAAAAATCACAAAATTATATTTGTACAGTCACTGCGGATCTTCCAGACAGTACCTCCTCATTATACTTTTCTTTCTAATTAACCCTAGAACACTAACCATCAATTAAAGTCATACCACCACTAACCATGGGTATATCATACTCATTTTGAAATATCAAAAAAATTTAAATATAAATCTTTTATATTAAATATTTTACATGCAGGTGACGGAGTTATAACTTATTGGTTCTTTTTTAATCCTTCACCAGGGTCTCTCTCTAATGCTATAATTACTAAAACCTTTGGCCTCAATCTCTTTTTCCTCAGGCGTTGGGTTGTATCCCACTTCGCATTTAGGTGAGGTAATTCTTTCTCTTCTTTCTTCATTTCAGCTAATACCAATATGAACTCTCACCAATACAGCATTTTCCAAATTCAGGAATACACTAAGAACAATACCAATACACATACGTATGAACACTCACTACAATACACACACACATAATATTCACCACAAAACTCAATGTAACTGTCCATGTGCTTGTAACTCTTGTTGTTAATGCATATATTTGTTTGTATATAATTATCGGTCTTGTTTGTTTTCTTTGTCTTCTTTGGACTTAATTAAAGTCCAACATTCTCGTAGCTGGACCACTAGTAGGAAATTTTAACCCATGTGCGTTAATTACATTTCACCACACAGTCCTCTACACAGGAACTTCAAACTTTGTACTTTGAGTTAACATTAATAGGAACTGAAAAGCATATTATTTAGGTAAGAAAATCAGGTACTGAAAATTGTAATTAAAATAGAAAAATTTATATTTGGGTACTATATACCCATGGTTAGTGTTCTGGGGTTAAAAGCAAAATAAGAAAAGATAGAGGTTACATATCCCATAAAAAATCTGTTTTCAATGCATCCATCCTTTTAAAATGAATACTGTCATCATCATCACATGCCATATCCCTGTCCTCTAACATATCTAGCCCTTTTAATATATCTCAAAAAACTGGCTGGACAGATATGAACACCCACCCATCCATGGGGTAATTCAGTCAGAAATGAAATCATTAAGTAAGTTTATACTGTGTTACCATCAAATTCTTCATGATAATACACTAGTCCATTTGCTACAATTTCCAAAGACAACTGTTACCTGGATGAGATTAAGGTGAATGTAATGAGGCGACTCATGAAAGAAGACTTTGTAGACAGATTTTAGATGTGAAAGAGTTGGTAGAAATATTTAAATGGGACCCTTAACATTCCAAATACCAAATCATTTCTGTTTTAAAATCCTGAAAATTGTTTTCTTAGATCAATGATTAAGGAAAATTAATCCTATAGTTCTTAAAGAAGCTAATACTTCATCAGACATCGTAGACTGGAAATTAAATTCACAAAGAACTGTACCAAATAGCAGAAACCACATCACTTGAACACTTTCAACAGCAGCAAAAACAAAAATGAGTAAAAACATTTAACTCAAATAACAAATAATTATATAATGAAGATGTTGACTTTCCACATTACCTTAAACAAAAATTTTATTTAGAAAAACCTCCACCAATAACAAAAAAAGTGATAAACAGTGAACTTAAGAAAACTGTTATAAGAGAAAAATATAGAATTAAACTGAAATTATCTCTAATAGAATACCAAATGTTCCTGTATAGAAATGGTCAATCTTAAAATTACCAAATCCAAAGTACTATTGCTAAAAAGTAGGTTAATTTTAACATTAAATGACAAGATGTTTGTTTACTGGATAGACTTTAGATGCACAATATAAAGCACTGCTAAAAAAAAAGCAAGTTAATTTTGCTAACAATTCATTCAGAGAGAATTTGCTCCTCATTACGTTCTTCAGTTACTGTCACCCAATCCCAAACATGGCTTAGATTTTTTAACAATTTTCATTGTCAACCTTTTTCCTACAGACACTTCTGAGACTGAAAAACAGTGCCCTCCTTCTCATTCCAGCCCTTTTACATAGAGCTTGTCAACTCACCTATGCAAAAACACCAACAAGCCAGCTCCAATTGACGTATTATGCTGGCAGTGTCCTGCCGTACAGTAGTCGCCAAATGGCAAAGCGAGAGGGTCTACAGTCAATAATAGTCAAATAGTGCTGGCTGCCAACATGTGTAACATCTATCCCCAGCCTGTTCCAAACATAGGTAGTACTCAATTTTTTTGCCATATTGCACCGGTGCCAGGTCAATTGACTGGCACACCTCAAAATCCTTGCACTACTGTTCTAACATCCATCTTTTTGACTGCCGGCTTCTGATCTTCGAAATAGAGCATATATTTAATCCCAGGGTTCCCTAAGACACCCACACATTACAGACTTTTACAGCTATTTTAACAAATGAAGATAAAAAAACTACACAGTTTCAAAATATTACCCAAGAGTAGATTTCTTGAAATAAGGAATTTTTTTTAGATTAAACCAATATAGTAAATAATGCATTGGTTTCACATATCTACACAAACCACTGAAATATTTTATAATTATCTTTCAAACTCTTTTTCTGATTGCTCTAATAGCAAGTTCATTTATGTGTAACTGTCATACAGGAATAAAGTGTTGTTTTTTTTTGGGTTTGAAAATGAATTGCCAGAGAGCAAACACAGTCAACCTCATCTTGAAATAATTAGATGTGATGGTAAAGAAAAAAAAATTTATATATATATATATATATATATATATATATATATATATATATATATATATATTACTAATAATAATACTCAGTTGTGAAAAAATCCTTGATAGCACAATTTGTAAGTCTATCAAAACAAATTGGTACCCGAGGGGAAAATGGAAAAAAAAAAAGAAAAAACTAGAAACATCTGAACAGGGCAAATAAATCATCCAGTGCCTTAAGTTTTTAGTCCAAAGAAAAAACCCTAAGCAGTAATAAAGCTAAAATGTAGAGTGCTCAATATGCTAAGTAGAGCAGGAGAAATGAAATAAATCTTAAAGAGCCAGGAACAACCTACCAAGGTTTCACATAAATGGATTTTCAGGGTAAGCTGGCTAAAGAGGAAATGATATGAAACAGTATTTATTGATAAACTACTAAAACTAATTAGCATAAAACTTTGTGACAAAAGTAGATAGAGAGAGAAAAACAAACAAAAAAAAACAAGAGCCTCTATTCCAATGACCAGGATTTTATGCCTACACCTATTTAAAATTCAGATCTTGATTTAATAAATTATTAGGTTCATCGGAGGTGGCTATTGCTAATTTGTCCTCATATATAACAAGCAATACTTGTCCACTGCTTTATACTTATGGCATTTCTGGGGTCAATACATCTTCCTGTTTAATATTCCATATCTATGTAGACAGGCTAGTGCTGTGTTTGTAATTTTCATACTTAAAGTTTTTGAAATTACCTTGGGTGGATCCTATGTTAAATTTAACATTTTCATTACTACTATTAGGTTTATTTCTGTGTATTTCAACTTTGTAAACCACACATTTGTTGGCACCTGCCCTTAATTGGGCAGGCATTTTATTCCTACAGTTACATTTAGGGGGTTGGAGTGAGGCTAATGAAAAAAAAACAGTAACCATTCAGTAAATTCAAGCTATCCCAGCTGGTATTTCAACCTTGAGTCGTTCCTTCTTGAGTTCTGTCTCAAAATCACACTAACTGGCCGTTCTTGCCATCAACCATGAACGTCCCTGAAGAACTCCCCGACTCGGAAAAAAGTAGTTGTTTTTATAATTGTTCAATGTACCCATAATCCCTGTGCCTTCAATGATCCCATAATTCATTTCGTCCCATGTCCCATAATGCATTGCATCCTTATTGCATAAAATGCGATGCCTGTCCCTCCTCATTCTTTTTACGTTATCTGTCCGAGGATGGATTTTACATGCTAATGATGCCGGGGACTTATGCCACTAATTTGTTCCATGATCTAAAAAACATACCTAAAATTTTTTGTTATGTGTTTTATAAGAAAATGCCATATATAAATAAAATACTGTATAAAAAACACTTCAAAATTTTTTTGTTATGTGTTTTAATAAGAAAAATGTATATATAAATGGAGAAATACTGAAGATGCTGACAATTCAATAGAATGTACTGCAAAAATCTGAACTTATTAAGTATGTGTTGCATTTACCTTTGATCAGATGAAGATTTCCTCATTTTCATCACAAAGGAGTGTTTTTACGAAAAAATAACTGAATCTTATTTGGCTTTCAGAATGTTTTGAAGTTTTACAAGTGTCATTAAATTCATCTGCAGCGGTGTTTTGATAAAAAACCTCTTTTTCAAAGAGGTGTGAATAAGATCCTCCCTTTTCCTCATGTTTCAAATTCTTTTTATCTTAAATTCGTGGTCGATAAAAATGCAACCACCCTGCGTTTCACCCCCCATGTCACCTATTTGTTTTTATCTTCCATGTGTTGATAAACCCCCACCCTACTTCTTTATCACCTCAGTTTCCTCCATGTGTTGCTCAATCAGTTGTTGCTTTCAATGTCAAATATTCATCCCATGTCCAGGGGCCTAGGAATTGCCAAGAAATACAATCTCCTCCACCACTGCTGCTTCAGGTTTTCGAGTCTTTCAAAGTGTTTTTCGACAACCTCAAGCAACAACTTCTTCCACAGAAATCAAGGTCCCTCTTTTGGAACCTCTGCCAGGCCATAACAATATTCTGGGGCATATCATGATGTTATAGTTGTCCTTCCAGAAATCATGAAGGGCAAGATTTGTGCTCAACAACCAGAAAAAGTAGCAATGGAACAGGTGCTTAGTGATTATCTTGAAATTAGAAATCATTTGCTGGTCCATGGGTTGCAGGATACGAGTGGTGTTGGGTGGAAGGTAAACTTGAACTTTCCACATAAGTCATCTTTTCGAGGTTTGCGTGACCTCCCCCAAGAAAGGCTTGCAAGGATAGATTATTTTCTATTTGAGATATTTCTTAACGTCAGGACCAAATACCAAATTCACCACTCCTGAGAACTGCCTGCCTCCCATGCAAAGGTTTGAACATCCACATAACCTGCAGTTTTTTTTTCAAAAAAATGATTTAAGGCTGTGGAGTTTCTGAGAAAATAAAGGAGTAACAGTGAAATTAATTTTTGCAGTCACTTGTTGGCATTTGGGTACAAAGTGCAAAGTCCCAAAATCCTTCAGGGGTTTGTGGCCTGGCATCCTCTTTCTTCTTTGGCATTTTTTTCCCTGAAATGTCCTGTCTTGTCTGAGTTGAAGACTGGGGTATGTATCCTTGGCTGCTATTGTTTAAAGGGAAAGTTTTAAGGTAAATGCTCAGCTGCCTTTATATCTGCACTCACCTTTGCTACACTGACAGACAAAAATAAAGATCCTCTTTTAAAATTCTTGAACTAGCCCTGAAGGCCAATTACACAACAACCTGAACATCCTGTGAATATAATAAGAGTAATGAAATAATTAAAATACTACACTCAGAAATATAGACAGATAAAAAATAGTGCTCCTCCTTCTCTGCTTCTTAATCTCCACATTATCACTATAGTTTCTTTATTATTTCATGGATAGATGTCCTGTTCATCTTTATTTTAATGTCCGTAGCTGGCATCCCCTATGAGGCAAATAAAGAAACAGCAACCAGCGAGTAAATTCATTCACTCAGCTGGTATTTCAAACAGTCGTTCTTCTTGAGTTCTGTCTCAAATCACACTAACAGATTGTTCTTGCCGTCAACCGTGAACGCCCTCAAAGAACTTCCCCACTTGGGAAAAAAAGTAGTTGTTTTATAGTTGTTCATACCCATAACTCTTTGCGTCTCTAAGCGTGATCCCATAATTCATTGCGTCCATGTCCCATAATGCATTGCGTCCATGTCCCATAATACATTGCATCGTTTTGG
>CAHIKZ030001953.1:182500-380660 GCA_903632075.3 Acanthosepion pharaonis | reverse complement strand
CCATACTCTTATAAAGGAGTAGATATAAAGGAGTAGATACCATACTCTTAGAAAGGAGTAGATATAAAGGAGTAGATACCATACTCTTAGAAAGGAGTAGATATAAAAGAGTAGATACCATACTCTTAGAAAGGAGTAGATATAAAGGAGTAGATACCATACTCTTATAAAGGAGTAGATATAAAGGAGTAGATACCATACTCTTAGAAAGGAGTAGATATAAAGGAGTAGATACCATACTCTATAAAGGAGGATATAAAGGAGTAGATACCATACTCTTAGAAAGGATATAGATATAAAAGAGTAGATACCATACTCTTATAAAGGAGATATAAAAGAGTAGATACCATACTCTTAAGGTGAATAAAAGAGTTATAAAGGAGTAGATACCATACTCTTAGAAAGGAGTAGATAAAAGATACCATACTCTTAAAGGGAAGTAGATACCATACTCTTAGAAAGGAGTAGATATAAAAGATACTACTCTTAAAGGAGTAGATATAAAGGAGTAGATACCATACTCTTAGAAAGGAGTAGATATAAAAGGAGTAGATACCATACTCTTAGAAAGATATAAAAGAGATACCATACTCTTAGAAAGGATATAAAAGAGTAGATACCATACTCTTAGAAAGGAGTAGATATAAAAGAGTAGATACCATACTCTTAGAAAGGAGTAGATATAAAAGAGTAGATACCATACTCTTAGAAAGGAGTAGATATAAAAGAGTAGATACCATACTCTTAGAAAGGAGTAGATATAAAAAAGGGAGTAGTAGATACTATACTAGAAAGGAGTAGATATAAAAGGTAGATATAGATACCATACTCTTAGAAAGGAGTAGATATAAAGAGTAGATACCATACTCTTAGAAAGTAGATATAAAAGAGTAGATACCATACTCTTAGAAAGGAGTATACTCTTAGATATAAAGGAGTAGATACCCATACTCTTAGAAAGGAGTAGATATAAAAGCAGTAGATACCATACTTTAGAATATAAAGGAGTAGATACCATACTCTTAGAAAAGGGAAAAAAGTAGATACCATACTCTTAGAAAAGGAGAGATATAAAGGAGTAGATACCATACTCTTAGAAAGGAGTAGATATAAAGGAGTAGATACCATACTCTTAGAAAGGAGTAGATATAAAGGAGTAGATACCATACTCTTAGAAAGGAGTAGATATAAAGGGGTAGATACCATACTCTTAGAAAAAGGAGATAGATATAAAAGAGTAGGATACCATACTCTTAGAAAGGAGTAGATATAAAGGAAAGTAGATACCATAGAAACTTAGAAAGGAAAAGTAGATATAAAGGAGTAGATACCATACTCTTAGAAAGGAGTAGATATAAAGGAGATAACATACTCTTATAAAAAATAACAAAAAACAAGATCAAAACAAAAAATTGGAATGTGTAAACTTTTATGTATTTTAGGCGATCATGACTATCCACAATGTCCTATTTCTTGTGGTCCTTAGCAGTGTTTTTCCCTTTTCTAAGACTACCGCCGCCTCTTCTGTAATCCACTCACACAAGTTTGTCAGGTAGCTGCCTTTCATTATCTCCCTTTCACTCGTTATGCCTTGTGAGAGTTAAGTTTTCCAAGCCTTGCTTCATCATTATGTGTTCAAGAAATTTCTATCTGATTCTGATTATAAGTGCTCTTTTTTATACTTGGTTGTAATATTAAATAACTGCTTGATTGTGAAACTTTTCTTTGTACCAAGGAATTGGTGAGGTGCTAGGAATTTGGGAGATAGATTGAAAAAAAATAATGAAAAAGAAACGGTTCAGAGATTTAATCTTCAAGTTTTTCTGTGGAGTGAATTATTCCAAACATGTCCAAACCCTCTCAACTAAGAAAAGGATTATAAAAATGACCATGTCACATTTCCTGAAGACTGTTTGCAGCACTGAAGAATATATATATATATATATATATATATATATATATATATATATATATATATATATATATATATATCGGTATCACAATGCCATAAATAATGATTTTGAGACGCAATTGCAAACGTCGACTCGAAGACAGCGCCCTCTGAAAAATTCCTCCAAACATTAGCAGATTCACTTTCGTCAACACACACACACACACACACACACACACACACACACACACACACACTCCCAAATCTGTCGTTCCCTAAATATTTCTAGCTTTTGTCTCCTGGGCTCATAGGCCACATCCATAGCGCCTCACTTTCACACACATGAAGATATTTCTTTCTCAGTATAGCGATATTCAAGACAATCACGCGTTATAAACACCGACACAAAGGCACACACAGACACACAGACACACACACAAACATATACACGTAAACCAATTTATTTAGTTGGTTTAGCAAGGTAAGTCAGGGTAAGGCCTATTACTCTTAATATTATAGACCGTGGGGAAGGCATGAAGTCTGCAGCAGAATGAAAAAATGACTGATAGAAATAAAATAAAAATTTCTCTTATTGTTTCTTTATTTCTATCTTCAGTTCAGGCAATGTTTTCTTTTGAAACAATTCTCCAGAACCTGGAAATGACATGCAACTAATTTCTCACTACAATACGTCCACTGGCAAAGCATAAACATTTGTCATCACTCAGCTTGCTCCCAACACTCTCAGTACGAGCAAAGTGCTTCCATTATTAATTGATATGCGCATCTATCTCCGGGAAGAGTTAGCAGTTTTCCTAACCATTTTCAGTGGGTTACTGTATACATTCAAAGATTATGCATTTATTTTGCAAACTTTGAAATCTGAAAGCCATAAGAAGTTTGAAAATTCTCTCCATTCATTTTGTTTGCATCAAAAGTAATATATGTAGTAGTTTTACGGATGTGATTGTCAAAGAAAGAAAGCAGATGTGTTCACAGGCGGATTTGATTGGTTTCGAACGACAGTAATTGGCGGTTTTTTACTTTACTTTTTTCATAAAAAAAGTGGCTGAATTTTGTTAAGACGTTTAAATGCGAGAAAATATAACGTAATTTGACAGAAATACAGGGGAGGTAATTTCTGAACGCAGAGTGCAAAACAAACATCAGTTTGTAAATACAAAACAAACAAAACGTTGATACATACAAGAACATATGGATATTATATGGGGATATATCAATTCATGAGTAAATAGATGCATATATAACATACACCTTCTCAAACACAAATACACACATATATATATAGTTCAAAGTTTGCTGTATTTATGATGCAAAAATATTCAATATCAGAGCACACACACACACACACACTACACACACACACACACATACACACACACACACACACACACACACACATATATATATATATATATATATGTAGCATTTGTAGATATCGAAATTTTGGACACAGATAGAAATCAACACAACCGTATAGTGACTGTCAGTTTCATACTTCAAACGATGTTGAGACTTATATATATATATATATATATATATATATATATATATATATATATATATATATATATATCACACAAGCATATATATATATGTATATATATGTGTGTGTCTGTGTGTGTGATTATGTACTTGTATATGTGTGTGAAGATAGATAGATGCATAGATAGATAAATGTGTGCTTATGTTCGTATTTGATAAACAGACCAAGGAAAGAGCTGTAAATAAAATTATCTAGTAATATATATATTTCAAGTATATATATGTATATATATAAAACCAAGTATATGATTGGTGTATACGGAATAAATTCCAATAACCAACAATTACTATTCTTAAAAGAGAACTCAATACAGAATAGAGCCAATATAATTATTTATTTAAAAATTATAACATAGATATGTTATAAAATCACTACAAAAATAGCCATTTTGTTTCAAAATCTCTGGTGTCTTATCAAGTGATGATGTTGAATGTTTATTGTAGAATAAAGGTTTAAAAAGGTTCAAATTAATTAACCACCACTCGTAAGGGGAAACGCTGTTACATCTCTCTCTCTCTCTCTCTCTCTCTCTCTCTATATATATATATATATATATATATATATATATATATATATATATATATATACGCTGTTACACAAACACACACACACACACACACACACACACACATATATATATATATATATATATATATATATATATATATATATATATATTTATACTGTTTGTAGATATAGAAATTTGAACGCAAAAAGAAATCAACACCACGGTATAGTGACTGTCTGTTTCATACTTCAAACGATCTTTAGACTATATATATATATATATATATATATATATATATATATATATATATATATATATATATATGAGTGTGTGTGTGTGTGTGAATATAAATTAAATGACCAGATATTAGCAGCTGTATATGTGTTCGATAGCGTGCATATGCTGATTTAATTTAATTTTGGTGCAAACAAAACAGTGCTCAATATAGTTAAACAGAACTATGAAGCATATATTAATAAATACCCATATATCTATGTATATAGTACAAATTAAAGTTTCATGGTTTCTCAAGTCATCAGGCATATATGGCGATCGGTTCGCTTATAACAGTGGTTTTTTAAAATACTAATTGTTAGCTCCATGTTTACCATTTAAATGTGAGCAACCAATCTCTTCGCGACCGCCATCTTTTCCACTCCATAAGAAAAAGTGATAATTCTCATTTTTTATCACGACTTGATTATCTTCTCAGATACCGGTGACGATTAATTGACCACAATTTCTTTCAAGCATGGCTGGCTGAAAAGTGATATGCATGTGCAATATGCATGATGGTGCAGTAAGGAGAAACGCACGTACAAGTGTTGGGAAAAAACAATCAGACCGTGAATATCTTCTTGTCTGTCTATCTGTCTATGAAGGACTAGTTCTTGTAGGAGTTCGTGACTCAAGAGGTCCGTGCCTCAAGGGTACGTGATTGTAGGGGTCCGTGACTCTAGGGATCCGAGACTTAAGGGGCCTGTGACTAAAAAATGGTTAAGAAACACTAGCTTAGAGCTACAAAGGTTTGGAAATTTTGCAAATACAGTACACAGGAGGGTGCTGAAAAGTCGTTCCGCCAGATTCAATTCCGAAAACCACCAGTACGAGACTCGGCTGAAAATATTTCAATTCACCATCGTAAGACAATTTGTGATTGAATAATTTCGCTCGAAGTTAGAATAAACAAAAACAAAAACAAAGATAGCGTATTTCACTTATTCTATTGTTTGATTGATTCATTTTCTACGTCTTATCAACCCTTGTTAGAATTTTTGGTGATAATAAGGGTTTAGCGATACAAGTGTTACTAATTCACCTATAGCTGGAGGAGGGGAGAGAAAGTGGATTCGTACCTTTTTCAAGGGTATTTATGTGTAAGTTAATATAACGGAACCAACGTGTATTGGAACTTGGTTCTCTGATTAACAATTCCTAGCCATTATCCATTACACCATCTGTACATACATGCTTACGGCATCTAGTATTCCCAAGCGGTCATACATCTCGGTATGGACTCACTTATTCTTGTCGTTAAACTTCGTGTTAGACGTTGGGCTAAACAGTTTTTTTTTTAGCTGACGAAGGACAGAAAACTTTAGTATGACAACGTTAAATGATATGATCTCATCGAAAAGCAACATTTTTGTTAATCATTTCACCCCCTGCAAGACAGTAAATCCACAAAGACACAAGGGGTTACTGAGTGTGAAAGAATAAAGAAAAGAAAACATCAACGGGTGAGAAATATAGAAGAATAATCAAGAAGACAGTAGATAACGATTGACATTGAGTTTAAATTTTTGAAGATTAAAGTTGACTGGAGAGCATGGGGTCGAAAGAGAGTTCCACAAGCAAGAAGTTCAAGAAAAGAAACTGTTAGCATAGAACTTGCGGTTACATCTAGCCAATTCAACTGTGAATTGATGCGATCTTACCGCTAATCTAGAACTGAGCTTAAATTCATAAAGTCTTGGCATAATAGCGAAGAGTTCATCTCAACAATTACTATGAAAATATTTATGCTAAATGCACAGGGAAACTACATTAAGGCGGCGTGAAAGTGACCGAATTCGAGACGCCAGGCCAGGACAAATAATATTACTGATTCTTCTTTGGATTTTATAAAGAATCTCTAGGTATACAGCAAGAGCACCGGACTATTGCGCAATAAAACGACTGTTTAGGCAACTAATTAAGCCATAGTTAACCGATAATTCACGTTTAAGTATCATTCTCAACGCGAATATGATAGCATCGGATACAGTGGCAAGCAAATCGACGTCCGATAAGATAAAATTAATACAAGGTAAGCAGTTATATTACAGGGTGGTCCGAAAGTCTCGTCACCCCTAACTCTCTTCCAAACTGTAGGAGTTCGTGTCAGTCATCTGAAATAAAAAAAAAAGTTATATTATGTAGACAAGACTTTCGGACCACCCTATATTTTAAGTAACGTAGGGCACCTCGTGGTGGTGTAATGGTTAGCAAACTTGTCTCGCTAGAACAATTACGACTGAGTAGTGAGTTCGACTCTCACTTGGTGCTCTCTAATTTCGGTCTTGTGCTATGCTTGGAAAATCACTATATTTTAAGTAACGTAGATTTTATATTAATGAGATGTTATACTAAACGTTTTCAGGGGATGTGGTTGTCTAGTTTGGAATTCAACATTATGAAATAGTCTCGAAGATAGTTTGCTAGCATCAGATGCATACGGAGTCTTTAGTTGTTTGCGTATAATAAATTTTGGCGGAAAGGTATGTTAAAACGAAAAAAGATTTGATACATCTAAATATAGAAGGTAAATTTTTTTCTAGAAAGTAAACAAAGCATTAAGACCGAAGAAAATGTCGTTAGCGTGTTTAGCTGCTATGTCATTTTTTAATCTCCTATATGCCAGTGAATGCCGGATAATCTCTTCACATATTAACAAAGGGCCTTGAAACAAATGAGAATAGCAAGGACCTCACATGTGGGCAACGAGGTCGTTTTAAGTAAAACGCAAGAAAAGGCGACAGACGCTTAGTTGAAATTTCTAGGGCACATAATAAAGAAAGAAGGCTAGGAAAATATGACACTCACAAGACATATTCAAAACAGCGAGTAACCTACTTAACGAGCTTGTGTAAATGGATAGCAGAACAGCGATTTGGGAGAGATAACAAAAAGACAAAGTTTACTAAGAGTTACGAGGATGTTGTGGAGAGCCATGTCCACTCACGTCCTGAAGGGTCAAAGCACTTAGAAGAAGAAGAATCCACCAGTTAAATTTTTTACTTGTCTCACCTTTTTAGTTTTGATGTTGTACTATTTTGGTCTCATAAAAGACTCTGAAAACGCCCCCGCGTCCTTGTGGGTGACAAATTATTTTCCACTCTACAACCTCTCTTTCTCACAGACAAAACGGTGAGAAGTAAGTTCCATTCGAGCAGCTTCTTCCCACTAACCGACTCCCAAGAGGATGTTTTCCTAATCTCTACGATCTTAACCTGTTCAAGTCTTGGGTTAACCGTGATCTTGCCCACATAATCGCATAAACTCTGCCTCTTGCTCTGTAACCCTCTACCTCGAGTGGCTGCTGTGCCTTTCCAGCAAGCAACCCGCTAGTGACCCGTTGGTGGGCCGCCGGTGGCAACGCCAGCCGTCCTCTGGTGACAGCCACCGGCGGGCGACAAGCGTTTTGCAAATCCGTACTCCATACACGAGTAATCGTCAGTTCTCCGCCAGCGGTACTCTAGTAGTTCGCCAGTGGTAAATCACCATGTGGAAGACTCACATTGCCGAGACGAACACGCCGGCGAACCGACAACGGGACATCAGTGGTAAACGCTAGTCGCATGCCACTCATCAGCCGGAAGTGGCTCACTGGTAGCTTGCGTGTAGGGTTGTACAGGGCGAACCTCAATGTAAAAAGTAATAGTTGATACATTTCGTGTATGAAATTTTTAAACAACTGAGTGCTTGTGTAAATGCCTGGCAGAACAGAGATTAGGAGATATAGCAAAAAAAAAAAAAACTACTAAGAGCTACAAGTGACATGAATTTGTGGATTTGAAGTGTTTGGTATTTACTAATTCCGCATCCTAATGTTTTTATGATTGATTCAGAGTATTTACAACCACTGCTTTCAGTGCAATTCCTGATGTCCCGTTAAATACCCTATCTAACTATCCATAGTACCTATGTTAATATTATATTTATCTCTCCGTTTCTGTCTGCCTGTCATTTGATTTCAGATTATTAAGGTATGCATTTTTAAGTTAAAAAGCAGGTTACTGCTTCATTAAGTAGTTTCAACGGGGGTCTTTTTGCTTGTTTTCTTTCATTCATCTCATTATCGTGGATTTCGAAATAAAAAAATTAAATAAAAAAATTTCTCTCCACCAAAAAAACTACTGAGCAGCATAAATAATAAATACATCCTAATTCGTATTTGTCGTTCTGGTTAAAAAAATAGAATGAGAAAAATTTGAAATTGAGAAAGAAATTATTTAAGAGATTTATTTAGGAGATGGTTATAACTTCAAAACGGCTTCATATTTGGTAAAAATGTGTAGGGGAGTTATAAGTCTGAATAAATAATTACAAACACGCTAACATTTATACACACAAAAAACGCTTGCAGAAAATTAGAAACAGCAAGACATGTAAACAACAAAACGAATATTCTTTATTATCTGGTTGTTATATAGTGTTGGAGACACGAGAGACCGTAACACTGACTAAAATTGTGAGTTGGATGTTATATGGTGTTGGAGACACGAGAGACCGTAATACTGAGTAAAATTGTCAGTTGGTTGTTATATAGTGTTGGAGACACGAGAGACCGTAATACTGACTAAAATTGTGAGTTGGATGTTATATGGTGTTGGAGACACGAGAGACCGTAATACTGAGTAAAATTGTCAGTTGGTTGTTATATAGTGTTGGAGACACGAGAGACCGTAACACTGACTAAAATTGTGAGTTGGATGTTATATGGTGTTGGAGACACGAGAGACCGTAATACTGAGTAAAATTGTCAGTTGGTTGTTATATAGTGTTGGAGACACGAGAGACCGTAATACTGACTAAAATTGTGAGTTGGATGTTATATGGTGTTGGAGACACGAGAGACCGTAATACTGAGTAAAATTGTCAGTTGGTTGTTATGTAGTGTTGGAGACACGAGAGACCGTAATACTGACTAAAATTGTGAGTTGGATGTTATATGGTGTTGGAGACACGAGAGACCGTAATACTGACTAAAATTGTCAGTTGGATGTTATATGGTGTTGGAGACACGAGAGACCGTAATACTGACTAAAATTGTGAGTTGGATGTTATATGGTGTTGGAGACACGAGACCGTAATACTGACTAAAATTGTCAGTTGGATGTTATATGGTGTTGGAGACACGAGAGACCGTAATACTGACTAAAATTGTGAGTTGGATGTTATATGGTGTTGGAGACACGAGAGACCGTAATACTGACTAAAATTGTCAGTTGGTTGTTATATAGTGTTGGAGACACGAGAGACCGTAATACTGAGTAAAATTGTCAGTTGGTTGTTATATGGTGTTGGAGACACGAGAGACTGTAATACTGACTAAAATTGTGAGTTGGATGTTATATAGTGTTGGAGACACGAGAGACCGTAATACTGAGTAAAATTGTCAGTTGGTTGTTATATAGTGTTGGAACACGAGAGACCGTAACACTGACTAAAAATTGTGAGTTGGATGTTATATGGTGTTGGAGACACGAGACCGTAATACTGACTAAAATTGTCAGTTGGTTGTTATGTAGTGTTGGAGACACGAGCGACCGTAATACTGACTAAAATTGTGAGTTGGATGTTATATGGTGTTAGAGACACGAGAGACCGTAATTCTGAGTAAAATTGTCAGTTGGATGTTATATGGTGTTGGAGACACGAGAGACGTAATACTGACTAAAATTGTCAGTTGGATGTTATATGGTGTTGGAGACACGAGAGACCGTAATACTGACTAAAATTGTCAGTTGGTTGTTATGTGGTGTTGGAGACACGAGCGACCGTAATACTGACTAAAATTGTGGGAGTTGGATGTTATATGGTGTTGGAGACAGTTGACTTGTTAGTTGGATGTTATATGGTGTTGGAGACACGAGAGACCGTAATACTGACTAAAATTGTGAGTTGGATGTTATATGGTGTTGGAGACACGAGAGACCGTAATACTGACTAAAATTGTCAGTTGGTTGTTATATAGTGTTGGAGACACGAGCGACCGTCAGGTTGATGTTATATGGTGTTGACTAAAATTGTGTCAGTTGGATGTTATGTAGTGTTGGAGACACGAGACCGTAATACTGACTAAAATTGTCAGTTGGATGTTATATGGTGTTGGAGACACGAGAGACCGTAATACTGACTAAAATTGTGAGTTGGATGTTATATGGTGTTGGAGACACGAGAGACCGTAATACTGACTAAAATTGTGAGTTGGTTGTTATATAGTGTTGGAGACACGAGAGACCGCAATACTGACTAAAATTGTCAGTTGGATGTTATATGGTGTTGGAGACACGAGAGACCGTAATACTGACTAAAATTGTGAGTTGGATGTTATATGGTGTTGGAGACACGAGAGACCGTAATACTGACTAAAATTGTGAGTTGGTTGTTGTTGGAGTGTTGGAGACGCGAGAGAGTTGGATGTTATATGGTGTTGGAGAGTAAAATTGTCAGTTGGATGTTATGTGGTGTTGGAGACACGAGAGACCGTAATACTGACTAAAATTGTGAGTTGGATGTTATATAGTGGTGTTGGAGACCGTAATACTGAGAAAATTGTCAGTTGGTTGTTATGTAGTGTTGGATACACTGACTAAAATTGTCAGTTGAGTTGATGTTATATGGTGTTGGAGACACGAGCGACCGTAATACTGACTAAAATTGTGAGTTGGATGTTATATGGTGTTGGAGACACGAGAGACCGCAATACTGACTAAAATTGTCAGTTGGATGTTATATGGTGTTGGAGACACGAGAGACTGTAATACTGACTAAAATTGTCAGTTGGATGTTATATGGTGTTGGAGACACGAGAGACTGTAATACTGACTAAAATTGTGAGTTGGATGTTATATGGTGTTGGAGACACGAGCGACCGTAATACTGACTAAAATTGTGAGTTGGATGTTATATGGTGTTGGAGACACGGGAGACCGTAATACTGAATAAAATTGTCAGTTGGTTTGTATGTAGTCTTGGAGACACGAGAGACCGTAATACTGAGTAAAATTGTGAGTTGGTATCAAATGTAGAACAAATATAGATTGAAATCCGACAGAATGATTGGACTGGGTAGTTCTCGTCTAAATATGACGACAGTACTCTATTTTATGCCTGGTCTGGCTCTTGTAAACGTAGAGGATAGCACAAGGACTCAGTACAGGGAGTTGAGCAATTTTTCTGCATCTTTAGTGATAGATCGTATGTACGAGTACCACTTTAGGTCAAGGCTGAGTTTAAGGCCTCTCCTTGGGGGGCATCCATTCATCGCGACTGGTTATTGATGGGGGTCCGATAAGTGATTATGTAACATAACTAGTTTCTCAAATGTTATGACTATTTTCTATTTCACACAAATATTTCAAACAAGTTAATACACATTTTCAATTCGCTCTGCAATTGCTATAACGAATAGATAGGCGAAAGGTCTAATATATGTTCTCGTGCTCCAGGAAGAAAGGTTATTTTCCTTGAATATAGAAAGAAAAATACTACGAATACTATAAAGAAATTCAAGACTTTTAAAGCTAGCGGAGATTCTTTCAAGCCTCCGTAGAGGCGGTGTTACTGCTTAGTGACACTGCTTGACCTTTAACTAAGACCCCAGAGTCTCAGCTTGATGAAACCTACACTCGGATCCTGAGAGCTAAACTTAACAGTTAAGAATCTTCTAGACCGGTTGACATCCAAAGCTATAAAACCCAGTCTGTTCTGCTATTTACCCATAGCTGAGGGCGGTGAGAAAAAGAGGATTCATACGTTTCCCAAGGGTATTAGCACGTAAGTGAATGTAATGGATTCCTCAATACGAGTCGCTATCCACTACTTCGCACACGGTGGAGTAGTGGATAGTTGAGACAACATACAAATCGCAGTTCTATTGACCCATCCTTGATATTTCTATAATCTTACGCGAAGGCCGAATGCACACAACAAACAAGAACTTTCGAGTTATCTATTGCTCGAGATACTTAGCCATGGAGCAAGACAGGTTGGTCGCCCAGCAACCACATACATTGGTCAGCTATATTATCTATCATATCATACCACCCTAATAACCTTCCGACCTTGATGTAGGACCGTGATGGTTGGCGTAATAGACTCATTAATGTCCGAGCTAGCTCGACCGAATAAATAATAGTACAGCTAACTTTAAATTGGTATACGGCAAAAGACGCAATAAGTTTGTAATATTATTCGAATTACTTAGCTCAAACATTGTCAACCATTATTATCAATTCATAACAATCGTAGAATGATGATCTTGGGGGGGTGCTACAATAAAAAGTAATTGAAATTAATATGAAGAAATACTCGTAAAAATATAATAAACAATGATGGAATTGGCTTGGAACTCACACTAAACCGGAAGCCAAGTGCAAAATTAATTTGAGATAACCCCAGACGAGGGTGGCGGTCGATGATTCACCCGTTGTCAGCAGTGTCGCCAGAGGCGGACACCTGTGGGCCGGACTGCGCGCATGAGAAAAAATCAAACATTGGACACATATATATATAAACACCCATCCCAGCCAGGAGTAGGGGTGAGGTGACGCAGGATATGATATACTGCAACATAGCCACTGTCTATAAGAATAAGGGGAACCGAAGCGATTGCAACAGTTACAGAGGAGTCTCCCCGCTGTACACAGTCGGGAAGGTCATTGTACGTGTGGTCCTCGGAATACTACAGGAGCCCACTGAAAGGGTGTATCCCGAAGCCCAGTGTCGTTTCAGGTCGGAGTGTTCCACGATTGACATGATTTTCTCCCTTAGACAACTACAGGAGAAATACTGGAAACTGGGACAACCAATGTACATTGCCTTCATCGACCTCACAAAAGTTCGATCTTGTTAGCAGGGACGGCTTGTTCAAAATACTCGACAGGATCGGCTGTTCTCGGAGCTTGTCGAGTCGTTTCATGTGGATATGAAGGGCATCATACAATTTGGCGATTCTTATTCGGAAGCTTTCAGTATACGCAGCGGTGTGAAGCAGGGTGGTGTGTTTGCATTTACCTTATTCAGTATTTTCTTTGTGGCCGTGCGTTCGGGGCTTCAACTGAGACCGATGGCGTATATCCGCACACAACAGACGGATGGCTGTTCAGTTTGTCTCGGCTGATAGCGAAATCCAAAGTTCGTGAGATGCTCATTAGAGACATGTTAATCGCAGATGATGTAGCGGTGACAGCACACTCTGAAGAAAAACTGCAGCGGCTGATGGATATTTTTTTTTTAAATGCCCATCAAGAGTTCAGTCTGGCCATCAGTCTGAAGAAAAGCAAGGTGATGGTCCAAGGCGTTGAACAGTCTCCCGCCATCTAAATCAATAACTACAACCTGGAGAAAAGGTAGCGCTCAAGACCCACAAACATTAAGAGATATCTCAGTTGCATCCATTATGGCGAAAGTATTAATGAACATTATACTAATTAAACTCTCATCGTTTTATGAATTTTAACTCAGTTTGGTTTTCTTTCTGATCATGGATGCATTGATATATATATATATATATATATATATATATATATATATATATATATATCATCAAGCAATTCCAGGAAATTGCACACCTCTCTAATGTTAATCTCAGAACAGCATATAAGCGCATCAATAGAGACTTTATCTTATCTGTTAGAAAGCGCCTTCCATGTTCCGAATCTACTGAATGTATCGATATAATAGAGGAACTTTATCGGGCCCAAAAAGTCTTACATATCTGGCGAGGACCCCGATGCGCGGTCATTCTAAAGCTCACGAGAAATACGACAAAGAGGAAATGAGAGTCCCACTTTATTTAATCTTTTCCTAGTCAGAGTCCTGCGCATTTACAAGCATAGATGTGACGAGTTGAGCACTGACCATTTAAGCATTCCACACCACACCCCAAACGGATCTACGAATAGAAGACAATGATCCTGCTTTCCCTCCTCCCGATGCCAATGTACCGATAACGAGGCTGCGCTACGCCGACGACATAGTTATTCATAATTGGGGTAAGAATGAACTTGAAAAAAATATCAACATCCTCTACCAAATATTATAGAAAAGTAGGAGATAGGACTCAAGATAAACCTTTCCAAAACAGAAACTATAATCTGGAATTGAAATGAAAGTAGTAATGACACTAACCCTGAATCCATCATATAAAAATCAGGATCATTGATTGATTGATTTGATTTTACGGTTTATCAATCTTTTGCAGGTTAATTAAAACCAAAAAACGTGTTTACATTGTAAGGACAGTTTTTGGAGATAATAATGATATAATGATACAAGTCTTACTAATTAACCCATATCCGGGGAGAGAAAAAGTGGATTCATACGTTTCAAAAGTGTCTACGTGCGTACGTGAATATAACGAACCCGACTGGAATTGAAACTGGGTTCTCCGAAATCTAATTCCGAGCCGTTATCTATTACACCACGCGCTCATCCCTGCTTACAGAACCTGGTATTCCCAAGCTGCCACCCATCTAGTTACTGACGAGGTTCGATG
This sequence comes from Acanthosepion pharaonis, assembly GCA_903632075.3. Classification (NCBI taxonomy): domain Eukaryota; kingdom Metazoa; phylum Mollusca; class Cephalopoda; order Sepiida; family Sepiidae; genus Acanthosepion; species Acanthosepion pharaonis. Next base: position 365,929 of record CAHIKZ030001953.1, on the reverse strand, counting down.
TTGCTTAACTTCGGTGAACCGGTGTTTTACCGTGATATGGCAGTAACCAGAAAAATTTCAAAATGTGGACTTAGTAAATACTAAAATACCTTTAAATACCTCGGTATACGGAAAGATTATTACACATTTAGTTTCCCGAGATAAGGAAATTGAGCAAAGAATGTGTTGCGCCAGAGGTAGTTTCACCCAACGCCGCAAATTGCTACAAAACCAAAACATTAACCCATTAACTGCCAAATTTTTTTAATGCGTATTCTTGGTCCAGACAAGTGTCTTAGGAGTTTATTTATTCCTTATTTCTAATTTCAGTAGTTACCATTGTCATTTTTATAGAAACTAGAACATCAAATATATATATATATGTGTATAAAACATTAAAAAATAATATTGATTAGAAATAATAAAAAATACTTTTCAAAATAGTCATTATTTTTCTACTCGTGAAATATAAAATTACGACAGAAAGTGTCTTCTTACGGCTAATAATAAAAACTTTAAAGGCTAAGTGTTGTAAAATATACCTCTGCAAATGCAGTGTATGCAAGCAATTCAAAGTAAATAAATGAATAACATGTAGTGTGTTTAATTTTAACAGCTCCTCAAATGGGGCTCATGGCAGGTAATGGGTTATGCTTGAGTCATGTTCTTAAACAGCCATCTCAGATTGTCACATTTCTATGGATGTCCAGCATGGGACTATACTCGTTCAGAAATAACTAAACTGTCAGCTGTATGCAACCGCTTCCTCAGATTGCTGTTTTAAAATGCCTTTGTGCAAGTGGATCTTGGTGAAGCCCGCCCTTCTTCGAATATTGTGGACTGGTGCTACAGAATCCCAAACAAAAAACTGCACCAAATAACAAAAACCAAATCACTTGAGGACTTTCAACGGCAGCAACAACTAAAACGGATATCACATGTAAATCTAAGAGAAAATAATGACATGATCAAGATATCAACGTTTCACATTACTTGAAAAAAAAAAGGCTAGGAAGGAAGCACGCAGCAGTGGGGGAAAGAGCGATAATAGCTACTGGACTTGAGAAATCTATTTTCCTGAAGAGGTTAAGAACATGGTCACCGTCTATACTGGAAAGAGTGATAACAGCTACTGGACTTGAGAAAAATACATTTGCCTGAAAAATTGTTTTACGAGAAAGATTAAATAAATTTTAACCGACAGCAACATGGGTTCGTTAAATGAATGCCGAATGTTTTTTTTTTAAAGAAAACACCTAATATTACCACACACACACACACACACACATACACACTTGTGTGTGTGTGTGTGTGTGTGATTATGAGTGTGTGTGTGTGTGTATAGCTGGACACTCTATTCGAGGATACCCGTCTACTAGGGCGGCTAGCCAATCCCTACTGCAGACGCTTGCTCAGGCACATTTGTGTTTATTCAACACCTACAGAGCCCATTTGTGGTCAATGCTGCCTCTATGCTGAGCAGACCTTAGTTAAGGTTTCTGGGAATGAGCGCGTTATCAAGCGTGATCAACAATTTGAACAAGGCCAGCACGCTCAAGCCCTCGGCCACGATGGCTTGTGACTTCGTGCTAGCACAGCTATCGACGGCCCCAAAGGGTTCCGTCTATCCAGTTTCACTCACAAGACTGTGAACCTGTGGTATGGTTTTCAGGGACTTTCCTAAATACCCCGCACGCTGGAATCGAGCCCTCGAGTCCGATAACATCCGGAAGTCTCTTTCCTGTCAAATCGACCATAGTGAGATTCGAACACGGGTCTCATGGTCAGAATGTGAATGTTTTTAGCCACTCGGACTCGTGCCCATATATATATATATATATATATATATATATATATATATATATATATATATATATATATATATATATATATATATATATATATATATATAAAAATAATGATACAATTATGCTTATAAGATAAGCAGGAAAATTGTGGTGGCTATTTGTCTATTAAGCAAGTCTGATATTTCGAATGGATGGCTAGTTATAATAATGACGTGTGAGAAGTACTACTCCATTAAATGATGAACTGTTCTGGCATTTACTGATGTCAAGTAACAGGTTATTTACAATTCTCTAAATTAGAAGACATTATGATGGAATATATTCATTTTGGCCCAGCCAGAAACACGTAATTTTGTACCCTCTAAATATAACGTATATATATATATGTTTATATACGGGGTGCGATGGATAAATTGTCTCAATTACGGAAAAATGAAGATAACACAGAGATCTTATTTTAGCAGATATATTTACCAAAATTACACAAAAATATCTTGAAATACTAACGACTAAATTTATTTAATAAAATCGCCATTGCTTTCAACCACGCGCTCCAGACGGCTTTGGTATCTCCTGCAACTCATCTGGACGTTCTCCTTCTTTAAGTTGGTGAATGCTGCCATAATCCTTGCCTTCAGTTCATCTTTGGTGTTACAAGGTATTTTGTTGGTCTCTCACTCAACTGCGCCCTACACATAATAATCAAGGGGGTTGCAGGGAAGTTAGGTGGCCAGATGTAAGTTGTGGTCGCAGAAATTGCCTGACAGCCATGAATAGATTCTCCTGCTTGTGTGAAATGGTGCAGAGTCCTGTAGCAGTACTACCTCATCAAGGCACTTGATGCAGTCCTCCGTGTTGAGTCTGAGGCCCTGTTGGAAGATGAATGGAGGCATAACATCGCTATACTAGTGATCACTCCAAACAACTTCGTAATCACCATAAGACTCATCCAACCCTTTCCTAATTCTCTGCACTGTTCTCAGATTGACAACCAAACACACTGAAATTTTCGTAATGGTGATCCTGGCGCGAATGCCAAGCATTACAGCATGCCGTTTCCAAATTTCTGGCTGAGTTAATTGCGTCATGGTGTTCTAACAACGCGCATGCGCAAAATTAAAAATATAAAATGGTGACATCGCACCCTGTATATATATATATATATATATATATATATATATTAGAGCCGTTGATGTCCACTACAAGTAGATCACTTTTTTTTTCTCTGATAGCATTGTGTTATTATTGGTTTTGCGATGATCTGTGATGTTATGTATAGTATAATGCAGTATAAAAGCTAATAGAGGAAGAAAGAGAAAAAGAAGATATCATCACGGAGTTGGCTGATTTAAAATCTTACACACTCTAACGGCTCTAATATCTATCTATCTATCTATCTATCTATCTATCTATCTATCTATCTATCTATCTATCTATCTATCTATCTATCTATCTATCTCTGTTCATATGTATCATTGTATTTATTCGTCTGTTTGTTTCTTGCTTTCTATCTATCTATCTATCTATCTATCCTAATTTATAAATGTTTTTGTATTTGTTTCTTATCTATCTATCTATCTATCTATCTATCTATCTATCTATCTGAAGAAATATAGTTTTAAGGTATGTTATATTTATGGGATAAAGGGCTCATTATCAGAGATGGAGCGTATGTAAATATAAAAGCGAACATTGAAGTCAACACTCAGAGGCGATAGACAGTTTCATGCTAAACGCAATCATCAGGCCTGATGATTGCTTTTAGCATAAAACAGTCTGTACACAAATAAACAAAACAAAAACCGTTTTTGAATGCGCAGAAAAAAAAATTCTGAAATCTTCTAAGACATTTCTCTAATTATTGGAACAATAGTCCATGTCACATCGACGGAAAAATACTTACAATAGAAATTTTGAATTAATACATTACTACAATATTCAAAAATTTAGCGTCGTATTTCTGCACGTTATAAAAACATGTTTCGACAAGTAACACATTCATTTTCGTCTTGGAATTTTTTACTTGTAATTACCTGAGATCGTGGAAGAAAATAACATCTATGCTTGAAGATCGTGCTTGTATGCATCGAAAGCTCTTGCAAACTATATGGACGGAACATCTAATCCATACGACAATTAATAAAAACAAGGATCGTGTCGTTCAGCGAGTGGTCAGTAAGGTTTAATCTGTTAGCGAAGTGAATTCGCCATTAATTACATTAACTTTATTAACTTGATTTATTCTTTGAATGACTATTTTATAATATTAATTAAGCAGCATTACTTCTTAATATATATATATATATTCATACATGTTTCATTAAATAATATAGACAAGTGTTGTCTATTTATTTTATGTAAAATACATACCTTATCGCCTAAATACACACACAATATCTATCTATCTATCTATCTATCTATCTATCTATATATATATATATATATATATATATATATATATATATCTGTGTTTATCTGTGTTTGCGTGTGTTTGTGGTTAAGTTAATATATGCGCATACATTTGTCCTTATGAAATAAGCAGACAGATTTATTTATTCTATAAGCAAGCCTGTTATTTAAAAATGTCGAATGTATGGAGGGTTATCATAATGAAGTCCTAGAAAAACAATTCCATTAAATGATGAATCTTTCTGGCATTCAGTGGAAATCACTTTTGAAAGAGCGAGTGGCTAGATGTTTACAATTCTGTATAATTAGAAAATATTATGATGGAATGTATTATTTTGCCCCAGCCACCAACGGACGCACATAAACACATTGTCTGCTAGAAGACCCTGCGAAATAAGATGCTTAACCAATTCCGAATTGATTCTTGACAACTTCCAAAGTAGAATCTTCATTGTTATCGTCATGACCTGGCAATTCGAAGCAGTCATTTCTGAAACCACACGCTTTATCCAGCATTGCTGAAAAAGGAAAGCTGCTGTCAGGAGGTTTTGGAACATGGTGATAGTCGTGCCTGTTGTTATTGGAGCACTGGAAACGATTCTGAAAAGCACATATAAATGAGTGACGAAGGCACCTCGGGGCGGTGTATTGGTTAGCAAGCTTGTCTCGCTAGAACAATTACTAGTGAGTTCGATCCTCACTGGGTGCCCTGTACTTTCGGCCTTGTGCTACATCTAAGCTAAGCTTGGAAAATCACTGTAGGGCACCTCGACGTGGCGTAATGGTTAGCAAGCTTGTTTCGCTAGAACAATTACGACTGAATAGTGAGTTCGATGCTTTCGGCCTTGTGCCACATGTAAGAAACGCTTAGAAAATCATTTGGGCACCTCGGCGTGGTGTAATAGTTAGCAAGCTTGTCTTGCTAGAATAATTATGACTGCGTAGTGAGTTCGATCCTCACTGGATGCCCCATACTTGCCACATCTAAGCTACGCTTGAAAAATCTCTATAAATGAGTGACGAACTAGAAATTAGAGGTTGATTTGGAATTATCATGATGACTGTATTAATGAAATCAACTAGTAGACTGAGAATGAAGGGATATAAGGACTACTTATTGGTACTTCAGCACGAGTATAAACAATCAGTTAATATTGGTGGTAATACTTAAATAATAATAATAATAAATGTACAGTGTAACTTTTATCTTAATGATATTTCGCGCATTTTCATGTGGTCGGGTGGTTAGAACGTTCGCTTTCTGACCATGAGACCCGGGTTCGAATCTCACCATGGTCGATTTATCAGGAAGGTTACTTCTTGTTATCGGCCTGGTGGAGAAAAAAATACCACGGGTTGTCCCAAGATTTGTGAGTGAAACTAAGTAGACGAAACCCTCGGGAGCCGTCGATGACTGTGCTAGCACGAAGTCACATGTCATCGTGAGCGAGGGTCTTAGCGTGCTGGCTTTGTTTGAGCGTGCTGGGCTAGATAACGCGCGCTCTCCCAGAAACTGTAACTAAGGTCTACTCAGCATAGTTGCAGTATAAACCCCTGATGGGCTATGTGGGTAATGTGCCTGAGCAATCGTCTGCAGCAGGGATTAGTTAGCCACCCTAGTAGACTGGCATCCTCGGATACGAGTGGCTGTGTCATTTACATTTTACATTTAGCGTATATGTCACGGTGGTAAAACATACAAATTATGTTCCTTTCACAAATCGAGTTGGAGATCATCACCATAACTTCTTGTAAACTAAAGGAAAACACAACGAATATTGTATTAGCGAAATCTCCAAGACAAAAGGTATTAGCTTATGTCACATAATTCAATAATCATTGTAAACGAATGAATTCATTTCGTAATTTATTATTAGAACGAAGTAACTACTTATTGTAACTCTTAATACTTTTCCACCATTCAACGATTTTCTTGTCGCATAAAAATATTGTTATGGGTTTAAGATTAAGTTAGGTACTTATGGCTACAAGACATAAAAAAAGACGACAACGATCAGTGAATAATGGCTGACACATCGTAATTCTATGCAGTGTTTAACATTTGGGTAGTCAAAAATATAGCTATCTTTATGGGTGTCGTTGGAAATCAAATTTGCTTCAAGAGTGGATAATCGCTTTTTCGGTTATTGACCATTTAACGATTTTTGCCTTCTTTTTCTTATGTCTTTCGAAATATATCATCGTTTATAATCTACACGAGAAATAAACGCTGGTCGCACAAATCTCTATGATAAGAAAGTCTATTTTTGTCGAATTTAAAAGTCATTGTTACATTTGAATTTGGTTTGTTCAAAACATCAAAATGTAATTTTTTTTATCCCGTGACCCGTAGAGGCACCGTGTGTTCTGCAGCCACAGTAGAAGTGGTGTATTTTGGGCAAGATAACCTTACGGAGCCCAACCCTCTACAGGACGGTTTTGAATTCAGAGATTTTCCTTCTCCTAGACCGGTTGTCACCCAAAGTTATAGAACCCAGTCTATCCTCCTATTTCCCCATAGTTGGGGGGTGGTGGAGAAGAAGACGATTCATACATTTCTCAAAGGGTATCAGCACGTAAGTGAATGTAATACATCCAACTGCAATTCGAACTCGGCTCTCCGATTCCTCAATCCGATCCGCTGTACATTACTCTACTGTAATATATCAGGAAAAAAAAAACAAATTCTGAACTTTTGACTTATATTCATATTTTGATCTTAAACCAAAATGTCTTCAGTGAAAAACAAAAACAAAGGCATGGTTAATTCCACATGATGAATAACAGTAGCAGTTGCAAATCTAATCAGCAGGTAGGTTAGGTTTAAAGCTCCAAGTTGACTAAAGCAAATTGTCCTACGGGATTAAAGCGTTGGTTTGTGAATTTTGTGAGACAGTGATTATGAGTTCAATCTCTGGGTCGGGCAGTGTGTATTTGCACTCAGTGGAAACGGGTGAGCAATAATCGAATAGTAGTAAATAAAAATAAGAACTAGACGATACCCCTAAAACAAGAACAGTCTACTGACCTAAAGAGCTCAGTTTAGAATTTTCTTTAGGTTACCCATATAGATATACACCTGAGGAAGACAAGAGGTGCATCGGCCGAAACGTTGTGATAACAACAACAAAAACCAAGATGACAATAATATTTCGAATGTAAATAATGTAAATAATGATAACTCCTCGTCCCAGAAATTTAGACAGAAATTATTTAATTATCCAATATATTAATTAAAATAAAAAACAGATAAAACATTAAAGTTTCAAGGACACAAAATGAGGAAAGAATGCTTGAAAATTTTGACACTCACAGGGCATATTGAAGGCACTAGGGAAACATAAAGGAACCGATATAAAGATTTTGTGCTATGAAAGTTGAGGACAGTAAAAAGACAAACACTGCTAAGAGCTAGAAAGGAAGAGAAGTTTTGGAGAGCTATGATCGTCCATGTCCTGAAGTGACATGGTACATAAAATATTTTAGTACTACAACTATGTTACTAAATAAAAATAAGAACTATACGATATCCCTAGACATGAGCAGTGGAACAAGAATAGCCTACCACTGTAGAATAAATAAAAATTTCAGTTCAGAATTACCCAGATCGATAGACACCTGAAGAAGTTCGGAAGGTACAACAGCCGAAATGTTGTGATAAAAACAACAAAGATGAGGATAATAGCCCGAATATAAATAATGCAAATTATGTTATTTTCCATTGTAGTCTTTATTGAAATTATTGCATATGCCCGAACGCATAAATATCCTGGTGTCATCTGTGGGAAACCTAAGCCTAGATTTAATGTGGTAAAACATAAGAAATATACTGGAGCCACATTTTTGTCAGGTTGGGCGTGCGTGGAGTGGCGATGGTGCGCAAGGAGGATGAAGTGCCTATATAAATGCACTGGTCTGGTCTCATTCGACGAATAGCTCCACTCAGTCTGCCTCAAGTTTCAGAATGTCAGACTACGTTGACTGTTCATGCAGTACGAAGCCGACGAGCAAGACACTGATTTTTACATCCCAGAGTACATTTACCATCAATTTCTTCGCTGATTTCCTGAAAGTCGGTGACGATGGATGCTTAATTCCAGGCCATGGAATCAACTTTGGTTCTTTCAGATTATCATCAGTTTGGGCACCTCAATATTTGGAAAGCTGGTCCACACAGATGATGCAAGGGTAGATTCAGCCTTCCCCGAAGACTGGATCCACGATTGATTGTACAGCAATTGGACATGGATAACAATTTCGTCGTCGACTATATGGAAAAGTAACACCGCAGTTCTAGTAACATATTTTCTAGAAAATCTCACCCCCACCACCCAAAAAAAAATCTGGCGACGGTTCAGGGCGAGAAACAAAAGCACTTGAGAATGGTTGCAAAATAAGATTTTCCGCGACGTGACGAGACCGTCTAACAACTTGCATTAAATAAATATAAAAAAAAAAAGAAAAAAAAAAAACACTTCCCTTATAACTACTTCATGGATCACGTGGTAATAAAGTCACGTGACCCCTGTAACTATAAAAAATTAGTAAAAACGTAACCACTTTTAGTTATTAAGAAACCACAATCCAGTTAAGTACATTGCTTTATCTCCCGCCTGAAGAGTCAAATTCTTCACAATATGTACAATATTTTATTAAAAATACGGTAAATTCGGACAAGAATTATTCTTTTAAAGAGGTATTATTACAAACAATACACATTTTATATCTATTATATTTAATGATCTTTTTTTCTAATGTACAAATATCCTTTCGTAAATATGTTTGTTGTGTGTGGATAAATTGGCCCAAATGTATGTTGTCCAGTCGCAAGATTTCGATTAACATGTCATCATCGGGAGAAGAGGAGGGAAAAGAAAGGCTACAGTTACTGTAAGGAAGATGAAGAAAAGACGTGAAGCAACAAAAATGTAGTTCTACTGATGAATACTGCGAATACCATGGACACTGCATCGAGAAAGTTTTACGGTAGACAAAGAAACATGTTAAAAATCGAAAAGTGATAGATGAAATTTCATATAATGTTCCAATGCGTATAAACTGTGAAACAAAAAGGACGCGTATTTATAACCAGAAAGAAAGAAAGAAATTTCTTGGACGCATAATGAGGAAAGAAAGCCTGGAGAATTTAACACTCACAAGAAATTAATAACAGGTGAAGCCGGAGAAACAAAAAGTAACCTACTTCAAGAGTTTTGGTGAATGGATGACAAAATGAGAACCAAGAGAGATTAAGAGTTTTAAATTACTTAGAGAAACAAGAGGCAGGGATTTGTGGAGAGCCATGATCGGCTAAGGGGTGAAAGGAAACGGCTCATAAAAAGGAAGTGGAGATGAGTTTGTCACATTTTGAGAAAAGTAATTGCTAAGCAGAGTATTAAAAGACAGGGAAATTACGTTGGTAACAAAGAAAAGAGTATAGAACTGTTACGTGATATCTGTCCTCCAGTATGGCAGCGAATGCTGGACAATCTCAAAGACTTGAAGCAACAGAAATGTAGTTCTACAGAAAGATGCTGAGGATACTATAGGCCGAATATGTGAGCAACAACGGGGTTTTAGAGAGAATGGAAACAAAGGGAAACTTATACTTAACATTAGGAAGAGGCAGATGAAATTTCTGTGGCAGGTAATGAGGAAGGATGGCTTGGAAAATCTGATACTCACAGGACAGATAGAAAGAAAGAGGGACAGAGGAAAGCAACATGTAACATGCTTGATAGGCTTGATTAAATGGATAGCGGAAAAGGGTTTGGGAGAAATAACAAAAAGACAAAATTTATTAAGATCTACAAAGAAGAGGAAGATGTGGAGGGCTATTATAGCCTACGTCCTGAAAAAGAGGCAACCGTCAGATATTCTAAGACGAAAGAAGAAACGATAAAAGAGTTTGTGAAAATGTAGACAGTGAAGCAGGGTATCCCTTTTGGGAAGATAAGGGAAATGAAAGAAAAAACATTTCTTATGAATAATCAAGAATGGTATCCCCTTGATTTGTTACTCTTGTTTGAGAGAGCTATTTCTGTTTAATGGGACTATAAAAGGACACTATACGCGAACCTTGTATTCTCAGTTGAATAAAGCTTTTTTAAAGCCTACACCTGCTTACTTTTGCCATTACAGCATTAAAATAGATGAAACTTTTGGAGACGTTAAAACGGAAAGAGCACAACTGTAAAAGAAAAAGGTAAGAAAATAGTGTAGAAAATGTAGAACTATTTAGATTATCTACGGAAATAAATAAGGACAAGGAATCTGAATGTAATCGGCTAGTTCAATAGTTCTCATTCTTTTTTTTACCCATTGACCACTTCTATTCTTAATTTCTTTGGTGGATCCCCATAACCATTCGATGAAAAAATAGCTTATTTTATTTTTTACTAATAGATAACTTTAGGAATCGTATTATAGAAATAGTAAATGTATATGCTTTATTTTGAAATAAAACTAATTTAATGAAAATAAACTTGTATTTAACAACTAAATTCAATAGAACATTTATGTACATAAATAATTCATTATAAACTATTTTAAAAATTTTACAATCAAAACATCCGGTAGAGTAAAAGAGACGCTAACTTACATTGCTTGATTTCGTTTTCTGCTAGTTTTAGAGTTGGTTTCTATTTTTAGTATTTTAATATGGCGTTGATTACTTGTAGAAATTCTAATTCTCAGTTGTAACAACCGTTCCGAAGTGAAATTGCTGTATGCACAACTAAAATATTACCGTAGACCCTCAGTTTGATATTTCTTTGTGTGGACCCTCAATAATGTTACATGGACTCTGATTGAGAACAACTGATTTAGAGCATCAATGTAAAAAAAAAGAAAAAAAAAAGCAGAAAGCGAAAAGCGGTAAGAAGAGAAATAAAAGAAGAAACTTGATCATAATGAAATATTTTTATAGCAAATTGAATGGAACGAAATGGCCATACTGGGTCTAATAGCTTTTTCTTTTAGAGTCTAATAGTTTCTTATGACATTTTCGTTTGAAAAATAATTAAGGTCTTCAAAATGCAAAACTGTTTTAAATATATTATCACTTTATTTAAGTAGGCTGCTAGCGTTCTCAAGTAGATCCATTGTTTTATTGGCATATAAAAATGTCTTCATTAACTTGTTAATTACTAAGAGTAGTTTGGTTTTGGTACAAAGCCGCAAATACAAGACACAGAGAAAAAAAGCGGTCAATCAGGCTAGCTCGCTAAGCCTTACCCCATAAATAAACGTCCATCTTTCTTTTAATACTAAATTGAATATGAAACGAGGCTTTAGAGCCACTCAAAGTAGATGGAAAAATGAAATGGTTGTAATATGTGTTATGTTTTGCAAATCTCTCTGCGTAGTAGTAGTCGTAGTACAGTTCTCCGTGTTTTGAATAGCAACCGGGTTTGCTAGGCATAGCCCTACTATGTTCGCCAGTTGTTCTCTATTTATACTTGTCTATCTAATTTGCCTACGGTATTACAATATGAATAAAATATAATGTGGTAGAAAATAAAGTTTATGAGGACAAAGATGACGATTGATCCGTGATTTGAAGAAATCGAAGCTGAAGTGTTCAAGGAAGCATGCACGCAGAAGTCTGCTTCACATAGTTGGTAGTTCTTGGGGAAAATCTGCCTTCGTGGAAGTAGAATTTCAAACATAAGAAATGAGGGTGACTAAACTCCATAGAAATTGCATGACTACTTCGTGTTGTAAAGGTCTCAACCGGTGGAACTAAAGAATGAATCTCATCTGAACATTTGCCATAAAAGTAGACGCTGGCTTTTGCTCTTCAGAAGATTTCATTGAATTTACGACATGGCAATTCTTGGTGGGGTTATTTAATGTCGAAATCACTACTCGAGAGAGAAAGAGTCAGTAAGACGGCAAAACTTCGGGATCACCTTGTACCCAGATAGAAATACCACTTACCTTCCGTATTATTCGTTTCGTGTAAGCTTATTATTTTTAAATATCTAGAATGTGCTAAATCTGCAAATGCCAAACTTGACAAAGAGATTGAAAACAGATTGGTAAATGTAAAGAAAAGCTTTGTTGCATCAAACAAACCTATCTCGATAAATAAAATGAATCGATATTGAAATAAAGGTCGATTAAAATGTCGTTCTGTTCAATCTCCTGTATGGTGCCAAATCCGAGCTAAACTCTCGGTGTCGCCTATTTCTGTGTAATTGTTTTAACCAGTGCTGCCTTCATACTGTTCTCAAAGGGCTTTGGAACGAATTTATCATAAACTCTTTAAGCCTTTAGAATTGAGGCAATGTTACAAAGAAACAATAATGTACTGGTTTAGGCTACGTATCGAGGTTGGAAAAAAAATTAACTTCTAAAAAGCCTACTATTTCATTAGGTGGCTTCTGAGTAACGTAATCAAAGATGCCAACCGAAAGATATAAAAGAGTTCCCTTAAAGGGTTCTCGTCACCGGCATTATCGAATACTGTAAATAAAGTACCTCCAATAATTCGCTGAAAAAAGAGCATGCCATGATGAAAATTTTTTTTACTCCTTTCTAATACTTTCAAAATTTGTGTTAAAAACCTTGTTTTTTTTCGTTAATGGTATAACAGAGCTGGTAATGGACATGTTCGATCTGCGGTTTCCGGTGAAAAACACATTAATTTGGAAATTCTTGTAAAAATCCAATAATTGTCGAATTTAATTAGATGAGCTTTTAATTGCTTCTATAAATAATATATAGTAAAAACATTATAGTCTGAAGAAAAACATTTTTCGATGAATAATGAATTTTTACAATAATTGTTTGCATTTTTCTCTTTTTAATTATTGTTGTGGAGCTATTTCACAGTGGAGGCTTGTATTTGTACTAAGTCGGTCCTAAAATAGAAAAAACGTACAAAACGTTAGGAACTTGATATAATAGGTATAACGCAGAGTAATTTAGTCGTGGTCGCTGATACTTTAGTATTCGACTAACTGTCGTCCGACATCGACTGACTGAACGACTCACTCATTACTCTTACTACTCCTACTTATTATAGGTGGAAGAGTCTATTAACTATAGAATAGGTGTGTTTCACTATAACACCCCATATGACTAAAAAAATACTCCGTAGAGTAAACAGAGTTTTTATATTTTTATTAAATTTTTTCATTTTTTACAGGAAATATGAAGAAAAAACAAAAAAAAACTTCATTTTTTTAGCAACATCGTAGCGTATCTCCTAAGTTTTTGATCCACTTTTAAATGATCAGTTGTCTTTCTTTTTCCCCTGGATCGGCGTACCTAAGGTAATTTTTTTTCAGGTGTTGTTAGATCAAACGTATCGAAAAATCACCACCATCAGCATTTCTTCCGCGGCACCGATGTCAACCACATCTGAAAAACGTCGTCTGATCTGGTTACTGCACGTGAATTTTTCGCCTTTCACCAAGTACATCATATTGCCAATCCGCTTTTCTTTTTTTTTTTTTGTACCTCAATAGTGCTACCAGAAACAACCTTCCGCTTTGAACTTCTTAAGGATGGAGTCACAGTTTCTGTAGGTTCTTCTTGTGGTTCTATTTGTTCAGCCTCTAGCTTCTCTTTTGTTGATCTTGTGCTTCTTAACGTTTTTTTTTGTGGTGACTTCAGTTAAAATAAATCATTTAATAATACTGCATGTCCTTGGCTGTGGGTAACTCGCTCCCCGGTTTTTCTCGGTGTCGGCTTCATCTTTACTTTCTGGAGCTTTTTTTCCATGTATATCGTCGGTGTTACCCATTCACTATACTCAACTTTTTTAAGTACACCGGTTTTATGTAATCTGTCCAATTCTTTATCTATCTGTTCAATTGAAGCAAACAGTACATTCCTTTTCTTTTTGAATACCGCCTGAGCGTTTTCTTTTAGCTGGGATTTTGCCTCCATCTTGGAACACGTTCCCAAACCTGGAGAAAAAATAGTAGGAAATATTTCCTTAAGTTTCTGTACTAATTTTTGGCCTCGGAGTTTAAACTTTCTACCTTGTAGCAGAAAAAAAGGGTATTATCGGTAGATCCCATAATTGAAATTCTGTTATCCAATTCGTACCAAAGTAAGTTCGTGGTATTTTTTCTATGACAAATAGTTTAGCTTTTCGCGTTTTTTTATTTAACGTGACGTTTGTAACAAATTCTCCAATAAATTGTATTTTTTCTCCCGTCACTGACCTTGCGATTTTATTTGTCTTCATTAAAGTTGGTTTCCTCAACTTCTTCCATGAATGCAAATTTATGATAGATAGGTCGGAACCAGTGTCGAGTTGCATTTTTAATTTTTTATTACTTATTTCGACGGTAACAATTTTTCTGGTTATTCCATCGTTCACATCGTCGGACTTTAATTTTCTTATTTTATTGTCTTTATTTTTGACCTGCAATGCGAGCTTTTATGACCCAATCTTTTACAGTTGAAACATTTTTTTATTCCTAAAATTGCAATATCTGTACCAGTGTAGTTCACCGCAAGCAAAACATGGCTTCTGGAGTTTTTGTTTATTTTTTCTCTGGTATTTCACTTTTTGTTTGATAATCCGCAATTTTAGAATTCTTTTTTTAGACTGACTTTCTTTTTTGTAGCGTATTTTCCTTACATGCGAAAAATGCCAGACTGTTCTATCTTTTTGAAATCTTTCTTTACGGTAACATATCTTGTGCAGTCTTCTGCCAACTTCTGTATCGTAATCAAACTTGGTTCGTTTTTTCAATTTTGCCAGTACTAATTTTCTCAAAACTCTGCGTCCGATACAGCCCTTGAACAAAACACCAAGCACTTAAAATTGTCAGCACTTAACTCTGCTAGCTTGAATTCTTCACAATGCTTGTTCACATTGGCTGCGTACGTTATATAGTCTTGTTCATCATCTTTCATCAGATTCAAACATTTCCACCTCTTGGGAAACAAAATATGTCTTTTTACTAAATAATTCACTTAATATATTTACTGCCTCGGTAAATGTCAACTCGCTAGTTTTTTTCGGTAAAATGTAGTTTATCCATTTGTTATGCTCAGCAGTTCCTAATTTGCTTAAAAGAAGCCTAACCTTCTTTCCTTCAGACCACGAGTGGCAGTCCGTATATTTTTCTATAATACTCCTCAAAAGTTATCTCTTCATACTGTACGTGAATATTTCAATTGAATTCCATATTGTATTCTCTGGGAAAAAATTATTTTGTAGATTTTTTCTTTCCTCTTCTCAGTTATTTCCAGAATTCTGTTTTGAAACTCCCTATGCATCTGTTCCATTTCTTGTTGAAATTGCATTTGTCTATTGAAAGTTTCCTCCTGTAGTTGCATCTGAAATGTTTTCTGTTTCTCTAATATTGTCATCTGTTGTTCCGACTGGAACTTAAAGAATTCCTAGAATATATTTTTGCATTCCTCCATCTTCACAAAAAGTTTACCCAATGCTTAAATATTGTTGAGAAGGGGGTCCTACGAATTTGCAATTCGTAACCTATTTGAGCAAACTATTATCGAGAAAAAAATTATTTTCTCAGTTGAGAATACGACAGATTTTTTTCGTCACTAAGTTGATGGCTTGCGAAAAACTTTTCCAAGTTTTTTTTTTTTAAAGTGTGAATCTGAGACTTTGCCGCCGAAGTTATTGTGGCGAGCGAATTTTTTTCTTCTTCCGTATGAGTACGAATTTCGTCACTAAAAATTGTTATGGCGAGCGAATTTTTTTCCCACCGTACGAATACGAATTTCGTCGCCCAACGTCATTGTGGCGAGCGATTTTTTTTCCTCCGTATGAGTACGAATTTTTTCGCTAAATAATGTTTTGGCGAGCGAATTTTTTTTCCATCAAAATCCCTCGTCGCCAAATAATGTTGTGGGGAGCGAATTTTTTTCTTTCACCGTATGAGTACGAATTCCTCGTCGCCAATCAATGTTGTGGAGTTATTTCACAGTGGAGGCTTGTATTTGTACTAAGTCGGTCCTAAAATAGGTTCGACGTACAAAACGTTAGGAACTTGATATAATAGGTATAACACAGAGTAATCTAGTTGTGGTCGCTGATACTTTAGTATTCGACTAACTGTCGTCCGACATCGACTGACTGACCGACTCACTGAACGACTTTTACTACTCCTACTTATTATAGGTGGGAGAGTCTATTAACTATACAATAGGTGTGTTCCACTATAACAATTATAAAGTTTCAAAAATGCCTTAAAATTCTTCCAAACATTGATAAAATTAGTTTATTATGTTATAAAGTGAAGACTATATTTACTATCGAAAATTGAAAGGCTTAATACAAATCATCCCACTAAAATGTTTTACAATAATTAAAAATAAATTTTTGTGTGTCTAAATGTTCTTTATTTTTAAGTATGGAGTTTCAGATGCAAAACCATAGTTAGAAGGTCACGATTTTCAAAGGTGGAAAAAATATACATATATATATATATATATATTTATATACATATATATATTTGTATATATGCAAGAAGGAACTAGAGGCAGATGACAGCATAGTCCCAGCAAACACTCACGTTGTTTTTTTCCACCTATTCTTGTTGTACATTTCTGTTTTAATTTTGAATCTCCTGTGGAGAGGTGACGAGCAATCAGC
This sequence comes from Acanthosepion pharaonis, assembly GCA_903632075.3. Classification (NCBI taxonomy): domain Eukaryota; kingdom Metazoa; phylum Mollusca; class Cephalopoda; order Sepiida; family Sepiidae; genus Acanthosepion; species Acanthosepion pharaonis. Next base: position 349,141 of record CAHIKZ030001953.1, on the reverse strand, counting down.
GAAACCGGTTGCCTTTTAATTTTGTTGTTTTTTTTTATTATTATTTAATATTGTTTTAAAATGTCTTGTAATATTAAATTTTACAACTTTTATTTCGATCATTTAATTTTGTTTTAAAAAAATATCTTTATATATATATATATATATATATATATATATATATATTTTTCAATCTTGTTGGTTTTTTTTAATCTTCTTTATGGTGGATTCAATCTCTGAGTCCGCCATGTTTCTTGCAGTGGACTTCTTCTTTTAGGAATAAACGTAATTGTTCCTAATTCAACAACAATTTCTTATAAAAAACAGTTTGGTTACAAATGTAAATTAAATGAACTGATGAATTAAATGGTGAACATTTTTTTTTTTCATATTTCTTGCGTTAAATAATAATTTAAAGACTATTATTTTTAAGAGGAAGTGTATCTTTGCTAGACTTATCGAGTTTGACCTTTTTGCTTAATGGTAGAAAAAACAATGGCAAGTAATTTTGATTGCCTGAACGAGCATGAGAACGATAGACAGGGAAAGGTTTTTCAGTGAGTTGTTTCTTAAACATCGAACAATGTAGACGTGTTCTATTTCGTGCCTGAAACATCTTCCTAGTTGGGGAGAGCGATCCCACTGCATAATTAGAAGATTTAAACGTCGACGTGATCATACTTATTAATAAACCCAGGTTGCGTGTGTGTGTGTGTGTGTGTGTGTGTCTGTACGTTTATATATTGGATCGGATTTCCTACATTTTTCAACCGATTTCAACAAAACTTCACAGGACTACGTAAAATTACCTTGCGGTGGTTCTGACAGCGCCAAAAAATTGGAAATTGGAAATTTGGAAATTGTTTTTGCATGAAATCAATTTGAAAACACGATTAAGAGGCATCACGAGAATGAAAGGGAACACAACTCATATCGAGTTATACTTATTATAAAACCCAGGTTGTTTGTGTGTGTTGTCTGTTCGTTTATATATGGGATCGGATTTCCTACATTTTTTTTGACGATTTCAACAAAACTTCACTTTTTTTTTTGGCAGGTAGTGTTTCTTATTGTCTTGCACACTTTTTTCTTTATTTTTACATTCAGAATGCTTTAAAAATTCCATTTGCAAGATAATTGTTTATAATAAAATTCTATTCAATCGGTAGACTCATAACGATTGAAAACAATGTTTTTGTTTGAGTTTGGGTTTGAATAATTCGTAAAAAAAAAAAAACAAAAAAAACAAAAAAACTATTTAAGATATGTGTAAAAATCAACCTTAAACAATAATCTTTGTCAATTTTATTTTTCAGTCTTTATGATGGTCGATACTTGATCTATCCCCAAGCAATTATGGGCTCTACAGATAAAAATTATAAATAAATAGCTAAGTTAGAATTCTCTGTGTTGAAGTTCTTTTATCTCTGGACTAAAAACAACTAGCAATCACCGTTCGCGAGAGAGAAGAATGCAACTTTATTATCGAATTGTCGCCGTCGCCCAAGACCTTCCCTGAACGAAGGGGCTATACAACACTTGGAATGAAAACCATACACAAGAAGTTAGTGGCAAATTCTTGTCTCGACCAAGAAGACCTTCCAAATAAATAAAATAAAATAAAAATTTGACGTCAGAGCTTGGAAAGCTGGTCGATCTGAGAATTTTTCAACATGAAGTTAAGTATTTTTCAATGTATACGCACATAAATTCGCATGAGGTCACCTTAGTCTCTTTATCCCCATTTTTCTCCAGCCTGTATTCCTAATATATATATATATTAAAATTGGAGTCAGCCTTTTAATAGAACGCTGTTTGCTTGTGAAGCTTTTCGTGGACGAGCGGTAAAAGCACGCCATATGGTTTCTGCAAAGTGAGACGCGGGGTCGACTCCTACAGGGTGGGGGATTCTTTAGTACGTTATCGACAATATAAATTCGGCATTATTCGCGTCACGGCTACAGCCATTACTAGCGTTGTTTACATACGTTTGCCTCGAGTAGTCATGCGCTAAAACCGGAAAAGTCTTGATTAATGCAGTAACGAAATGCAATCTTTTTTTAAAATTTAAAAATAATGCTTATTATTTTTTTTTTATTTAATTTGTTTTATTATTTATTTTATTATTATTTAACCAAGAATTTATTATTATTACAGCTTCACTATAAAATGCTTTACCAGAAAATAAAAAAAAAGCTTTACTATAAAAAAGAACACTTGTCGTTGATTTTCTAAATAACTTAAATTTACAAAAAAAAAAAAAAAAAAAAATTCAATACATGCTTCACTATCAAAAGTGTCTAAAGACTTCGTTTGGTTTTGCGTAGTATTTGAGACGAGTAAGTTTAGTAAAAAGGCCGTTAACTAAGTAAGCTTCTGCGCATGACAACTCGAGGCAAACATATGAAAACAACGTCAGTAATGGCGGACGGACCCGACGTGAATGGATGCGAATGAGTCCGAACTTTTATTATCGATAACATCAAAACGGTAGATTTTAGCAAAATTTCATCGTTATTTTCGAATTAAGCATGTACATTTACACCTAAATGTAACTATTTGGGAAATTTTTGTTAGAAACTGAGCGCAGATTATTCGATAAATAAACTGCAAATTACCCGATAAATCAATTAGCATCAGACATGAGGTATATAATGTTTGAAAAATATTTAAATTGGAATTCTGTACTTTTACAGTACTTTGAGTAGTAACTATGTCCAGAGTAAGAAATTCGAGTAGACTTTACATAATGACAAAAGGAACTTTAATAAAAAAAAAAATAGATGTCTTGTCGAAAATGTTGCTTATACAGAAATTTTATAGAAGTAAGAGAACTTCAATTACAACTTGGATTGGCGGATAGGTCTCATCATTTTCACGAGATATCTAGATGTAACCTTCAGTTCTATCCTAATACTTGTCACATGTGGAACTCTATTCTGGGTTCTGGCTTCACAGTTAACTTTGATCTTTAAAAATTTAAATGCAACGTCAAGCGTTATCTTTTGCCTCCTTAAATACTGTTCTTTTATTGTTCTTTCTCATTAGTAGTGATTTTTTTCTCATATTCTCTTACACTCAGTAACCCCTTGCGTTTTAGCGTCTTTATTGTCTTGCGTGAGGAGTAATAATTAAAAAAAATACTGTTTACTGTTGGAATTAAGCCATATTTGAGAAGAATTCTTGGCTCGATCAAGAAACCCTCACTGAAAATAATAAAAGAATAAAAATAAATGAATAAAAATAAAAATTTGATTTTAGATATTGAGAAGTGGGTCGAGCCGAGAACTTTTCAGCACGTATTCACGATTCCTACAATGCATACAAAAAATTTGAACATTTAAGATAATGCATGATTTAATCATAAACACAGAATCTTTAAGGGTCTATTAACCACCTTAATAGTTTTCTTTTAATAATCTTTATAAATTTAATTTAAAGACTATCACCACGAAAGTTATTAGCAGCCAAAACGGACAGTTAATATGGAAGTACAGAGTGGGCGTTAGAACAATGGCGACGGTTTTCTTTCAACTCACAAAGATGCTCATTGTAGTTAATGGACGCATTCGCATTATCACATCTTCAGTTTCAATTTTCATGATTCAAATATCTGGCTGTTGAGACGCATTTAGACAATATCAAAATAACTCAGTATTGTGGGGTAAGAAATTATTTAAATGCTTTCAGTTATGTACCATGCGTGATACATACTTAGGCGATCATATATCTTTCGATACATGACTGACGAGGTAGATTTTTTTACCGCAGTAGGCTGCCATTTCTTTCTGCGGTAGACCAGTTGCAATCCAAGGCTATAGAACCCGGTCTGTCCTGCTATTTACCCATAGAGAAGAGGATTGATACCTTTCCCGAGATTATTAGTACGTAAGTGAATGCAGTGGATTCGACTAGAACTCGAACTCGATAGAAGAAAATTTGCAGATGAACTGTAGGCAAAGATTATGGCAGCATTCACCAACTTAAATAAGGAAACTGCCCAGAAGAGTTGCAGATTTCGAAGTCGTCCGTGGTTGAAGCCAATCGCGATTTTATTGAATAAATTTACTCTTTAATATTTCAAGATATTTTCTGCAATTTTGGTAAATATCTGTGTTAAAATGAGATGTCAGTGTTATTTTGCATCATTTAGATGACAATTTATCCACCTTTATATATATATATATATATATATATATATATATATATATATATATATATATCTGTGTGTGTGTGTGTGTGTGTGTGTAGGGTAGGTTAAAATACGACAATTGCAGATTATGACTTGAAATCGAAGACGTTTAGCATACAGATACATTCAGATTTAAATGTAAATTTTTGACATCCGGTATATAGACGTTTAGACATTGTAATTTCAGCATCCTTCTGTAGAACCATATTTAAATATAAACAACACCATTAACTGTTTTTAAAATTCAGAAAAAAAAGGTTAAGTATCATTACCGTAATCCTTAAAACCTGCCAAGTTTGTTAGGTGTGTATTTCAATGCGTTGTTTATTTGTTGATTAGAGCTGAAGAACCTTGTAATAAACCCCCTTGAAGATGGGGCACAACCAGGTACAATGGGTCCAATAGCTGCTTATATGTATGCTTGTCTGTGATTGTGTGTATAGGTTTATGTACATAGTGTATGTACATGCGTGTATATTGGTGTATCATTCTCTTTTCATGTGTCTTTGTACGTGTGCGTTTGCACACATCTATTTGTATGTGGTCGTGTGTGTTTCGTGCGTGCGCGTGTGTGCACGTCTGTGAGTGTGTTTGAGCGAACTCGTGCTTGCGTGTATTTGTACATATGAATGTGTTTCTCTGTGTGTGTATGTGTGTGTGTGTGTGCTTCATTTTATTCTTACTTTTGTGTACGCCTGTATCATTTTATCGCAAAGTTGTTTTTGTTTCCAATGTACCTGTGTCCGCGCGGTTTTGTTCCATACAAAAAAGAACTTGTTCACTATAACCATGCAATCTTTAAGTCTAAGCATCAATTTGAACTTTGGAAATTTCATTTCTGCTCCAAAGGAAAGTCGGACAGACTGACACTTGAAAACACCAGCGGATATTTGATAGATACGCGCTTCGAGACGTGGAATTTTTCATTTTAATATAACAAAACCACACGGTCCTTTCGGATTTTACTGTGTTTCTGTCTCCCATGTATGAAAATTTCGCCTGGTTGTTAATATGGCCAACCTGAATGACTTGGATTTTTATTTAGTGAACATTTTAATGTACTTTTATTTTTTTCTCATTACATTCTTTTTTTTAATATAAATTAAAAAAAAAATTATTTTTAAAGCATTTAATATTGATGAGCAAATTTCTCCATGACTCTTTTACTGTATTTAACAGTCTAGCAACGAAACGAAGAAAGCGCATGCGCACGCACGAGATAGATAGATAGATAGATAGATAGATAGATAGAGAGAGAGAGAGCGAGAGAGAGAGAGAGAGCGAGAGAGCGAGAGCAGGAGGGAGGGAGAGAAGTGGTAGAGAAAGAGAGCGGTGCAAAGAAAACAGGAAAGAAAGCGAAATAAAAATATCGTATAAAAAAATTTATTTTTTACAAAATTTTCGCCAAAAGCCCAAGAGGCACTCAAGGCAGAAGGTTATTAAATGAAGTTCTTGTAGATTATGAGGATAAATAATTATTGACCCTGGACTTAAAGTAGTTAAAATTACAGTGATCGGGGGATCATCCTCTCGAGAGTCTGTTTCACAGAGTAGCGCTTATGGGGAAGAAGATGACTGAGGGGAACTTTCATTCTTACCAGTGGAATACGAGGGGAATGATGATGAATCGACTCTGTGTATGGGGCATGGTAGGTCTGTGCTAGAGAAATACCTTGGAGGTCCAAGAGTGCTAGTGTGGCGTAGCCTAAATTAGCGCATAAGACGAGCAAACTGTACGAGCATAGGCGCTGGAATGACACAGCGCATGCGTCACTGAGCCAGACCGAGGCTGGCAGCGTGTGCAAGATGCTAATTTTATGGCTCGGCAAAGAAGAATAAAGGAGGTGAGTGTTTATTGGGACATAAACAGGCCAGGTCGGTGCGTTGTGGTGTGTGCTAAACTAGAGTCCGTTGTATGTGTATGTGCTACAGAAGAAACGGTTTCTTGCTACAAGCTCCTACCCGTAAAGGTCTGAGTTGGTGGAACTAAGGAATGTAGCTCGTATGAACATTTGCCATGGAAATGGCGGTAGAGCAGAGTTTGCCTTGCGACGACTCGTCCGTGAAAATAATTCATCACCGGCAAGGCCACGTAGACATTTTTGAACCCTGCCAAAACATGATATCATCGCAATACTCCAGGTTTGATCTGACTCTTGTAAGTAATTTAGAAACGGATACAAAACACACTTAAAAAAAACCCTTTATTTCGCTCACTGGGGTAGACTGTTCTAGTTCCACGTGCTATGTCTAATGGATGTCATTTATCAGTTATCTTCTGTTGATTCCCCTCTCCAAGTTCTCCACCGCCTTAACAAGGTTTTGAACTAACACTCTTTGGGTCCTGTCACTGGACCTAACTAACGCCTTTATCCACTGTGCCATGTGCCCTTGAGGACATGGCACGTGGAACTAGAACAGTCTACCCTAGTGAGCGAAATAAAGGGTTCAGTTCGACATCCCAACCACCTGAAGAAGGCCGGGGCGTACAACGGCCGAAACGTTGTGATAAATATGGTGACAAAGATGAAGACAATAGTCCAAATAATATAAATAGTGTACATAATACCTCATCTCAGAAATATAGGCAGGCATTTACATTTGTTCTTTTTTTATGTGCTATATCCTTTCATGATGTAGGCGACCATGGATCTTCACATCCCTCTATCCCTTGAAGCTCTCAACAAGTTCCTTCCCTCTGCCACCTCCCTCACTTGGTTAAGACCGCTAGGTATGACATGTGTTGTTTTCCTTTGTATCTCTTTCCCTCTATTCGACCCGAGAGTATCAGATTCTCTAGTCAACTCCTTCCTCATCGTGTGTCCAAGGAATTTCAGTTGCCTCTTCCTGATGTTAAGTATAAGCCTCCTCCTTGTTTGCATCCTCTGTAAGACCTCATCGTTGCTCACATGGAAGGTCCATGATATCCTTAGCATCCTTCTGTAGAACCACATCTCCGTCACCTCGAGTCTCTTGTTCATCTTTGAGGAAATCATCCAACATTCACTGCTGTAAAGAAGGACAGATGTCACGTAACAGCTCAGTATTCTTTTCTTTGTTACCAAAGAAATCCTCTTGTCTCGCAATACTCTGTCCAGCTTTTGGAATGCGTCCTTGGCCATCCCAATATGTCTACGGATCTCAGTGTCGCATTTACCGTTCTCTGTCAGAATGCTTCCCAGATATTTAAACTTCCGCGTCTGTTGGATTTTAGTGTTCCCAATCGGAAGATCGCATTTCGGGCTCATCCTTTTTCTAATGACCATACATTCTATTTTCTTATTGTTTAAATTATCAATCTTAATCTTAAAGAATTTAGGAGTAGAATTTTTCCTTACATTAACCACCGAGTCAGTAGAGATAAGTTAATGCATAAATAATAATAATGAAAGAAAACCGAGCTTATATTTTGAATTTAAAGGAGACAGTTGAAATTCACGTGAGACATAATGAGGAAAGTGGGATTGGAGAAACTAATACTCACAGGATACACTGAAAGCAAGAGAGGCAGGTGAAAACATCGAGTAGCCGACTTAGCGAGTTCTTTTTAATCATTTCATTTCATGTAAGGCAATAAAGCCACAAAGACACAATGGATTTATTAAGACTAAGAAAGTAAGAAAAAAATAGAAACATTATTAAGGAACGAGAACATTAGAAGACTAACCAGAAAGATAACGACTGACATTGCGTTTAAATTTTTGAGGATCAAAATTGGTTGGAAAGTATGGAGCTGGAAAATAGTTCTTAAAGAAAGTCTGCTTTATAAAAATATTTTATAAATTTTAACCATTTTCTTTTTTTAAAACAATAAGGTTCACCCTGTACTATTTTCAGGGGCCACTCTAAGTAGAGGGTTACGTTAAGAGGCAGTTTATACGAATAGGAGAGGAAGATAATGGTTAACATTAGACTTGAACGGGTTAACATTGTAGTAATTAGGGAAACATCCTCTTGGGAGTTTGCAATAGAGCAGAAAGTGGCTCACCACATCCTACCTGTGGGAGAGGGGTTTGAAAGTGGAAAATAATTCTTCTCCAACAAGGACTTGAAGATGGTTTTGAACTCTATCAAGACTGAAAAATGAGGTTTGGACAGCTCACACCCAAATATGGTAACAGTACTCCATTTTCGGCCTGATCTGGCTCTTATAAAGGTAGAGGATAGCATGAGGAATCAGGTACTTATTGAGGCCGTACAGAAAGCCGATCATTTTACTTACATTTTTTGCGATTGATCGTATATAGGAGTTCAACAATGTCGGGTGTAAGTTTGAGGCCCAATATCTTCTTAAGGCAAGAGGACTCCTCGACAGGGCTGGAAAATAGTCCCACAAGCAAGAAATGCGAGAGAAGAAACTGTTAACATAGAACTTACGGTTAAATCTTACCACTTCAACTGTGAATTAATGAGATTTTGTCGAAAATCTATTACCGGGCTTAAATTCATAAAATCTAGGTAACATAGCGAAGAGCTCACCCAACCAATTACCATGAAAGTATTTATAGAAAAGGCATAGGGAGGCAACTTTACGGTGATAGGAAAGCGACTTAAGCCCGAAACGCTAGGTCAGGACCATTAATATTGCTGATTCTTCTTTGGATTTTATCAAGAATCTCTGAATATGTAACAGAAGTACCGAACCATATGTGGCAGCAATATTCGAGGCGCGGACGAATGGGAGACTTATAGTTTACGATGGAAATGGACGATAATCTGTCTGACATTCGTGGATATATCATAACCCACACAAAGATTTGTGAATATTTATACTGATGATAAAACGATATATAGTTGTACCTTCAAAACTCTAGATGATCAAAGATTGCGAGCTGATCTCCCCTCCGATCTAGTTCCAACATCTCAGTGTTAGGAGAAGCTGGCTGGTTGCATTCAATGTCTTGAAAACGAAAGCCAGTTACATTCCACAATCGCAGATCGAACCCTGAACAACCACCAGTCACGATGAATGAATGTTCTCTGAAGAAGCCCCCCCCCCGCGTTTTCTTGAGCGACTGTTGGGTTTCAAACTCAGCCAAGACCTAAAGTGGAACTCGTACATACAATCAATCGCTAAAGATGCAGGAAAAAGAATGGTCGATACTCTGTACCACTCTAGCAAGCACCTGACTCCCCGTGCTATCCTATAAAGGTGGTTCGAAAGTCTTGTCATATAATATAATTTTCTATTTCAGGTGGCTGACACAAATTCCTATAGTTTGGAAGAGAAGCTGCTTGCAAGTATATGGACACATGATTGTGTGCATTTTGGCAAGAGGATGAAAGATGTGCGACATTACATATTTCTACTGTTCTCATTAATTTTTCGGAAGGGATGACAAGACTTTTAGACCACTCTATACATTTATGAGAGCCAGATTAAGCCTAACAGAGTACTGCTATCATATTTGGGTTGGTCATCTTTCAATTAACACCTGAATATTACATCGTGCATGAAACTCAGTGTTGTTTTTTAGGATTTTGGCGATAGACCCCATAACCATATATATTCTGAAAATACATGACCCAGTGTAATTGGATAAGTATATTTCATTTTGATCAAAGGGAGTCCGAGTAGGGCACAAACCCCCACTGTGTTTTTCCCCTTTCATTTAAATTAAATTTAAATTTGAACAAAGGAATGCCCCCTATCCAAAATATAGAAGGAGAAAGCCAGAAGATGGAGGTCACATCGCCAAGATAATTCAGTAATACTGAAATGCATCATTTTTTCTCCACAAATCAATAAACATTTTCTTCCAAAAATAAAATAATGTGCGACACGCAGCAAGACGCGGCTAATTCGGCTAGTATGAATATATATGTATATAAATTAAATTTTATAAAAGTTATTAGTGGGTTCAGTTTATTATGTAAATTAATTATAAAATGATTTCCACTACGGAAGCCAAAATAAAATATGCACATGATTATGATTTCAAAATGTCATTAAAAAAATTTTTTTTTAATCTGCAGGGTTTAATCGATATTAATAAATACAAAAAAAAAAAAAAAAACTCCGGGTAACGAACTACAATTTAATATTTTTTTTAATTTTCAGAAATCACGTGGTATGATAATATCTTGTTTCGACTGCTGTAAGCAGACCAGTTTAAGATAAATTTACATCGCAAAATTGAAATCTCAAATAAATTCTCTAAACTTAAATATTTTTTTTCTTTTTATTCGTGGTCGGAGCTGCCTATTCTATAATAACAATGGCTGCCTAATCTATAGTAATATGAAATATAATTTGAAAAAAAATAATTATTATTTCTGGTTGCTGTGCCCAATTTAGCCACCCTTGTACTTTTTCTTGGGTATATTGATAGTTAAGTGTCTGAGTCACCCCTGACAACTTCGATGGGTGGAGTTGTACAAACTCCACCCATCGAAGTGATGACAATATTAAGATCACATTTCCCCGAGAAATTGGGTGGATAAAAATAGTTACCTTATTCTAAGATGCCTAATAGAAGCGGGGGCGTTTATATCTTTTAAGAAATTTTCCAGCCCCGACCTTATTAAAACCACTCTGTTTATTAGTTTCGCAATTTTTCACACTTTCTGACTCCCCACTTATTAAGACACCCATTTATTGCATATTGGAGAGAGACGTATCCGAAAAGAAATGTCAGACTTCTTAAATCGACCTGACAATGCTTTAATTACAACTTTGCTGATTATTAAATGAAATATATATAAAGTAACTGATAAAGAAAAAAGAAACGAATAAAAATTAATATTAACTGACAATGCTTCCTCTGAGTGTTATTATAAAAATAATATATATTTAGTAAAAAATCAACTTAAATATGATGAAAGAAATGCGAGTAAAAATTTATGATTAACAATGCTTCATGTAACAAATTATCTTTGTTTTTTATAGTAAAGTTTACAAGGCTCGGAGGCCACTCGAAGCAGAGGGTTACATTAAGAAGCAGTTTATGTGGATAGGAGAAACTTAGACTTGAACAGTTTAGGATTGCAACGATAGAACAATGAAAGGTTTGCCCTTCCATCCCAGTGAGAGAGAGATTAGAGGGTGGAAAATAGTTTGTCACCCACAAGAACGCTGAGACACTTTTGGGCTCTATCAAGACTGGAAAGTGAGGACTGTACAGCTCCCACCCAAATATTTTCGGCCTGATATAGCTCTTGTAAAGGTAGGGGATAGTTAAGGCCCAACAGTCTCACAAGGTAGGGAGCCACCCCAAGCGGGTATCCATTTATGTTGATTGGTGGTAGTTCGGGTTAAAGACTATTACATGCAATCTATTGGAAGATTATATGAAATCTGTTACAAGATGATTACATGAAATCAATTAGGAGACTATTACATGAAACCTATTAAAAACATAATGAAATATATTTGATTTGGTTTGGTTTGGTTTGGTTTGGTTTACGACATATATACTTCAATGGGTTATTTAATGCCGACAAGATTTTTATTGCTGGTAATAATTTTTCCAAAACTATATTGCTGGTAATATTTTTTTTCCAAAAATGTACTGCTGGTAATATTTTTTTTACCAAAAATGTACTGCTGGTAACATTTTCCTCAAAAATGTAATGCTGGTAATATTTTTTCCTTCAAAAATGTATTGCTGGTAATATATTTTTTTTGAGAAGATATTGGGCCTCAAATTCACACCTGATGTCAAGTTGAACTTCTACATACGATCCATCGCTAAAGATGTAGGTAAAATGATTGGTAAATTTTGGTTTTGTTTCCCGAGCGTTAATATCCTTTATAATTTTTCCAAAATCGTCATAATTCCGTGCAAATGTACATGCTGAACTCGAGTTAACAATTAAATTATGAAAAAACCTTCATAATTTTGGAGTTATTGACAAGAAAAAATCGGACTTCTTGTTGGTCATTCGTCCCCCATTACTGACATCATGGTTACTATTCACAAGCGTAATCAGAAAATTTGGCCTATTTACTTCTTTTACAGACTTTCCTTGCAGAAAATCCCTACGCACTACCGTAAAGAAATGTAATTTTTTTTTTGCTATTCAAAACGGGAAAAAGGTTTTGCTGTATTATTTAATTTGTTTTTGTTATAAATAAAACTACACTTACCAAAAAAAAAAAAATTACAAAATTACAAAAAAAAAAAAAAAAAAAAATGAAAAGAAAAAGAAAAAAAGGTTTCTTCATAATTTAATTGTTAATCCGAGTTCAGCATGTACATTTACACGGAATTATGACGATTTGGGGAAAAATTTTAAGGGATATTAGCGCTCGGGAAACAAAACCAAAATTTACCAAATGATCGGCTCCCTGTATTACGCCAGTAAGTACCCGACTCCTCATGTTATTCCCTACCTTTATAAGAGCCAGATCAGGCCGAAAATGGAGTACTGTTGCCATATTTGGACGGGAACTGCCCAAACCTCGCTTGTAAATCTTGATAGAGTTCAAAAGCGTCTCCGAGTAGTTGTGGGAGAAGAATTATTTTCCACTTTGAACCTCTCCCCAAAGCGGGATGTGGCGAGTCTCCCATTGCTCTATGGCTACTACTATGGAAAGTGCTCAGACGAACTCCATTTCTTGGTTCCGCCATGTCTAACCTTCACGGTTAGGACACGCCATGCCACTTACATAGTAAAAAACCACCCACATTCCTTCCGTGTTCCATTCAAAAAGCTTCTTTCCGCGAACCACTGTCCTGTGGTACAGACTCCCAAAAGGATATTTCCCTGATCACTACAAGCTTAACCTGTTTAAATCTAGAGTCAACCGCTATGTTCTCCTCCTGTCCCTTAACGTAACCCTCTACCTCGAGTGGCCCCCGGGCCTTGTACAGGATGAACATTAATGTAAAATAAAGACAAATGAAATCTATTAAAAAAATTATTAACCGATTTCTACGTTAAATCTATTATGAGACGACTAGAAGAATTCTATTAAGAAACTTTTATATGAAATCCATTAGAAGACAAATTCCTGAAATCTATAAAAAAAATTTGTCATGAAACGAATTAAAAGACTATTACATGAATTATATTAGTAGGTGATTACATGAAATGTATTAGGCGACTATTAAATGATCCAAAAAACAACTGAAATCAGATTAAAAAAATCCTCATAAAATTAATAACTGCCAATGCTTCATTGAAAAATGTCTGACGACTACTACTTATACAGGGTTTTGTGGTGTCAACGAATACTCGTTGCCAGTTTTCGTAATGCTTGTTGTAGTAGAGACTTTGTAATCGTAGATACAGCTATACTAACGTCGTTGAACAATACTGGTGTCAGACGCCTTCGAATAACACTCGCACTAATAGTAATTGCTCGATAATACTCGGTCGAAAAGTAACCACCGTATAGTGATCTGAATAGAGAAATAGTATAATGGATAGTGTAGAGAATAGCGGTCCTTATAGTAATAGAGGATAGACTAGAAATAGCGATCATTTAGACGTCACTTATGCCTTTCTCCCATGGTCACGTGATCTACTTAATTCAATAATGGGATCGCCTATGTTTACTTACTGGCGATCTATGTTCAAACTCAAGTGTCGGCAGCAACACTTTATTCCTATATAACACTGTGTGCGGTGAATAAATTGTCGTCTAAATACGCAAAAATGAAAATAACACTGGCAACTCACTTTAACGGATATACTTACCAAAATTAATAATATCTTGAAATACTTAAGAGTAAATTTATTTAATAAGATCGCCTTTGGCTTCAATAAAGACCTCTAGACTTCGGAATCTCCTGCAAATCTTCTGGGCGGTTTCCTTGCTTAAAGTGAATGCTGCCATAATCCTTGCCTTCAGTTCATCGTTGGTATTACAAGGAGTTTTGTTGGTCTCTCGTTCAACTGCGCCCCACACATAATAATCAATGGGGTTGCAGTCTAGGTAGTTAGGTGGCCGGATGTAAGGGGTGATGTGGTCGCAGAAATTGTCTGACAGCCATGATTCGGTTCTCCTGCTTGTGTGACCTGGTGCAGAGTCTTGTTGCCAGACATAAGGTCTTCCAGTAGACACCTTCTTGAATTAGGGCAGCACTATCCCCTCAAGGCACTTGATGTCGGCCTCCGTGTTGAATCTGAGGCCATGAGGGAAGAAGAATGGAAGCATAACGTCGACATCACTAGTGATCAGTCCAAAAACCTTCGTAATCACCATTAGGCTCATACAACGCTTTCCATATCATTTGTACTGTCCTCAGATTGACATCCATACAATCTGAAACGTTCGTGTTGGATTTTCCGGCGTGAATACCAAGCAGTACGGCATTTCTTGTAGAGTGAATAGCATCATGGTGCTGTTTTTCTCACTGTGCTCAACTGACACTACTCTACTGTACAGTCAACAAACTAAAAACAAACAATGCGCATGCGCAAAATTAAAACTATAACAAGGCAACAACTTACCCATCGCCCCGTATATATATGAAAAACAACACAACGGAAATAGGATTTAAAAAAAAATGTTAGTTGTTACATGTTAATACAGGTAATAGAAAAAATACAAGGAAAGCAGGCAAAATAAGATAAAAAGATGGCATTCGATAATAATTCGTAATCGAGAAAGCTTTCCCTTTAGGTTTTCGAAGGCGATTCTGATGACAATATCAATGGCCTTGGAAGTGAATGTTACGTAAAACGTTAGCAAATGTAAACAGTGTGTATAAACGTGATCCAAATTGAAAATTTAATGTCCTTTGTCAATTGAAATTAGGTCTTCTGGATAATGCCACGGGGGAAAAGGACTTGCAACGCTGTAAATAGAGTTTCAGCTACAGTTATTTAATTCCCTTTTTATTGTCATTAATTCCCCTGGATATCTTACCTGGGTCTGTCTTTTCTCCCGTGAGAAACTATAAAACTCTACGCACGTCATCGATCCGTTGGTGAAACCATTTGATATGGGTAACAGCAACGCACCAATTTACGTGAGGTATCGTACTGGGAGCCGCCATGCCATCCATTAATTTTGCTGGTGGCTAGACTTCACGTGTTCCTGTTTGAGCTGCTTAAATTTTACCACACTCACCTGTGTCCTAAATATATGTACGTTTTAAAAACGCACAAATATTTCATTATATTTATATACTGCATAATTTTACAGTCTTAAATCTAGTCTTTATTTTAAATAACGATGTAAACCATATATAATTATGAACAAAGTGACATATTCTCTTTGTTTGTCTAGCTGTAACAATAGACTCGCTCTTTTTCGCGTTATATTAAACAAGCTGGTCTCGCGAGTAAGGAATAAATACATTTGTATGCTAACAGCATATACATGTTAGTTACATGTTAATACGAGAGAAAGATTTTTTTTCATGCAGCGTTAATTTTATACTCACGTGTCCCATGAATACTTTATTGTTACGTGACTATATATAGTGGAGTAATAGATAGCGGCTTGGATTGAGGAATCGGAGATCCGAGTTCGAATTCCAGTCGAATCCATTACATGTACTAATACCCTTGGGAAAGGTGTGAATCCTCCTCTTCTCCCTCCAGCTATGTATAAATAGCATGGAAGACTGGGTTCTATAGCCTTGGACGGCGAATGGTCTAGGAGAATGACAACTTTGAATGGAGGGTCATTTGGAGACCTTGTGGCACGCAGTGCACCAGGTCTCTGTATTCAGCTCTTCAAAAAGTGTGGTTGGTTCTGCACAAAGCCTTCACCATTATAATCAAATCTCATATGCTGGTTGTGGGCTGTCGGTTTCCTAGGAGCTGATCTGCTTGACCCTCATACATCGAATTCGACGGGAGAGTCGAGTATTTATGCATGTTTCATTAAAAACGACAGACAAGCTACTACGATTAAGTTTTTTATATTTTACTTGTGTTTTAACAAGTGTTTTCTTTTCTGGACACAGAGTGTGTAGAAACTGTTCAAATGTTCTGTAATTCCGAGCGCTTTCAGATATACTTTTAGCCATTATCAAGGATGATTTTATTTTTTCTATTTAATTGGGGGTGTGCGTTGTGTGCATGTTTTTAGTGTTATAGAAATGTTTTAATTTTCGAACACAGCAAATTGTAGCCGTGTTCGTAGTTAATATTATTAAGTGTTGACGTTTTCTTTTTTAATAAAAAATAATGAAAAAAACAACAACAACAAAAACAGTTTCTACACACCACACTCTGTGCCCCAAAAAGAAAACACTTGTTTGAACACAAGAAAAATTATATAAAAAGCTTAACCGTAGTACTTTTTTATCATTTTTAATGAAACATGCATAAATGAAGGATTTTTGCCTAAATAAATACACACCACCGCACACATAAAACACACAACACATAATATATATATATATATATATATATATATATATATATATGTGTTTGTGTGTGTGTGATAAGAGCATCAAATTTCTGCCACTGATGTTTTATTGATCTCATCGAGTAGTGAGAAGTTTACACAAACAATCTAATATAGTAGACTTAACATTTTTTTTTTTTGTTGTATCACGCACCTGTAATATTTCGTGGTAATATTAATTTATACCGGAAACGATATATATAATGAATATAATAAAAGTTGACTGTTTTTTATCTTCTATTTATTTCGCAAAAAATAATTTAATATTAAAACATATAAAAAGTAATTAAAAAAAAGAAGAAGCATAAAATGATTTCTTAGCATGGTCTGGACATTAGTCGCGTACCGGCAGCTGATAGGTTCGCGTACCGGCACCAGTCCGCGGACCAAGACTTTGAGTAGCACTGGTGTATGTGACTCAGGTTCGAACCTCACTCTGATTCCAGTCGTTTTCGTTAATCCAATTACGTGCAAATATACCTGGAAAAGTATGAAATATTCACTAACTGCCCCACGCGGTCGGATGTGGCACAGGGCCGAGTTTATTATTGTGACCTGGGGTGGTAGCACCTGTTAAGTTCCTACCACCCTATTTATAGAAAAGTTACCAACAATACCTTAATCAACACGAAAAACTCTTTCCTGGCATTAATAATTAGATTTCAGATTAAATAACCCATAGAGGTGTTGATATGCCACTAAACAAAATCAACCAACCAAACAACCAACATGAAAGAACTCTTTCATGACATTAATATTTAGATTTTGGCATTAAATGACCCATAGAGGTGTTGATATGCTACTAAACAAAATCAACCAACCAAACTATCAACATGAAAGAACTCTTTCATGACATTAATCCATATAATATCCTAAAATTTCTCACAGAAATCAAACTGTATTTCAAAATATAACTTCAACAAAGCTACAAAATAAAACGCAGACATATCACCGCCTCTAGTAATCATGTCCACAGAAACCTGTATATGCACAAAAGCTGAGTATCATCTACCATGTATTCAATTGTGAAAGCAGAATAACGTATATCATATTTTTATTACTTCAATGCTCGCAAGAAAATTAAGTTTTGGCATTAAATGACCCATAAAGGACTTGATATGCCTTTAAACAAACCAATGTAATGAATAAATAATAATTGAGAAATATAAGCTTTAAAAAGAAAATTTCTAGGTGTGTTTTCTGCCACAAATAAAATAAGGAAATATGACGTTTTTATTTGTTTATTTCGGCTGCATATGTAAGTGGACTATTATTCTGTATTTTTTCCTAAAAAAAAAATTGACATTTTCACCAAATGTTAATATCAATCCAAATTAAAAGATTTATTTTATATATGTTCTTGAAGTTGTTTTATCTGCATTCAATTGTATGACACGGACATAAAATTTCCCGTGACTATAAAATTTTATAAGAAATGAAAAGAAAATGGCTAAATCAAAACTTTCTATTATTTAAAATAAATAAATAATTTATCAAATTAAAATAAAAATATAAACAATAATTACATTAAATGTATATATATATATGTATGTGTAGCTGACCATTCGTATTCGAGGATACCCGTCTACTAGGGCGACTAGCCAATCCCTATTGCAGACGCTTGCTCAGGCGCATTTTGTTTATTTAACACCCACAGAGCCCATTTGTGGTTTATACTGCCTCTATGCTGAGTAGACCTTAGTCTTGACATATCTCGCGGCATTACAGCAGATGACATCCTACAATTAACAAATTCTATGGATCGTCAAGTAATTTCAAAACAGGGAAAGCACATTCCCTATTAATTTGTTTAAAACTGTGCCATTGTTTGTATCTGTTATTATTTGTTTGATTATCTTATTTATTAGCTTCTTTTGATCATAAACATTCACGTGCAACATTAATTCTGGTATTTTTACTAAACTTTTCTAATAATTTGGCACGCTCAAATCACCGTGCTGATAACAAATATGGCGCCAGTTTGCTTACATTGCGCAGATCAGTACGAAAATTTCCAACATTGTGTGAAAATTTTGTGTGAATTGATTGGACGGTTTTGAAATATTAGAAAAAAGTAATCTCGATAATAATTTGGCACGCAGTGTATTGTCATTATTTAAAAGGCTATTATGCATTTGAAAAGTGTCATCATTGATAATATTCATTATATTAATTTCATCACGTTTAATATTAGTACTTTGTTTCACTAAAAATTTATGCAATAAATTCAAATTATATATTTGTAAAATATATTTGTTTCATTAATATTCTTCTTGCGATAACTGCATTGGAATAAATAAAATCGGAATTTTTATACCATAATTATTTCAATAAGACGTTTACAAGACGCAGGTTGTACGGATCATATAAAGGATATAATAAAGTTTTTATAGGCTTGTGTTCTTTTTTCCTATTATTTTTCGTTTAATTGTAATCATGGTTTGTTTAACCAAAATAACACCTCATAAATATAGCCTAGGCTGTACCATTTACTAATAATTTTACTAATTACTATTTTTTTCTTTATTTGCTCTGCTGAAATTGGGGTGCGTCTTACATGCTGTCAAATACGGTAGTTTCAGATCAAGGAGCAAAGCAGACGGCTGGCGGGGCACCGAAGACTAATGTTGCGTTTAACCTGTTATGAAAAAAAAAAAAAAATACAAAAAAAAAGTTCGCAGATTTGGACGAAAAAAATTGACTTCAGAATGATGTCAAAATCCACGAATATTTTTCATCCTTTAATAAGTCGGTTGAGCTTAGTTTAATTTGTAACGTATATAAAGGTAGGTAGAAAAAAAATAATATTGATAAGATAGTGAGGGACATAAAGCACTGCTCGGAGCCACTAATTAAGCTTTGTACCCCTCGGTCGGGGATTTAGGTGTTGTACGCGCCGGTCATGACTCTTAGAAATCTAACTATATCGCTGAATTAAGTCTTAAGAGTATGTTTCCTAGAGAAAGAAGTAAAGGAAAACCAAAACAGAGGTGGAAAGATAACATAATTCTGTGGTCACCAGCTAATGAGTGGCGGGAACTAAAGATCGTTAAAAATGGCGGGAAATAAGCCATGTTAATTCGCAATCTACCGTAGGCGAACGCAGTGACTAATGAATGAATAAAAGATCATTATTTTTTAAAGTATAACTTGCCTCCGTCATGAACTTTAGAATATCACAATATGACAGTTAATTCTTGTGTTTTAATCTTTAATTCAATCGTTTTACAAGTGGTGAAAATTGTAAGGCTGTCCAGCCATTTTCGATCGTAAAATAACAGTAACTTTTTGCTTCTTCCTTAAATTAATTATTTGTTTATTTAATATTGCTTTTGACATCAGAATTTTAAATGTCTCTAGAATTCTTGATTGGTTTATTATCAGTGGACCAAGACAAAGAAAGAAGCAGGGGATTTACGATTTTTAGTACACATTTTTTTTCCTTGTTCTAAGAAGAAAGAAACTCCTTGTCATGTCAAAAACTTTCTACTTCCTGGAAAGAAACTGTTACTTTATTTTTTTCGCGGAGTGTATGAGTTGGTGGAGGTGGCGGGGGGAGGCGGTGGATAATAATGATAGTTTTGTCGAATCATTATATTTGGTAGAATGACAGCACTTTGACAGCTGAGATTTGAACCGATAGTGGATGTTGAAACAAGGACATGCCAAAAGTCTGAAGTTATTTTTCAAAATGAAAGTAAAAAAAAAAAAAAAATTAGAAAAGGCGATTCAAAAGGAAGAGTAAAGAGAAATAGGGAATGAGATGGATAGATAGTGAGAGTGAGAGAAAAAAAAGAATGAAAGTAAGAAAGAAAGAGGACTAAAAAAATTCAAACTTTGAAAGAGAAATCGAATAAAAGACAAAAAATTCGGGAAGATATAAAGATCACATTATTTACGGACACAAACAATTATAGTATGTGACTCACCCCAGATGTTGCCAAAATAGACTTTGCACTTAGTCCTGTGCTGGAGCTTTAGAGAAGCAAGATGAATCAACGGGTTGACCTAAGAGATAGCGGCCTAGCTACCTGGTGAAGATTCTCGCTTCACACGAGGACATATACGTGCCCACTCTTATACGAGTATATCTGTGTGCATACATATATACACACTCTAGTTTCGGCAGAATGATTTAAAATCCAACAACAACAAACGTTTAAGATAAAGATAAAACAAATAAAGGATAAACAAATAAACAAGCGGACATACACTTTATTCAGTCTAGACATTGGAGGTGATAAAGTAATTTAATTTAATTTGATTTATGGTCACCACTTATCCACAGAGATCACAAGACATAATTCCTCACATACGGTTTTGTCTTACATCCTAACCTGAGGAAGCCAAAGATAGCATACGCTCTCGGCGAAACGCGTCGTTAATAGGTTTTCCACTTTATTTCATCATCTTCACTTTTGTTTCGGATACTGTTATACATCCTACACACACTCACGTATATGTACATATATTTCATAGAATAGAAATTCAAAATTACCCCACTTGAATAGATATTTCACCCTACAAGAGCTTCCTTGCAGGATTTATCAACACCAAGGAGTGATGAAATAAAATAAAATAGTAGCTTAAAAATTTTAAACTTTAAAGAATAAAGAAAGAAGAAGAAGAGAGAAAGATGAAAAAGTAAAAGAAAAGAGGAGAAAAAAAAACGAAAAGGAGAAAGAAGAATATAACAGAAGACACAACAAATCGTTTAGCCATAGCTTAAACCCAATTTCATGGCGGTAGAGGGGGAGTGTCTGGATTCCGACACCAGTTAAAATAACATTGACCTATATTTTAAAATATTAAAATCTAGTTTCTGTAAGGAAAATTGCTTAAAGGAAATTAAAAATTTAAAAATTCGAGAAGATTTTTAAAAAATGTTATTTTAATAAAAAACCTTTAAGGAAGAGTAAGGAAAAAGATAACATCTAAAATAAGTAATATACAAATAATAATACATATAATATAATATGATAATTAAAATAATAATTAATGAAATAATTATTAAAGTGAAGTTATTAAATAAATTTCATAAAAATATATTATATATTAAATATAAATTAATAGGTAATAAATATAAACTAATAAATAAATAAGAAGTAAGAAGGATAACACTAAATTATTACGCTTAGCCTTGATGTAAAATCAAATTTAATGAACGATACACTTAAAGTAAGAAAGAAAAAAGTAAGTCCTGAAGGGACACAATGTATAAAGGAAGAGAAAGGAAGGCACTACGCTTTTGTTTTGTACAAAGCAGCAAATGTGAGAAGAGTCCAATGAAAACTGGTCACAAATTCGTAACAAGTAGTTATAGCCTGCAAAACTAGATCTTAAAACATGGGCCCACGGCAAGAGACTTATCTATCTATCTATCTATCTATCTATCTATCTATCTATCTATCTATCTATCTATCTATCTATCTCAGTCCATTCATTTCTATCTATCTATCTATCTATCTTCTATCTATCTATCTATCTATCTATCATCTATCTTCATTCATCCTTCCCAGTTCATTCATTTCTATCTATCTCAGTTCATTCATTTCTATCTATCTATCTATCTATCTATCTATCTATCTATCTATCTATCTGAACTGCTCGATGACTGTAAAACCTACGCTGTTTCTCGTGACGTCATTAATCTGACTTTGTATTCAAGTAAAGTTTACGACTTTTCAGTATTGAATTTTAAAGTGGATATTTTTCCCACTTGAGAGAATGAATCTACACGTTCTTAACTTTATATCGTTAATAAATGTCCTGTTGCTGTTAGCAGTCTTTTCTCTCGTCTAGTTAAAGATAATTTTTTATGCAAGTTAATCATCAGACACGCCACCTGACAGTGAAAGACTATCTTTCTCATCTCCTCTGTCCGTTCATATCTATCTATCTATCTATCTATCTATCTATCTATCTATCTATCTATCTGTGTCAGTATGTGAGTATATGTGAATATATATACGTATACTTTTATGCATGTATATTTCTGTCAATCCACAGACACACATCATTCTCATTAGACGTACATCATTTTGAGACTACCCAGAAGGCCTCAGTTACTGATGAGGTGTGCGCATGCGTGCGACGACGAATGCCGATGTCAAATTAGAATGTGTCGTGACATTAATCCTCGAGCAACACTAATAGATTCATTTCTGGCAGCCCTCACCGTTAAGCGTACATCTCTTCCGCGTATTCTAGGTCCCATATCGCTTCAGAGATGTGCCGTACGACTTAATGTGCTCCCCAATTAAATCTAGTCTTTGGATTCAGGCAAACTGCGCGGGACGAGAAATTACAACGACAGTCGCCATTTTGCAAGCGACAGATTTAACGCATTCTGACGTCGTGAATTTTTTTGGAGATGCTAGTTCGAATAATGGTGTCCGATGGTATTTGACCACAACTTTTTATTCTTCTATGTGTCGTGTCTCTTTCAGGACGTAGGCAGCCATGATTCTTCACAATTTCCTATCTTTCGTAGATCTTAGTAAAATTTGACTTTTCACTATCCCTCACAATCCCAGTTCTGGCATCTATTTGCACAAACTCGTGTAGGTTACTGGCTGTTTTCCTCTGTCACTCTCACCTTCCATATGTCCTGCGAATTTCAAATTTTTCAAGCCGTCTTTCCTCATTATGTGTTCTAGAAATTTCAAATGTCTCTTTCTGATTCCAGCTCCCTTTTTGTTTCTATTTTCCTTAATATTTTCTCGTTATTCAAATGTTCAATTCATGGAATTCTCACCAACCTTCTGTAGAACCATATCTATTTTACCCCAAGTTTGCTTTTTATCTGTAAGGAGATTTCCCAGCATACACTGCTATGTTGGAGGGCCGATATTATATAAGAGTTCAGTCCTCTTTTCTTTGTTTCGAAAGAAATTTTCTTGTTTCTTAATATTTTGCTTAGTTTTTGGAAGGAGACTTTCGCTATCCCAAAGAGACTTCTAGATTTGGACATTTTTTTCAAAGAAAAGCTTATTTTAGATATCTATGATGTGAAATGACTTTCGCAAAGATTATTCAGCAGAAAAGCCTATTTGGATAATTCTCAGTAGAATTGACTTTTCTTTATCCTTTTCAGTATAAGCATCAATATCTTTTAGCGTGTTTCCAGCATGTTGTTTTAAAGAATTTTTTCAGTAGAAATTCTGTTCTTAGAGTTATGCATTTTGGTATTTTTCAGAATATTTTGTAAAAACCAGCAACACGTTTAATTAATTTTTCAACATAAATCCTTTTGTGTTCTTTTTGTTTATTATAAACATTCTCTCAGAGAAACAGGTACATAAGTTTAAATATCTGGGAAGTGTTTTAAATGCCATGGAAAAGGCTTGAACCCAGTCCTCCCTGAGCTTGGCTCCATTGCAAGTCATGCTGTTTTACTCCTGTTGCTGGAATGACCTGACCGCACGAAAAGAGAAAGTGCAGCGTATTTGACAGGTAATGTATATTTTCATAATATATGATATGTATGCTTGATAAATATGATTTAATTTTTTGTAACACTCTGATGCGTGTTGGAATCCTCACAGTATTTGGTATTGGTGAAATTAGCGCTAACATTATTTTCGAGATTTACAAACCATAGATTTCGGTCAATTTCGCAAACCAATTGATGAAATTTGACTAAGTTGATTTGTTCGAAAAATTACTATGGAAAAAAAACCTACATCGCGGTTTAATAATTTCATTAATTTTATTTAATTTTATAGGATTTGATTGTAAAAAATATATTTTGTCCTTTTTATCAGCGAAGGATACAATCCAAAGTTGCAATTTGCAACATACAACTGGCCATGCGTAAATATTTCTTTCTGTAGCCAAATTCTAACTTTTTGACGCGTTTGAACTTGTAAGTTGTTTATCGATCTCGCAAACGCAGAATGAACTGAAAACCGAATTCTTGTATATAAGAACTGAAAGAAAACATATGTAAAAACAATATTGCAATTTTATTAGATAAGTATTTGCTATTTTAATCATTAAATTGTTTTTAAAATAGTGGGAGTATTTTGTATGTTATAATTTTTCCAAAAAAAAAATAATGAAAATTTATTATACTAAGCGATGCACTCTAGTAAAACCAACTTTACTTTGTACCCCCTTACCTGTTTGCATTTGTCCCCAAAATTTGATCGGTCAATGTCTGGCTATTTTAGAGGGTGTGACGGACGGACGGACGGACGGAAGTCCCAAAATTTCATATAGCGATAGCAAGACAGACTAGTTTCTGTATCCTTGGGTGGCAACCGGTCTAAGAGTAGGCAAACCTTGAACCATGGGTAAATAGTAGGACAGCCCGGGTTCTGTAGCCAGGGGTGGCAACCAGACTAGAAGAAGGACAATTCTGAATTCAAATCCGGACCCGGAGTACCTAAAACGGTCCGATGTCATGTTTTGTTCAGGCCTGTGAGGACTCCGATGTCAAGCTGTCTTGGTCTCTTTCCCTTAGACAACATTGTCGTGGATATGGAAGACGTTCTGCATGGACAGTACGTCAATTTCTCATAAAAATACCCTGTCCAGGCCTGCGTACTTTCGGATGCACACCCATGGTCTCTCAAGACCGACGGATGCCAATATAATAATAATTTATACTTGATAATCTAGGTTTCAATGGATTTGATAAACCTGTCTTTCATTTCTTTGTCGAATCAGTTATCCTGGTTGGTGGTAGTTGATTTCAGCCAAGGTGAAAGTTTGTATATGTACATTGTTTAGTTGTATCACTATCTATGTATCTCTATAGATATACATGTAATAGTCTAAGGTCGTTTATGTATGCAGGTATTTAGGTATCTAGAGCCCGTCTGATTGTGGGTGACTGGGACATGAAATTGCTTGTGAATTTTAATACATCCAAAACGAAACTTTTGTCATTTACTCACCATAGAGAAACGTCCCTGCCTCCTATCAGTTTTGGTTGGTGCTCAACTCTACGAGGGCGCTTCACTAAGCCTTCTTGATCTCATGTTTTCCACTGACTTGAGGTAGAACAACTACATTGATTCAATAGCTTCTTCTACCGCAATGAAAGCTGGTTCTCTGTATCATGCGAGAAGGTTTTTCTTGTCTGAGCCCTTCACATCTACAAATCTACCATTCTTCCATGCATGGAATACTGTTGCCATATGTTGTGGATTCCGGGATGAAATCTGGTACCAATAAATAACAAACGTCAGGAATGAATATACGAAAATAATGTATTAACGTAATAATACAAACTGGTAAAGCAGGTTAGTAGTTCCAGGAATACGGGTTAGTAGCAAAATCTTTGGTATTGAAGTATCGCTGTATGACTTCTTACAGTCTACGTGCTCGCTCACTGTGACTCCTACAACGCTGTTACCTCACCCCTCACTCTTCCGGTTACCTACAACCTTTTACTCTGTCACTCTGGACTCGACTCTTTGGTCTTGCTCTCGGGTCTTCACGTAGCCGTAGTATAGGTATATACTGGGTGAATCCATTTGTGTAAAAAAGGGGAGAATCCTCCAACACTATATATGGTCTAGAGCCCTCGCTGTTCATCTCGAGGTTCTGAAATTAAATAAAAACTATTTTCTTCTCCTTTTTATAAATAGGCGGGAAAAATGAAAATAACAATGTTATTATGTGAGGGAATCTTCATATTGAAGATATCAAAAGAGCTTCGTAGAGATCATCAAAATATAAAGAGGGCTGTTGATAATATAACTAAGTTGAGAACCAAGGAAAAGTCTTTAAAAACTCGTCTCCTTGAAGGGAATGTAAACTAAAGTAAGTCATAGCGAAACAATCACTTTGGACCAGTACCCAAATCTTTGAACAGACAGGAACTGAAAGAGTCAAGAATGACAAAAGGTGTAGAATACTTCGCAAATTTGGATCTGTCAAGAAAGCTCCAAGTTAAACTCCACTCAGTAAAGTAAATATTTTAAAGCATCAAAATTGGACCAAGAAATACATGAAAATTGATTTTTCTAAAGTAAGTTTAAAGGAAGAATATCGGGTGACACTCACTGGAGCTGATGGATCGGACAAAGGATAGACTTTATCCGATGTAGATGTGCCTGTGGCTAAAATAAGGCAGCAATGAGGTGGCTGGGTGATGGTATGAGCTGGAATTATCAACCAAATCATTATTGAACTATTCAAAGTCTACGATGGAGTTAAACTGAACAGTGGTAACTATTGCGATTTCATCGACAAGACTTATTTAAATGTTATGCTTCCCAGTCTAGCACTATCAAATTGAGGTATGTGCTTATGCGCGACAATGATCCTTCTGATATATCTAAGGTTATCTATGAGTTTTTTGAACGTTAAAGGTTTACAACACATTAGATAATGAAATAGCCACCATCAAATCCAAATCTGAATCCGATCGAAAATCTATGGTCAAAGATGAAATTATACGAAGTTGGCAAACAATATGACAGCAAAGCATACATATGGGAAGCAATTAGAACCACCATGTCAAAAATTGAATATGCCGATTGCTGACTGTTATTCAGAAGAAGGGTCACTACATTAAGATGTAAACGCCTCAAAGACGTATCATATAAGTTTGTTATTTGTTCTATTTTAAGTGTGGTTAAATTGTTGATGATTTTATTATCTTTTTATTGAAGTAAAAAGGGATTTTCTGATTTTTGCATATTAACTTCAGACTGCAGTTTAAAAAAATCCAATAACTTTAATAAATAATGTTGAAACTACATAAAAACATTGTTTTGACGCCTAAATTAATCATTTAAAATTTGACAGTTTTTCCATGCACATTATATACGGACTGTAGATAGACAACATTTAGAGAGAATTGAAAAAAATGAGACAGCCTGGCAGATAGCTAGAGGGATAGATAGACGAACGATATCTCTCTCTCTCTCTCTCTATATATATATATATATATATGACTTCACACATTCAAAGTCCGACAATTATTTTAAGACATTTTTATGTTTATACATTCTTTTTATAGATACAAATATTTAAGTAAATACTCAGTTTATAATAAACAGTATTAAACAACATTTACCGGCCTGAATGTCCGAGAACTTCTCACAGAAAATATTTGTCCTCCGAAAGGATTTGAAGCTGTATCCTATACGGAACCGTCATTTGGCTTGACGTGCCTTTAACCGATTTGGCCACAGAGGAGCGTTCGGATAGCAAGGTCGAATTTTATTGTATTTGAACTTCAATCTTCTATGAATCTCTCACGTACATTCATATCTGCTCATGGCGTATCAGATGTAAACAAATGACATCAAACATTATGAAATGGACAAAGTCCGACAATTATTTTAAGACATTTTTATGTTTATACATTTTTTATAGATACGTAATATTTAAGTAAATGCTCTGTTTATAATAAACAATATTAAATAACATTTACCGGTCTGAACGAATATTTTCTGTGAAAATTTCTCGGACATTCAGGCCGGTAAATGTTTTTTAATACTGTTTATTATAAACAGAGCATTTACTTAAATATTTGTATCTATAAAAAGAATGTATAAACATAAAAATGTCTTTATATATATATATATATGTGTGTGTGTGTGTGTGTGTGTGTGTGGTGTCCCAAATAATTTGACGTAATTTCGCAGGCCAATAATTGGGTAATTCTTGTTGAAATAACCTCAAATTTCCACAAAATGTATAGAAACAGATCAAGATTTTATATTTAAGGTTTTATTTTTGTTCTTTTTTCAGGTTGAGCCATGCCGTTCACTCCCAAAGAGAAGTCATTTTGCGTCTTGGAATATGCTCGCACACAGTGACCGAAGACTGTGTTGCGTGCCTTCAACGCAAAATTTGGAAAAAAACTTCACCAACTGGCAAACAAATTTGGACTTGGTACCAAAAATTTAAAGAGGAAGGCTTGCTTATGCAGGGCTAAAGGATTTAGTACACCATCATTAACAGCAGGCGTGTTTGGCAAGAGCTTAACTACCGACTTGACGTGTGCCGTGTCACATCATCTTGCGGCCACAGCCGAGATTGAACTCACCAATACTTTGATTGGTGTAGTTAATAATCTTGTCAAATAGCTGAATTCTTGATGCTTCACTAGGGCTATCAAGGGTGTTTTTATCGTGACACCAACACTAAATGGATTGCCAACCAAGTCTCAGAGAGACTCCATTCATCCTCCTCTAAGAGCAGGTTTGAATTCAGAGCGGTGCACATATTGAACACTTATAAAATCGGTCCCATAATAAACTTATGATGTTCAACACCTAAAATGCTCAATTTCATTGGGTTAGACTAAGTAGTTTTTAATTTAATTGCTTTAAAAATGATGTCAATTTTTTTTGGACACCCTGCGTATATATATATATATATATATATATATATGTACTCATTTGATTATTATCCATTTGTTAAAAAAGCGTCTCCTGTGGTAAAAAATGATCCTCTCTCTCTCTCTCTCTCTCTCTATATATATATATATATATATATATATATATATATATATAAACATTTAAAAAAGTAGCCCCACATAATAGCAATAGAAACTGTAAACTGTGTCTGGAAAATTATCAATCATAACCTTTAAAAACCGAAACATCTTACTAAACAAAAGAAAAAAAAAACGAAATAATGAGGAAATGCAGACACTTTGATATCTAAATATTGATATAAATGAAAGGAAAGAAAGCGAAAAAAGGGAAAATAACACAACTATATATAATTACAAAAAGTCGAGAAAATATCAGCAGAATAGTCCAACACCATTCCGAAGAGTAGTCACATATCTATGTGACCATGAAACTTCGAAATCAGAATGACGGAAATACTCTTCAGTTAAGTGAAAAAGACTTTTTCATATTAATTCTGTCTGTCTGTCTGTCTCTTTCTCTCTCTCTCTCTCTCTCTCTCTATATATATATATATATATATATATATATATATACACATAGAGAATCAACCGAGCAATTTGATCTCTTCAGCAATTGTAGTCAAACAAAGAATAAAAACCTGTATTTCTGACCTGACTGCAATCAGCGATCCCCTGTTACATTAGGTAAAAGTTAAATTCCAAAATAACTATGGATAGTTTATTCATATATCCTTAAAAATAGAAAATGTTATATCTTCCTAAATGATGTGTTTAGAACCGAAGGAATTTGCAAAGTCTGAACGTTATTTCTTCATCGTATTTGTCAAGAGTTTTCTTTTATATTGTCTCAAATTGCGCTTATATTTGAATGTTTCACATCATCGATTGAATCATGTCAACGAAAATCTAGAATGTTCAATAGTGAACGTCGGCCATTTATAAAATACCTATTCTTAGAGAAGAAATTCAAACATAGCTCTTGAAAAGGACCTTCAATCTGAGATTAACTGAGACAGGAAATGGCTCGTAAATGTTAATGCCTCCAAAACGAAACTGCTCTCATTTAACCACTATAGAGAACCTTTTTTGCCTGCCATCTACATGGCTGATGCTAGATTCATGAAGAGCAGCACGCTGTGGCTTCTTGACTTCATTTTTTCAACTGACTTGAAGTGGACCGACTATATCGAATCAATTGCTGCATCTACTGCAAGGAAATTTGGGCCACTGTGTTGTGCCAGGAGGTCTTGTCACTGTAGTTTACACCTAGTTATACTAAGATTAAAAGAATAAAATTAAAGTTCACTCCAGTTACATTCAGCGTAAAATATATATGGTCGTTCCTTGTCATGGCAGAGGGCTTACTTGTCCCAGTGATCCCAAGAGCGAAGCCGTCTGGAGTTCCAACTCATGTAGGGCCACCCATTGCGGTAAGGTCGAAGGACTAGACTGAACGCGAAGAGTGATTTTCAATAAATAATTCTAATTGAAAACAAATTCTGTCTCATAATTTGTAGAGAGCAGTATTATAGTGTTTTATACACTTTTATCTATTTTTTGTTTTTATTAATTATGATCTAACAAATCATCTAACAAATCTTATTCATTGAGCAACCGTTTTTGCGATCATTTACAATTTTTTACGCAGTTTTTAATTATCGAATACAGTTTTAATTTTTTTTTAATTATCGAATATAAAATCGCATATTTTGCTTGTGATGATTCATAATTAAAATTCTGGTTCGAATATATTTTCCATTTAATGTATGTAATAAAAAAGCTTTATTTTGATTTATTCTTGAAACCGTTTGTAAGTAAAAAACGACAGAAAGATATTTCTGTACATTTTTCAGACAATCTTTAAAACTAAATGCTCAAAGACTGGCTATAGTGACGTATCCGATTTCTGGTGTCCGTACTTATCACATCAAACTCCAGCATTCACATCGAGTGTAACGTTGATTTTCTAATAATAAAAAAAAAACCCTGAAAAATTAACATGCCAAATTCTAACAGTCCTAGCCACACATGTAACTCAGAGAAACTAATGATATAACCAAAGTGTTGACTTTCCTCACAACTAAAAACAAAAGGTTTGGAAGGAGACTTCCATCAATGCTAGAGAAGACGATAACAGTGGACCTGAGAAGTGTCCTAAAAAAACTGTTTTAAGAAAATTTCTTTTAGAAATTTCAAACGACAGTAAAGCGATTTGTTCGGTCAATGGATACTGGATATTCCCTAAATGTTCACCAGTAGCATTATCACAGATCTAGACGTTTTAGCCATGGCAAGAACATTTTTTAAGCTGCTTCTTCGTATCTTAAACACCTACAATTAATTACTGAGTAATATTCGTGCTAATGGTTGCTTGTTGGTTTTCTCTGGTAAACTCTTCAGAATAAGATCAATCGTCACTGTGTGTTCAAAACTTCTTCAGGGGTTGTCAAACTATTATCAAAATTTCGATTTTTTAAACTTTTTTTTCTATTTATAAATAAACGTTAATACATGAGTGCATTGTAAATTGGTCTCCTCACAGAAGCCAAAATAAAACGTGCTTATATGATGTGATTCTTGAAATGTACCCCCCCTACAAAAAAAAAAAAACCTCATATATTACTATTGATTTATCAATTCAAATTCAGTCATGTGCCATGTGGGATACACGCTTAGGCAATCATGTATCTTCCGATACATGACTGACGAGGCAGATTTTTTTCCCGGAGTAGATTGCCATTTCTTTCTGCGGTAGACTAGTTGCCATCCAAGGCTATAGAATCCGGTCTATCCTGCTATTTACTCATGGCTGAGGGGGGAGAGGATTCATACCTTTCCCAAGGGTATTAAATTACGAATTAATTTTTTTACATTATAAGGAATTACATTGCATGAGCAGATTTTTTTTTGGCTTCCGTAGGAAGATCAATTTTCAACGAATTTACATAGCAAATAGGACCCGCCCAATAATTTTAATAAAATTAATTTTTTTTTTTGATATTCATGATCTGAAGTGCTTAATTGATAATAATGAGGGAGAAAATTGAAAAAAAAAAAAAAAAAGAGTAGAAGTAAACAAAACAAATATTATTTCTGGTCGTAGTACCTCTTGTACAACACCATCGAGATTTCTTCGGGACAAAAACATTCCAGGAAAGATTGAGAAAGCCAATTATATCCAACTCGGAGATGAAACGCTTATAATTTTGCGTTTAACTCCAATGCTTAATATTTTAATTAAGATTAAATGAAGTTTCTAAACTTGAGTTTCAAGCCAATTTACTCCGACTTAGATGATTGGCACTGCACAATCTTCGTATATTTTTTCGAACGGCCTTCTCATTTAAATACTTATAAAATATTATGTCTTAATTTTCATTTTGTACAAATTAATAATTAAAACACAGTGTATTCGTCAACAGGTGGTTTTTACTTTACTTGATAAAATCAGTACAGGGGCACCCCGAGGCGGTGTAGTGGTTAGCAAGCTTGTCTCGCTAGAAGAATTGTGAGTCCGATCGTCACTGGGTGCCTCCTACTTTCGGCCTTGTGCCACATCTAAGCTTGGAAAAATCGCTATAAAATCAGTACGGTGGAGTAATGGACAGCGGCTCGGATTGAAGAATCGGAGAGCCGAGTTCGAATTCCAGTCGAATCCATTACATTCACTTACGTGCTAATTCTCTTGAAAAAAGTATGAATCCTCTTCCCCCCCAGCTATGGGTAAATAGCTGGTGGGGGGAGACCGGGTTCATTGGATGTCAACTGGTCTACCGCAGAAAGAAATGTCAACTCGATGGCAACTGGTCATGGATAGCAACTGGTCTACCGCAGAAAGAAATCGCAACCTACTGTGGAAAAAATATCTGCCTCGTCAGTCATGTATCGAAAGATACATGATCACCTGCGTATATCCCGCATGGCACATAACTGACTGACTGACTGATTCCCAACTATATCCCATTTCTAAGTAAAGAATTGACTATATATTGTTATTGTCCAATAGTTTTAAGCAAGTGAAATTTATTATTAAAAGAAATATATTATTTGAATATATTCATCTATCAACGCAACAAACTAGCATGAAAATATCAAATCAAAGATAGCCAGACAAGAGGAGACCACCTCCTGACCCTCGCTGTGGGACCTGGAGAGTGGATCATCAGCACCAGATTGATGCGACAGTCGATCATACAAACAGCCTCAGACTGGCGCTTTACATGCGACCAGCATTAAAATAAATACGATCATTCAAAGATGCGCTCTTCGGCGTGAACAACCTCATGTTAGTGCACCATCTGCCGTCGGCGGAGGTAGCGAAAAGATGATGATACCGCTATCATAATCCGATTAGGAAATCGCTTTTAAAAGACAATTCACAGGGAAAATTATGAAAAGAAATATAAAATTTAACTTCTTGTTATATTATTCCATACAGTTAAGAGATACATTTTTGATAAATAAAAACATTTATATTTATTCTTCTTTCTATGTGCCGTGTCCTTTCAGGACGTAAGTGACCATGGCCTTCCACATCCCTATATCCGTTGCAGCTCTCAACAAATTCCTTCCCTCTACCACCTCCCCCAGACGACGTTCTGTCATCCACTTGCTTAAGGCTGCTAGGTATGTGATGTGGACCCAAAGTTGGGACCACGGAAGGAAAACACGGAACACGGATTAGAGGTAAGAAAGATATATTAAACAAAAAGGTTACAAAGATAGTGTAAGTGTAAGCGGAGCTTACTATGTGCTAGTGTCCAATATTGGTAGTCATACGCGGCTGATACTACGGTATTAGAATACATTCTCTCTCTCTCTCTCTCTCTCTCTCTCTCTCTTTCCCCCTCTTCTCTCCTAGAGTGTTATATCGCATACTTTATATAGTCCTGGAAGAGTCCATGTTGTAGTTATGTTACGGTCTCACAACACCTCCCCCCCCTTCCAAGAGTTTTCTTTATTTTTTTTTTCTTTTGAAAAGGAGAAAAAAAAACATAAAACTGTTAATACTTTTTCCTCTTGGGATTTACATCGAGCGGTTGAGTAAATTTCCTTTTCCTTCCTGAGCGTCGCACTTCAGGAGAGACTTTGGGCGTGTCGAGATCGAAGTAATCGAAAATTACGTCGATCGACTCTTCACAGCTATTTTGTAGTGATTCCTCCGATTCCTTCAAACGGCATTTTCTGAGCTGGTTCCAATGGCGTTTGTGAGTGTTTTTCGGTCCTTGGACAATATAGACCAGTTCGCCAATTCTTTGTTTTATGGTGCCTACTTCCCAGAATGTTATGTTGTTTTTGTAAGCCTTGAAAAAGACTTTATCGCCAGGATTGAAATATTTCTTATGAGGCGATACGGTTTTTTTAAACTTTGCTTGCCGTGGAATAAGTTTGTCGAAGATAGACTTGATTTTCCTTGCGAACATAGGCGTGTTCGGATTAGGGGTTATCCGATACACCTGCAGAAACTGTTGCAATGCTCTATCTGTCGGTGTGCCTAGTGCCTTTTTTAAAGCCCTTTTTAGAGTGTCCACGAACCTTCCGGCCTGGCCATTCGACCTAGGGTGGTACTGAGGCGTTGTAATGTGGTCCACCTGATATGACTTGCAAAAGTCTCTAAATTCACTTGATGTGAATTGAGTGCCATTATCTGTAACTACACAATCTACCACGCCAAAACGCGCGAATAGCTCGTGTAGAAATCCGATCGTGCAGTTTGTGGTTGGTATTTTGCATTGTAGGACCTCAGGCCATTTTGAGTGGCTATCCACAACAATGAGATAGTACATGTTGTCTATAGGCCCTGCAAAACCGACATGAATTCTTTGCCATGGATGGTCTATGTTTGGCCATGGTTTGCACGTCGTGGTTGGAGCTTTTGCTGCAAGCGTGCATCCTTTGCATGATTCTATCATGTTTGCTATGTCCTTGTCCATGTTTGGCCAATAAACATAGCAGCGCATGAGGCTTTTCGTACGGTTCTTCCCCGATGTCCCTGAGGAAATTTTTGAGGATTTTTCTTTGTAGGCTGTTTGGAATCACTACGCGGTCATTGTATAGTAGGACATCATCGCAGAGGGAGAAAACTTCAGGCACATTGAGGTCTTTATTGCGAATTTTGCTTTTTATGGATTGAATGAATTTATCCTCTCGAGACTACCTTTTTAATGTCGGTCAAAGTAACTGGGAGCTCTCTTATGGTACTCGGGATCATGTTTTTGATTTCACAATTTGTCCTTAGAGTAGCAATGATGGAGTCTTCAAAGACTTCTGTATTTTTTGGAATGTGTCGCGATAAACTGTCTGCATGGCAAATATTTTTGGATGTTAGGAACTCTATCTTGAAATTGTAGTTTAAGAGAATTGTTCCCCAACGAAGTAGTCTATTTGCAGTATAGACTGGCAGACCTTTTTTAGAACCAAAGATTGTAATTAGAGGTTTATGGTCCGTCTGTAGTATGAACCGTCTACCATGTAGGTATCTGTGAAACTTTGTCACAGCGAATATTATCCCTAGAGCCTCTTTCTCTATTTGGGAATATTGTTTCTCAGCTGGATGTAGAGATCTTGATGCGTGAGCCACAGCTTTTCGCGAACCATCTGGCAGTTTATGTAGAATGCAAGCACCGATGCCGTACGAGCTTGCATCAATTGCGACTATGATGTCGAGACTAGGGTCGTAGTGGGTGAGGGAGAGGTCCGAAGTAAGAGTTTTCTTGATCTTCTCGAATGCGTCTTGGCATTCCGGGGTCCATGACCATGGTTTGTCCTTTTTAACCGTTGGTTGAGAGGCCCTGTCAAATTTTGCATGTTCTTAATGAACCCTTGATAAAAGTTAGCTAGGCCGAGGAAGCTTTGTAACGCTTGAACGTTATCTGGGGCCGGCATGTTTCTGATCGCGTTGGCTCTTTCTGGATCCGGCCGACGATCGTCTTTATTTATGATGTGACCTAAGTATTTAATATCTGGTAAGAAAAAGTCACACTTTGTCTCCTTAACCTTAAATCCGTATTCTTGTATTTTTTAGAATACGTTTATTATATGGTTCCGGTGCTCTGCCGTAGTTTTACTAGTAACCCATATATCATCCAAATAGGCTGTTGCGTAGTCAAGGTCGCTCAGCATGGCGTCCATGACCTGCTGGAAAATTGCAGGCGCAACCTTTACTCCAAAAGCCAATCTGTTGCATTTGTACAACCTTCTATGGGTGTTTATGCAGAGCACTTTGGAACTTTCTTCTTCCACCGCTATCTGAAGGTATGCGTCCGAGAGGTCGATTTTAGAAAAAAAAGTTTCCACTGTTGAGTTTATTGAAAACTTCAGGGCTTGGGAGAGGATAGTGGTGATCTTGCAAGGCATCGTTTAACCCTGTGGAAAAATCTGCGCATACTCGTATTTGATTGAACTTCTTTTTTTACGTAGACCGTAGGTGCTGCCCACTCGCTGAAATCTGTTTTTGACAGAATACCTGCTTGTTCGAGTCTATCTAACTCTTTGTTGATTTGCTCTAGAGCAGCGAAAGGGACATTCCGTTTCTTTTTGAATATCGGTTGTGCACCTTCCTTCACCTTGAACTTATCTTTCATTTTAGTACATTTCCCAAGCCCGCCAGAAAAAAAACCTGGGGAAATTGTTGTTTGAGTTCCTTTTTGAGATTTACCAAATTGGACGTTGTACTTTGTATCTTGCGACAAAATGTACTCATTGGGCAATTCCAAAGATTGAATTTTTCTATCCAATCTGTTCCAAATAAGTTATCTGAAGTTTTAAATACGTAGGCTTTGAGCTTTTTGGTAACTCCATTTAATGTTACTGTAAGTATTAACTCGCCTAAAATGTTAATCTTTTCGTCAGTTACGGATTTTGCTGTTTTATCCGTTTTTAATAAGGTTGGCTTGTTTAATTTTCGCCAAGTACGCCAGTTAATGATTGAAAAATCGGAACCCGAGTCAAACTGGAATTTAATTGAATTATTGAAAATATCCACAGTTACATATTTCCTTAAATTCCTATCGATAATATTGTCAGATTGAGCTTGCCTAATTTTATTTTTGGGTTTTCTCGTTCTGTTGGCGTACCAGCACCGAGTTAAAGTATGCCCATTTCTATTGCAATTTTTGCAATATTTTTTGTTCTTAACTGGACAGAATTTCATCCAATGCCATTTACCACAATGGTAACATGGTCCGGGCGGTTTCTTTAACCTATTTGGGTTTTGGTTACTACGGGATTTAGGACATGAGATTTGCCTTTTGTTTTTGAGGGGAATAGGAGATAGACTTGCTTCTGATTTTATTAATCTGAGTCACACCTGATTCCTCGATAGTGTTTGAGTCACACTTTACAGATATTACTCTTTGACAGTCCTCTGCCAGTTTTTGGAGAGTCAATCCTTGTTCGTTCTCAAGCTTGGTCAGTACCCGTCGTTTGACTTCGGCGTCTTCTGCAGATACTAGACATTGTGCGAAAATTAAGCACTTGAAATCATCGGCAGTCAGTTCGGCTAGTTTAAAATCATTACAGAGCTTGTTTACCGATGCTGCAAACGTTAGAAAACCTTGCTGGTTGTCTTTGACTGTGTTCAGACATTTCCAATGTTTGTGGAACAAGGTTGTGTTATGCCCGAATAGTTCCGATAGGAGCTTAATAGTCTCTGAAAAATCCAAGTCTGTGGTTTTCTTGGGTAGTATGAAGTCTACGAACCTATTATGTTCTGTAGTTCCCAGTTTTCTCAATAGTAGACGTACCTTTTTTTTTACTGGGCCATTGTTCATAGTCTACGTTGAAAATATCTTCGTAGCGCCTGTAAAAAGCCTCGAACGTTTTGTCGTTCTCTAGTACGTATTCAAAGGTTTCCATTGAATTGTAGATTGTACTCTGGGAGAATATTGATTCTTTTTCAGAGTTTGAGCCTTTTAATGCATTTACGAGTAATTCTTTAAGTTGTTTCTGTTGTAGTCCAGCATTCTGAAGCGTAATTTGTTGGAATTCCATTTGTTGTTTATGTAATTCCAAAAATAGTTGTTGTCTTTCTTCTGATTTTTGTTGCTGATCCAAATGTACTTTTAGCATTTGTACGATTACTTTTTGAAAATCTTCCATATTTAGACAAAAATGACAGCGATTTTTTTGTTGCTTTGAAACCCGTGTACCAAGGGGAGGTACACAAAAAAATCTTGATAGATTTTTTTTTTTTTTTTTTTTTTACAAAAACAAAAATATGGACAGACAATTAGTTAAACTAAACTAATTATGTTTTTAGCTTTTTCGAGATTCCGTTGTTCCGTTAATTTTAACGTAATTGTATAAATTTTCACCACACTTATTATGTATTTTTTTTATAGAGGTATAAAAAAGAGAAAACTCGCCTCAGTGAATTTGAGGGGAGAATAATTTTTTGGACGAGATGCAACTCAGTTACATAAAATATTTTTAGATAGTTTTTTTTTCGAAAACTTGAGTCGTAAGTAGTACTTCGGCTCTTGTGTTGTCAGTTTTTTTTTTTTTCTGCGTGTGGGCGTGTAAGAAATCGTTCTCGTTATGTTATTTGAACAGACTTTAATATTCCGTCGATGTCGAATCGCTACTTTGTCACTGATGTTTGGTATCGGAATATTTTTTTTGTATGTAGACGCTGGGTGTTACGTTTAGATCGCTGATGTAGTAATACCAGCTTAATTTTTCGTTCAACACTGCCGTGGGAACGCGTGGAGTTTCTGTGTATTTTTCGAGTACTCTATTGCTATTGATATGGTGAGAACGAAATTCTCGAATTTTTCTGTAACCACTGATGTGGGACTGGTAAGGTATTGAGGTTTCGGCGTGAGTGCGTTTCTCGAATTTTTCGTCGCCACTGATGTGGACCCAAAGTTGGGACCACGGAAGGTAAACACGGAGCACGGATTAGAGGTAAGAAAGATATATTAAACAAAAAGGTTACAAAGATAGTGTAAGTGTAAGCGGAGCTTACTATGTGCTAGTGTCCAATATTGGTAGTCGTACGCGGCTGATACTACGGTATTAGAATACTCTCTCTCTTTCTTTCCTCCTCTTCTCCTAGAGTGTTATATCGCATACTTTATATAGTCCTGGAAGAGTCCATGTTCTAGGTATGTTACGGTCTGACAATAGTATGACATGTGTTGTTTTCCTTGTCTCTCTTTCCCTCTATTCGACCCGTGAATATTGGATTCTCCATGCCCTCCTTCCTCATTATGTGTCCCAGGAACTTCAGTTACCTTTTCCTGATGTTAAGTATAAGCTTCCTCCTTGTTTGCATCCTCTCTAAGACCTCATCATTGCTCACACGCTCGATTCATGATATCCTTAGCATCCTTCTGTAGAACCACATCTCCGTCGCCTCGAGTCTTTTTTTCATTTTTGAGGAAATCGTCCAACATTCGCTGCCGTAAAGAAGGACAGATGTCACGTCTCAGTATATTTTTCTTTGTTACCAAAGAAATCCTTCTGTCTCGCAATATTCTACCCAGCTTTCGGAATGCGTCCTTGGCCATCCCAATATGTCTACAGATCTCAGTGTGGCATTTACTATCCTCTGTCAGAACGCTTCCCAGATATTTAAACTGCCGCGTCTGCTTGATTCTATTGTTCCCGATCTGAAAATCGCATTTCAGGATCATCCTTTTTCTAATGACCATGCATTCTATTTTCTTGTAGTTTAAATTATCAAACTAAAGAATTTAGGAGTAGAATTTTTCCTTACCTTAACCACCGTGTCAGTAGAGATAAGTTAATGCATAAATAATAATAATGAAAGAAAACCGAGCTTATATTTTGAATTTAAAGGAGACAGTTGAAATTCACGTGAGACATAATGAGGAAAGTGGGATTGGAGAAACTAATGCTCACAGGATACACTGAAAGCAAGAGAGGCAGGTGGAAACATCGAGAAGCCGACATAGCGAGTTTGTTTTTTTTTAATCATTTCACCCAATGTAAGGCAATAAAGCCACAAAGACACAATGGATTATTGAGAGTAAGATAGTAAAAAAAAACATCATTAAGGAATGAGAACAATAGAAGAGTAATCACAAAGACCGTAGATAACGATTGACATTGTATTTAAATTTTTGAAGATCAAAGTTGGCTGGAAAGCAAGGAGCCAGAAAACAGTTCCACAAGCGAGAAGTGCGAGAAAAGAAACTGTTAGTGTAGAACTTACGGCTACATCTAAGCAATTCAACTGTGAATTGATGAGACCTTGCCGCCAATCTCGTACTGCGCTTATTCATAAAGTCTAGGTATCATGGCGAATAGTTCATCCGAACAATTACCACGAAATTATTTACAGAAAAGGAATAAGAAAGCGATATTACGGTGGTGGGAAAGTAATTGAAGCCCAGACCCCACAGGTCAGGAGCAATAATATTGCTGAATCATCTTTGGATTTTATGCAAATGAAGTGTAAGGAGACAAACATTGTTGTGAGCTACAAAGGATAAGAAATGGAGAGCCATGATTCCCTGCATCATGAAGAAACATGGAACATAAAAGAATTATTATTTACAAAGACGTTACTAGTTTTTAGTTGCTTTTTATCGCCAACATACCTCAAATAATATGCCGTTGTTTTGAAACCTGAAGTTTAATTTGAATGGTGAAGGCTATATTAGACGAAAGCTTCGCTGTTGTTTCTTCACCTTCTAGTCGTGAAAGAGTCCAAAAACGTCTACGCGTCCATGTGGGTGATGAATTATTTTACAGCCTCCACTCCCTTTCTCACAGACACAAACCTCTCGCTTGTTATATTTGGGCAGGAGCTACCCAGTTTTCACTTTCCAGTCGCGATAGAGTTTAAAAGCGTCTCCGAGTCCTTGTGGGTGACAAACTATTTTCCACCCTCTAATCCCTCACTCCCAGGCGGGGTGTGGCGAGTCTCTCACTCCCCTATCGCTATTTCCATGGAAAGTGTTCAGACGAACTACATTCATTAGTTTTAACCTTCACGGCTAAGGCACCCACGTAGATTGTGGTGAAACATCCTCATTTCTTTCGTATTCCATTAGTTAGATGTAAGTTCCACTCGAGAAGCTTCTTCCGACGAGTTATTACTTTGTGAAAACTACTCCCAAGAGGATGCTTCCTCGATTACTACAACTGTTTAAGTCTAGACTTCCCCACATCTACCCATAAATTGTGGGTACCTTGAGGCGGTCTAATGGTTAGCAAGCTTGTCTCACTAGAACAATTACGACTGAGTAGTGAGTTCGATCCACACTGGGTGCCCCCTACTTTCAGCCTTGTGCCATATCTAAGCTACGCTTGGAAAATCACTATCCCTATAAACTGTACCTCTTACTCCGTAACCATCTGCCTCCAGTGGCTTTTGGACTTTTTAAAGAGTGAATTTTATTGCAAAAAAGAAAAAAAAACAAAAAAAAACACCGGTGTGGTGTTGAAAAATGCTCGACTCAAAAATGAAGGCATTTCAAAAAATCATCTGACATTTGGTTATTTTATCAGATTTTGGGAAGTCGGTCAGGCCGATATCTTTTCAGCACTCATATATCAAATAGATGTTTCGATTTGATTTGATCATTTTATGGCTCCTATTTCCTGGTTCGATGAAACCAACTGCAAAAGCAGCGCTAATATTTCTTTTCGGGAAGATTAAAACCGGACCCACTCTGGGAATAGCGAAAACAATTGCTTCCAATCAAAGTTATTAGTAAGCTTAAAGGTCAAACGAATTCGTTGTAAACACCAGAGGTAATCGGCCTGGAGTGGACACACAGAAATTCCCATTTGGGCCATTTCCAGTTATTTAATTGATCCTGCTGACAAACACACTGGCAACGAATCAACTGCGACTGACATCCAACCTGACAGCTACAGCTAAGCTCGGATATCAAAAGTTGTTTATTCTCAAGATTTTTCGATGGCAAGCCGGAAGAGTGTTCTACAAGCTAACAGTTTTTTCTTTCGCACTTCTCCCTTGTGAAACTCTCTTCCGGCTTCTTGCTTTCCAGTCGAGTTTGATCTTCAAATATTTAAATGCAATGTCACTAGTTATCTTCGTCTTCTTAATTCCTGTTCTTTTATTGTTTCTTCTTTAATGTTTTTTTTTCTCATATTATTCCGCACACAGTAACCACTTCATCTATTTATTATTTATTGCCTTCCTTGGTGTGAATTTCTCACCACCTTCATATACCTTATATTGGATTAAAAAACAAATAAAACATTAATTACTTTAAAAATTTCTTTGTTTAGCTGTCAAGTACGAAAACAATATGAACAGCTACAGATTTAAAAAATTCCCAACGAGAAATGCGTATTTCTTAAATAAGTTAATTGACCGTTACTTTGCTGTTACGGCCTCTCGTAGCTTACTAGCAAAGGGTATGCCTCACCTGAAGGTGGTTTCTCAAGTTGTCAAGGGAATGAAGGTTCGGTTCTTATTAGGAGGAACATTTTCTTTAGCAAGAATTTCGATTTATAAACCAGTAGATTTTAATTTTTACTGTTAAAAGTAACAGGAATATCTACTCATACATGTGCATCCACTAAATATAAAACACACACACACACACACACACACACACACACACACATATATATATATATATATATATATATATATATCAATCATTTTATAAAAATCGCCTGATGATACCGTGAGGTTGAAACCAAGGTAGCGGAATCAACTGACCTCCTGATTTTAAAGTTAAAAGCTCTACATGTTATTTTTACTTTTGTTTTTTTCACACATGTATTGAGCACTTTTTAATACCACTGTTTCTTGATCTGATTCAAATCTGACAATTAACCTTTCATATATATATATATATATATATATATATATAATTTTCTAAGTGTAGCTTAGATGTGGCACAAGGCCGAAAGTCAGTGAATTTCGAACTCGCTACTCAGTCGTAATTGTTCTAGTGAAACAAACTTGCTAACCATTATACCACACTGAGATGCCTGACACACACGTATACACACACATGCCCGCGCACACACACATATATATAAATTGCGTATATTTTGGCAGCATTTTTTCACTGAGACAAGT
This sequence comes from Acanthosepion pharaonis, assembly GCA_903632075.3. NCBI lineage: Eukaryota > Metazoa > Mollusca > Cephalopoda > Sepiida > Sepiidae > Acanthosepion > Acanthosepion pharaonis. The sequence continues at coordinate 306,276 of CAHIKZ030001953.1, read as the reverse complement.
TTAATTGATTAATCTATATCTTTTCATGAAAATAATAAACATAACAATTCTCGAAGCTATCTATATTAAAAAAATGAAACCAAACCTTAATAAAATTAATTATGAACACTGGACAAATGTTTTAAAATGTTTGAAGTAGATAGTTAAAAATATCGAGGTTTGTGAAAATAGTTTTAACACTTAATTCTTAAAATAATCTCGACAACACCATAACTTAGTTACCTCCCTTGAAGCCTTACTGAAAACATCACAGCGTTCTTCACTTCGCAATTAAAAATTTTAACTTCCATATGAGCACAGCAATTTTGTGTTTGAAAATGATGAACACTACAATATTTGTCTCGAAATAAACAAGATTGGAGGTAGACGTTGGGCTTGGCAATGGAAGGGTCACGAAGATAAGAAGTTGTGGAGAGCTATCATCGCCCACGTCTCGTCTTGAATGAACACGACACATAGAAGAAAAGAAGGCGTATGAACGGTAAAATGAGCTATATCCTGTTTATCGTATTTTCGTGGGGGCTAGAATGTAAGATTTTCTGTTATTAACTATCTAGCTTATTAATGGATGGTTCACCAGTTTAAGGATTGACTCATTCGGTGATGGGTCGATAAAGGTTTTCCAGTCTATCCCAGGAAAGCCCCTAGTTCATAAAAGGACCTGTGTTTAAGTCGTTTATTTTGATATTTACAAGGGTAAGTAAAAAAGTATACGCACTTTCGCCATAACATATCTTTAGGTTTGTTACATTGCTTTCTGCCCATGTGTGCTTATAGCTGGTCGAAGTTTGAGCCGGATCGGGCCAGTTTTTTTTTCTGCAATTACAGTGTAAACATCGCCGCTTCGTTAGCAGTGTGCACCAAGGAGGAGCAAAGAGCAGTGATACGAACACGCTACCTCATCAATGAAAAACAGTGTTTCTGTGATTCTATAGTACACATAGAAGGGGAAGAGTTGGTTTAATCTCCATCTTAAGTGATTTTGTTTGAGAGACGAGGGGTTAGTTCCTTTTGAATTTGTATTGGATATCATGGACTGAGCATGTGAGCAACGATGAGGTCTTAGAGAGATTACAAACAAGGAGAAGGATTTTACTTAGCATCCGAAAGAGGCAGCTGAAATTTCTGGGACGCATAATGAGGAAGGAGAGCCTAGAGAATCTGATACTCACGGGTCAAATAGAGGGAAGGGGGACAAGGGAAGGCAGCGCGTGACATACCTGACGAGTTTGAGCAGATGGATGACAGAACGTGGTCTGGGGGAGAAATCTGTAGGAAGGATCTTGCTGATGAGCTGCAAGGGATAGAGGGAGGTGGAGAGCCATGGTCTCTCACGCCCTGAAAGGACATAGTACATAAAAAGAAAGATTGGCCTGAAGACAACCGTGGAGACTAAGGCATTGACACAAACATTTCGTCTCACCCAATACGTGTCAACGACCATAGTCGCTCAAACACTAGTTCGTGCCATATATGATATCGTGACAATGTCAGAAATATTCTTTATTCAAACATTATTTTAACATAACGAAGAAGGACTGCACGTCTCACAAGTAAAGTGTTCTTTTGATTCGAATAGGTTGATATTTTTCAAAACTTAATAAACGAAGAAGAATACTGTCATCCAAAAGCCGAAAGCGTTCACAGAAAGAAATACTTTTCGATTTTCATTTCTAACTTTGATTCCAAGGTAACCTATTTTTGCCATATACTTGGCATGTTTTTCTTCCAACTGACGACCCGACCGAGAGTAATTATCCCAACTGATAATTTCGCGCCTACAATAAATGATAATAGCATGATTTATCGTTTTCCAGTCTATCTCAGGAAAGCCCCTAGTTCATAAAAGTGACGTTTTCTATTTTTATATTAAAGACCAAAAACTAGACGATAAAATGTTCAAGCCAAAAACGATTACGAAGATAACAAACCGAAATAAGTTACGCATCCAATCTGCAAACTTACACTCCTGTCTGCGCATGCGTCCAACAATGATCCATTATTGATAGTAGCCATTTTCTTTTACATACAATCTAAAGAAATATAATAGTTGATAGTGATGGACGTTTCTGATGAAGAATCTCTTCTCTGTAGAAAGAATGAGATACGATTTTATTTTTGCGACAGATATTTGTGTATATCCTGATCTATAATTGGTGCGATAACTCTCCCTTTTAATAGAGGCATCGATAAATATATTACGATATTCAGAAATCATTTGCAGCCATTTTGGTTTCGTGTAATGACAGATTTGTCGCGGGGAAATACGAAAACTTCGCAGTTGAAAAAAAAAGAAACTAATAAAACTCGACTTCAGTCACTTTACCACGGCCGGGACGTGGCTTTCCCGTGTCTTTTATATAAATCTTTATGGCAGTTGTTCTAATGAACTTCTCTCTTGTGGTGAATGAGAAAAAACACCTACACGAAAAAAAGAAGAAAGGAGTTCGTATCTCGTGCTCGGTTTGCCGAAGAAAAGAAAAGAAAATCCTAGATAATTACTGTATAACTCACATACGTTTTTTTAAATCTACCCCGACTATTGCTAGAAATCGCAAAATTTATCTCCTCAATAAAAGTCGTTGCTTTTCTTGACGAGAGTAGTATTATTTTTGGTTGAGTAAGTACGACTGATTAGTGATTTCGATCCTCATTGGGTGCAACACAATTTCGGTCTTGTGCCTGATCTAAGCCTGTCCCAGGGGGCAGTACCTCTCCTTCCAATCATCTGAAGAAAGCTGGAACGTACTACAGCTGAAACGTCATGAATATGGCAACGAAGATGAGGACAACAAAAGGCAGAAAAAGAATCGATTAGAAACGGCAAATGCTGAAAGAGCTTGAGTAATTTTTCCACGGTATCGCCGTTAAACCCATTTTAAACTGACCTTGTGACAAATTCGGTAGCGATGTGGAAGCACTGAAAAATACAGAGTATAATTTTTGGTACGTGAGTGAGAGTGAGATTAGCGTATTAGGGTCAGCAATTTGGATATTTTGACCCTATTTTTTCCTCTTGAACTTTTGGCCTTTGACTTGCGATGATGATTTTTGGCTATGCTACTCGTTTTTCTTGTCTTTTGGATTTGTGAGATTGGATCCACCGCCATGTTGTTTTGAACATTTCTTAACAGACACACATCCTTAGTGCCTCGACGGCGTGAATTTAAGCGAACTACTAGGCTAGCAACTAGGTCTCATCCATCGCTTTACTGTTGAAATATCTACATACAACCGTCAGTTATAGTCTAATAGTTTCTTTTTCAGCACTTCTCGCTTGTGGAACTCCCTTCCGGTTTATTGTTTCCCTGCTACCTACGATCTTTAAAAAAATAAATTTAATGTCAGTCGCCGTCTTCTGTCTTCCTGACACCTAATATTTTATTGTTTTGTCTCCTTACTAACATCTTCTCATTTTCTTTCACTCTTCTTAACCCCTTGCGTCTTAGTAACATTATCATCTTGCCTGGGGTGAAATGATTAAAAAAAATGTTTTGCGGATAATGGCCAATAAAATGCAGAGACTTTATCACTGTCTACTTTTAACTGTAAACTTTAGAAATGTATATCTACCACCATGAACATCTTGCAGTTATCAAAAAACACAATCGCTGAACTTCTAGATTTTTTTACAAATAAGGTAGATATCTTAAATAGTATGGCTAACTCGCACTAACATGTACTGAGATCATAATTAGATGATTAAGGACATCCCACATCAATAAGTCTCTGATCATTAACTACAATCAATTGTCAAAGATGAATATATTTATTGCATTTTTTTCACACATTAGCCGCAAATCCCACTAAATATATTTACACTTACATTTATTTACACAGAATACAAAAGTTAACAAATACCTAAGGAAAATAACAAGAACACTAATCATGAAAATACCTTGCCTTCAATATGTGCCTGGTAAGGGCTAAGTTTTTCAAACACTTCCTCCTTCAAAAATATGCTTTCTCAGCACCTCGTTTAGCTTTTGGAACGCATCTTTCGCTAGTCCAACGCGTGTCCGGATTTTTGTGCCGCATTTTCGATCCTCTATTAAAACGCTTCCCTGATATTTAAGCTTCTGCGCTTGATTGATGTTTATATCTCTAATTCGTAACTCGTATATTGGGGTTTTTCTCTTGCTGACGGCCATCCCTTCTGTCTTTTCATTTTTTTTCCAACTTCCTCTATCACCCTGTCTAGGAGATCCTGTAGTTTTCTTTTAAAGTGGGCCATCAACACAGTGTTATCTGAGTATCATAAATTGTTACAATTACGCCCACCGATAATAAATCCTGGTAGGGTCTCTAGTTCCCTTAGGATAGTGTCACTGAAGAGGTTGAATAAATCTGCTGAGAAGACACATCTTTGGTTACTGACTGCAGTGATTACTAAGTGATTATTGAGTCATTATTGAGTGGAATTATCCAATCAATAAATATATTAGGGAGGAGTGCCAGAACCTATGGAACTATTACACAAGCAATAAACTATACAAAATTAAAACCTTAGGAGAATGGCATAAGAAACACCAAACTAGAAGAGAAGAAGTCATTATGTCCAGGCTTCATCTTACTTATTATAAAACGCAGATTGTGTGTGTGTGTGTGTGTCTGTACGTTTATCTATTGGATCGGATTTCCTACATTTTTCAACCGATTTCAATAAAACTTCACAGGACTGCGTAAAATTACATTGCGGTGGTTCTGACAGCGGCTAAAATTGGAAAAACACAATTGTTTTTGCACGAAATCAATTTGAAAACACGATAAAACACGATTCTGTCACCAGAATGAAAGGGGGACAACTCATATCGAGTTATACTTATTATAAAACCCAGGTTGTTTGTGTGTGTGTGTGTGTGTGTTCGTTTATATATGGGATCTGATTTCCTACATTTTTCAACCGATTTCAACAAAACTTCACTTTTTTTTTGGCAGGTAGTGTTTCTTATTGTCTTGCACACTTTTTTCTTTATTTTTACATTCAGAATGCTTTAAAAATTCCATTTACAAGACAATTGTTTATAATAAAATTCTATTCAATCGATAGACTCATAACGATTGAAAACAATGTTTTTGTTTGAGTTTGGGTTTGACCAATTCGCAAAAAAACAAAACAAAAAAACAAAAAACAAAAACAAAAAACTAATTAAGACATGCGTGTCCGTCAACCTTAAGCAATAATCTTTGTCAACTTTATTTTTCAGTCTTTATGATGGTCGATACTTGATCTATCTCTTACTGTTACATCCCCGGGCAACATCGGGCTCTACTGATAGTACTGGATACATCTCTTTGATATGCCATTTCTGTGATTTCATGTAATCAAAATGGAACAGTCCATTATTTATGAGGTATTGACTGGAGACGTTAAACAAATCTAAATCTTCCTTCCCTATTTAATATATATTTTTATTTCTTTCTTTTATATTTATTTATTTCTTTTAATGAAACCAAGTATCATTTCTGATATATCTTTCCGTCTTTCCACGTGACCAAAACAAAACAGTCCATTATTTAAGAAGTATTGGCAAGGCGTAATAGTCGTTAAATACTTCTTCCTTTCTTTTCATTTTCTCATTGAAACCAGAGAGCGTCTCTGATATGTTTTTCCGTTTTTCCACGCGATCCAAACGTAATAGTCCATTATTTATGAAGTATTGGCAGGGCGTGATGGTCGTTCTAACTAAGGGAAGGACAAATAGAATTATAATAAGAAAGTTATTATTATTATTATTATTATTATTATTATTAATTATAATTTTCCTCAGATTATTGTAACTATTTCATTAGGAAAACAGATTAGATAGGCGGCAAAATAAATATAGACATAATTTTTTTTTTAATTATTAGGATCTTCTGATATTCTCCCACTTGATCTAAAGTGGGATATAAATAAAAGTAGCGGTTATCATAACGGATATTTTTTCTGAAGTACTTTGTTGGGGTGTGTAATAAAACAAATAGAAATCTCAAGTCAAATTAAAATTATTCATTTTATAAGATAACTAACGGATTAATAAAACAATTCCTTGGCTCTTTGCTGCAACTGTTTAATTACAGTGTCAATGACGTCAAAAAGGAAACATATGTAATATTATAACGCCCTGTTGTAAAACAATTCCACTACCACGGAAGACATTAATAAAATACCCAATAATCGATTTTTTCCTTTAAATATTATGATAGCATTTTGGTCGGTTATTTGCAAAAAACGCCACACGTATCAAATAATATTTTCATTTAAAAGTCCACTGATAGTTTGCCACCTACAATGGCATCCAATAAAACCCTAAAAAGATCTAGGCGAGAAAACGTAAACCTTTTATGTGTGGATATTATCGAATTCGCTAGTTTTGCCGTCAATCTGTCGAAATCTCACTTTTCATGTGTGTTTCTGTAAACAATCGCTAGAGGACGCTGCAGCAGTCTATTTTATACTCTGAAGACGTACGCCATTAATGGAAAACAAATAATTGGACATTCTGGCACTGATAGCCTTCTTTCTTACAGCTTCATCTTTGACAGGGCACCAATGTTTTTATATACTCTCATTTAATAACATCTGAACTGTATATAGTCCTTTGAGGATCGCTGCCTACTGGATTTACAAATAGTAACAATAATTCCTGCATGATTGACAAAAGTACAACATGCAGAATTTTTTCGACCATAATTTTCACTATTGTGACCAATTTTATAATATATATATATATATATATATATATATTATAATATATATATATTATTTAAAATATAACAGACAATGAATGTCTATTATGTTTGATCATGAGCCGTTCTAAACTTCGTATGTTTGCTTTAATTTCCGGTGAAAATAAAACCAAAAAAAGATATTAAGCTGTTCCTTGATGTAAGCTTTCGACTCACATGAGTCATCTTCAGAGTTTTATATGGATATTTAAACAAAGATATTCATCATCAAAGATGATATTCTGTTATGTTGACAGATGATTGCTATGCGACGATAACGGTCGCGGAATAGCAGACGCAGGTCTTAAATTCATGACGATGACGTCGTACCACGTGACAGACCGTAATATTAACAACAGAACCATATGTCTAGATGCAATATAATGTGTTGTGACTAGTTTGAAATGTATTTTTTTCTTTTTTTTAAAAATTTTATTAAATTTTGAGAATTTTTTTTTCAGCTCTTGTTTTTGGTAAGTCAGGAACCCTAATTACAGAAAAATCAGCCAATCTCACTATCTGGGTTTCAAACTTTTGGTATCCTCAGGTATGCCCTGTATGTTAAATTTTTTTTTTCTTTATACGTGTATATTTCTTGACACTAATACAATCTATATATATATATATATATATATATATATATATATATATATATATATATATATATATATAATATAAAAAAAAAATAAATCTGTTGGTATATTATCCAAGTGGATCCTAATAATATAAAATATTAAAACTGATCCACAAAAAGAGCTCAATGTAAATTACACAACAGAGAAATCCAAAATTACCTCATGGGTATAGTCTATTTCAGCTGACGCCGAGTATGTCAGTCTTATTCAACCCAGATGGTGGACTGTATTCAGTGTTGGAACTAGAGATATAAAACTGAATATTTAACAAAGACAGTAGTTGAAAAAATGATACAAAGCCTTGTTTTGTAAATATTTTTAAGTGGAGGGCGAAGCTATCTGTCTTAAAAGGAAATAACTTCCACAAATTCAATCCAGATAATAACCTCATTGGAGTTATAAGAAAGATGAAGTGAAACTAAAGGAAAGCCGAAAAAAATGAATTTTATAAAACGCTATTTTTAATTATTATTATATAAAAAATTGTTCCCACTAAAAAATACCAAAATATACTTACAAATAAGATATATAAGAAGATTAACAATAAATCGTATTTAGATAGTTCATATTAAGAAAGAATATATTAAAAAAATTAATATAATTAATGAAGTGTGTGTGTGTATATATATAGTGAAAGAAAGAAAGAGAGAGAGAAGGGGGAGAGAGAGAATTTTAAGCTATTTGAAATATTCTGAGTTTGGACATAAAAATATTTTCTCATTTTTAGGTTTTTGAAAAGGTTTCAATCCTTTGTGCTTTAGGGAAAATTGAGATAAAACATCGGGGCAATAAATGACAAAACAATGTGTTCTATACAAGGAAAATGTGTTCTGTACAAGAAAATGGGTTCTATACAAGAAAATGTGTTCTGTACAAGACAATGTATTCTATACAAGGAAAATGTGTTCTGTACCAGACAATGTGTTCTATACAAGGAAAATGTGTTCTATACAAGGAAAATGTGTTCTGTACAAGACAATGTGTTCTATACAAGGAAAATGTGTTCTGTACAAGACAATGTGTTTTATACAAGAAAATGTGTTTTGTACAATACAATGTGTTTTATACAAGAAAATGTGTTCTGTACAAGACGATGTGTTCTATACAAGGAAAATGTGTTCTGTACAAGAAAATGTGTTCTATACAAGGAAAATGTGTTCTATACAAGGAAAATGTGTTCTGTACAAGACGATGTGTTCTATACAAGGAAAATGTGTTCTGTACAAGAAAATGTGTTCTATACAAGGAAAATGTGTTCTATACAAGGAAAATGTGTTCTGTACAAGACAATGTGTTTTATACAAGAAAATGTGTTATATGCAAGAAAATGTGTGGAAACAAAGGCTTTCTGAAAGAAAATTTCGATCAAAACTGTTCTGACTTTTGCCTTACATTGCTTCTGTTTGATATTGAAATAAATATTTGATACATTACTCAATTTCTAAGGCTTTCAGCAAAGACTCAATTCATTTTCATTAACTTGCATAATCTGAAAGCTAACCGCCATGTTTAATGTGCTCATCCAACTAAACATATCCGTGAAATATGCAATCGCGAAGCTTCTGGCGATTACTTGGATCAGACGCTTTTAGAAACCAGTTAATGTATTTGCAGAATGTAATATTGTGGCTAACTTGCAAAGAAGCCATTTTAGATTAGAAACATGATCTTTGCCAGGGTGAGAACGCCAAATTCTGTGATCGAGAACGTGCTTGTCACAGACCTGTCCTTTCCTTTTATACATGCCAGAGAATGGAAACAGTATTTATACAAGTACGATTCATTCTTCCGAAATACGGTTTGAATAAATGCACTGACGGAAAATAAAAGTCTAACGCATCTAAAATACGCTTCAGTTTTACGCAAGATGAAAGGTTCAGGAAATATAGTTGGATTTTTGTAAATGATGCATACAGATCAATCCAAAGTTGTGATGAATAGTTGCAATCTCATGAGGCTCGTCGCTTTGAACGTCTATTGAAACACAAGTTCACCTCGGATCTCAAGTGGAAACACATATTGTTGTGGATTCAGGGATGAAATCTGGTCTCAAATGAATGACAAACGCAGGAATGAAATATAGCAAATAAATGTATTGACGCAATAATACAATTGGTAATACGGTTAGTAGATCCAGAAATGCGGTTAGTAGCAATAATAATATATATACACTCTGGGAAATTCAGTATCGAAGTATGACTTCCTTCTGAGTCTACGTGCTCGCAACTGTGACTCCTACAAAGCGGTTACCTCACACTCTCACTGTCTCACTTCCGGGTATTCACCGGCAGCAGTACAAGTACGCACTGGGCGAGTCCACTTGTATAAAAAGGGGTGGACCCCTTAACACATATATACGATCCATCGCTAAAGATGTTGGAAAAAGGGTCTGTTCTTTGTACTGCTCTGGAATGTACCTGACTCCATCAGACGCGCTCTATCATTACAGGAAGTCAGATTCGACCAAATAATGGAATCTTGCAACCATATCTGGGCTGGAGTTGTCCAATCGTCTTTTTCCAGACTTGACAAGTTTCAAAAGCGTTTACTTGGCCTTATGGGTGATGAAATATCTTCCACTATACAACCAATTACTCACAGGCGAAAAGTTACTGGCCTCTCGTCGTTCTCTTGCTACTTCCATGGTAAATATTCTGATAAGTTTCATTCTCTACTGCCACCAGTTCAGACCTTTACAGATAAGAAACGCTTTGTTACAACTAAAGGATTGAATCATCTCCATTCAACCTGGATTCCATTTGTAAGGAGTAAGTTTCATCCAGAAAGCTCCTTTCTTAAAAATCGCTACTTTGTGAAACAGACTCCCGTGGAATTATTTCCTCGATCATTATAATCTTAACATCTTTATCTATCATCCATCTCCTCATAATTTTCACTTGCTTCCGTCTCTTACGTTCATATCACGCACTTTATTCAGTGATACACTGCCGCTACCTTGAGTGGCACACGACCACATCATGTTGAAACGCCGGTCCTCGTATGATCACCGAAGTTAAGCGATGTCGAGCCTGGTCAATATCTAGATGGGTGAATACCAGATTCTTTAAGCATAGATGTGCGGGTGGTGTAACAGATGATGGCCGGAATTGTTAATCGGACGGCCGAGTTGAATTCGTTATATTCACTTACACGCAAATACCCTTGGTATGAATCCACCTAGTCTCCCCCGCAATTATTAGTAAAACCCGTATCACTAAAACCATTATTATCTCCAATAAAATAAAATAAAATTACGTACAAAATATTTAGATTTCTGTATTAAAGAACGCATGGAGGTGTTGATATGCCGCTAAATAAAATCAACCAACCAACCAATTTTCCAAAGATAAATCTTTACAACTGACCACAAAAGCTGAGCACCAGGAAGAAATGTAAAGCGCACTTGCTAGGATCATTTGCTAGATTTCTTAAATGACACTGAAATGCTAAATGCACATTTATAAGTTCAGCAGCTGGAATTTTCGTTGTCTCGTGGCTAAGTTTTCATTTGAATAATATGGCCAACATTTCTAAACATTTACAGCAACATACCTGTCTACATTCACAATTCAGAAAAATCCTTGTCGAAAATACCTCTATACTTTTTCACAATAAGAATAAACATACTAGATTGTTTGAAATGCCAAGGTTTGCAGTAATAGTTTCTTTTTTACTGCTCATTTCGTAAAAAAAAACTCTCCACAATCATACTTAGTTACCTCCCCTTAAACGGTTTCGGCGGTCCCGCACTGATTCAGCGTACCTCACTCCACATGTACGAAATTTAACTTTCAGATGAACACGACAATTTTAGCTTTGAAAATAATGAAAACTACAAGGAAATCAACATGAGTAAACTATTTCAAAATACTAAAACCGTTAACATAATGTCTTACCTTAAAGAAATAAGTCTATACTAAAACATATAACACCTACAATATATCATCTGTAAATTATATATATCTAAAACACATAGGTTTACTCAGAAAGTATAAAATTATGTACAAAATATGTGTGGCTGAAATCATAAAATTGCGTAGAAAATATTTAGATTTCGGCATTACATAACCCATAGAGGTGTCGATATACCGCTAATCAAAATCAACCAAACCAGAAATTATGTAACGAGAAGAAACAGACATAGAAACTTTTAAACACGACAACCTTGAGTAGCTGTTGAGCCTTGTAATAGGTGAACATTATTATAGAAGCGGTGCTAAAATATGGTGTGTATCAACATTGCTCGGCACACTATTAATACACTGGATAACCTCTTGAAGACGTGCTTATAGCGTAAAGTGTAATTAGCGAGCCGATTTAAATTTTTTTCTAGACAATGCAGTCACATTCGCTTTTGCACAAATATCACTGAGAAATAGTCGGGTAGAATAGATCCTCTAGCCTTGGATGGCAGCCAATTTAAGAGAAGAGAAACTCTGAATTCCAAAATCGTGGCTAAAACAACAGGAAATCACTTCAATATCTTTGATAAGAACAAAACAATTTTGTCTTTGGTAATAATAAAAACTACAAGGAAATCAACATGAGTAAACTATTTCAAAATACTGAAACCGTTAACATAATGTCTTACCTTAAAGAAATAAGTCTATACTAAAACATATAACACTTACAATATATCATCTGTAAATTATATATATCTAAAACACATAGGTTTACTTAGAAAGTATAAAATTATATACAAAATATGTGTAGCTGAAATCATAAAATTGCGTAGAAAATATTTAGATTTCGGCATTAAATAACCCATAGAAGTGTTGATATGCTGCTAAACAAAATAAATAAATAAATAAATAGATGCAACTACTTTCCCATGGACGAAACATTATTGGCCTCTCGCCATTCTCTCGCTACTTCCATGGTAAATATTCTTAGAAGTTTCATTCTTTACTATCCCCAGTTCAGACCTTTACATATAAAACGACAGGAAGTTACTTCAATATCTTTGCTAAGAACACATAGCAATTTACCGAAACTATAAATTTACGAAGAGCCCTGATCTCTCACGTCCTGAAGGGAAGTGGTGTTTTAAAAGGTACCCTTTTTAGGCCTCAAAACAGGTCGGTACTCTTAGTCATAATTAAAATGCAACGTCGATTGTTATCTACTATCTTCTCGAGTACTCTTATTTTTGGTCTCACTCCATAATAATGTTTTTCTTTTTTTTGTTCTCCCTCCTTAATAATGTTTCTCTTTTTTTTGTTCTCATTCTTTAATAACGTTTCTCTTTTTTGTTCTCCCTCCTTAATAATGTTTCTCTTTTTTTGTTCTCACTCCTTGATAACGTTTCTCTTTTTTTGTTCTCCCTCATAATGTTTTTTTTTTTTTGTTCTCCTCCTTAATAACGTTTTCTTTTTTTTCTCACTCCTTAATAATGTTTCTCTTTTTTTTCTCCTCCTTAATAATGTTTCTCTTTTTTTGTTCTCCCTCCTTAATAATGTTTCTTTTTTTTGTTCTCCCTCCTTAATAACGTTTCTCTTTTTTGTTCTCACTCCTTAATAATGTTTCTCTTTTTTGTTCTCCCTCCTTAATAATGTTTCTCTTTTTTTGTTCTCACTACTTAATAATGTTTCTCTTTTTTTGTTCTCCCTCCTTAATAATGTTTCTCTTTTTTTGTTCTCTCTCCTTAATAATGTTTCTCTTTTTTTTGTTCTCCCTCCTTAATAATGTTTCTCTTTTTTTGTTCTCTCTCCTTAATAATGTTTCTCTTTTTTGTTCTTCCTCCTTAATAACGTTTTTTTGTTCTCCCTCCTTAATAATGTTTCTCTTTTTTTGTTCTCACTCCTTAATAATGTTTCTCTTTTTTTGTTCTCTCTCCTTAATAATGTTTCTCTTTTCTTTGTTCTCCCTCCTTAATAATGTTTCTCTTTTTTTTGTTCACCCTCCTTAATAATGTTTCTCTTTTTTTTTGTTCTCCCTCCTTTATAATGTTTCTCTTTTTTCTTTATTCTTTTTTACACTCAGTAGCCACTTGTATCTAAATGGCCTGCACGGGCGGATGGTATGATTAAAAGTTTATTTAATGGAATATAAGTGTATATAAAATAGGCTAAAAATTCTTTTGCTTTTTTTTCCACTTTTTCTTTTGATGTTCTTAAAGAAGGAAACGTTGGTAAGAGAATAAAAACTTAAAACATTCAATTGGTTTTTACATATTCCATCTTATATATTTTGTTCAGATATTTCATATCAGACATTTTTTCATACATGTTTGTGCAAAACATTTTCATATTTTCTTAATGTATCTCTTTTTTTTGCGCTGCTGTGTATTAATCCACAGGTTGGCATTTTGAACCCCATCGCTTTGTCCCCGTGATTCTGCAGAAAGATGACCCGAATCGCCAATCTTGGATCTGATGATATTAAGGAAATTGCTGCACGGCCTTCTATCGCTCAGCGACCCGATCACTTAACAAGCAGAAATTGTAAACTGATACAAGTTCGTGATAAACACATGCACCTTCAATTGTATATGTATATGTATGCGCATGTGCATGTATATCTATATTTAAAAGCGAGAGAGAGGGAGGAGGAGATAGATAGATAGATAGATAGATAGAGAGAGAGAGAGAGAGAGAGAGAGAGAGAGAGATAGAAAGAGAAAGAGTGAGGGGGCAGGGGGCAAAATATCAGAATTTCGTCGAAGCACTGTCTTTTTATTTTCAAGTTGGTTGATCTATGCGATAATACAAAAGTGTTTGGAATTTTTGGACAGAGGAAAAAAAACGAATATGATTTATTTGCCGCTCTACAACCCGTTTCCGACAGACAAAACGTCCCTCGCCTCTCGTTGATCTATCACTATTTCCATGGCATATGTTCTGGCGAGCTACAATCCCTACGTCTATGAACCATTACCTTTACTAGGACCCACTGTGCTACGTACACAAGTGAGAATCATTCCCATTTCCTTCGTATTCTAATAGTAGGAAGTAAATTCTATTCAGATAGCTTCTGTTTATGGAACAGAATCCCGACAGGAGGGTTTCCCGATCATTACAATCTTGACTCTTCAAGTAGAGGGTTAAGAGTTATCTTGCCTGAATAGCTCCATGAATTTCACTTGCCTGATCAAAAGCACACAAGGCTGATCACATCACGCAAAAATCTGACATTGTTTGTTTGAATTTTTTTTTTTAACCAAGGATAAGTGATATGTTTATCACTTCAAACCTAAAACAAAAAGAACCCCTGCAGTGGAAATATTCCTCCTCACCTGCTCCAAGGAAGGTCAGTGTAGTTTCATTTACAGGGAAGATGATGCCTTCAGTTTTTTTAAAATACAAAATGCGCTGTGTTTGTTTATTATCTTTAAAAGGGCCACACCATCAAAGGAGAGTACTATACCGACATGGTAACAGATTTTGTAACTGTTAGTAAGTTGGCTGAAGAAAAGGGTCTTGCTCCATCACATGTCACTAGTTTCAATGGCTGCGGTGCGTGACTGTGGCTTTGAACTGGTTTGTCACCCTCCCTATTCTCCTGAGTTGGTCCCTTCTGATTATCATCTGTTCCCCAACATGAAAATCACATAGCTGGGAACCGGTATTGCAATGATGATGATAACATATCTGCTGTTGATGACCATCAGGTTGAAAGCTTCTTCAGCAATTGAATCCAAGCAAGACAACACCGGTGGAGGAAGTGTGTGAACTGCAAGGGGAACTATGTTGAAAAATAAATATCCCATGAGAGTATCTTGGTCAGCCTATGAACTTTTTAACCGACCCTCATATACTTATGAGTGTTCTTAAATTAAAAATCTTCTGAAAAACTAATTTTTTTTTTACTTTCGTTTAAAATTGTTTGAAAATAAAATCCTTACATTTGTCTCGATAAAGTCCATTAGAGAATGAAACGCGTCAGATAAGTTTTCCTTCTGTCTTTATAGTAATTTTTCAATATATATATATATATATATATATATATATATATATATATATATATGTGTGTGTGTGTGTGTGGGGAAACGATATAAATTTTTAATTTATTTTATTCCAACTAATGGATAAACGTACTTTTCATATAATTAACTGTATACACATGCATAACTAAATATGTATAGAAAATAGAAAAAAAATTGATTTAACCCTTTGAGCCCTGACCACCGCTTTACCGGTGGTAGAGAAAAAAGACGTAATGCCAAGCCACCGGTTGAACGATTGCTAAACACTTATAACTATTTTTATATCTATCGTGAAACATTATATACCAATTATTTACAAATTTGGACTCGGGAGCACAGGCAAAAGGGTTAAAATTGTTCAGGATGGCAGGAAATAAATCTCGTTTATCCATTTTAATGGGTGAAAAAAGTATTCGTACAATACAAAAGGTATACATAATCTTCATTTAATACTTCGTAGAATAGCCATTATTCATTTCTATAGCAACCAACCTCTTCTTGTAGTTCTCAATGATTTGCAAATTTAGTTGGTATTTTGTTCCATTCTTATTCACATATGGTCTTCAGATCCGGGATGTTTGTTAGAGATCTCGAATGGATTTGACTTTTCAAATAACTCCACAGATCCTCGACTGAGTTTAAATCTGGTGAGTGACTTCGCCATTTCAGGATATTTACATTATTTTCAGCAAGCCATTTCTTCGAGGATTTTGCAGTGTGCTTATGATCGTTATCCTGTTGGAAGATCTAATCAGGAGGAAGTTCAAGATTTTCAACCGAAATCATTAAATTTGCTTCCAAAATATTTTGATATGCTGCGGCATTCATCCTACCATCTATTACTAATATGTTACCAATACCTCTTGCAGAAAAACGATCCCAAGCCATGACGCTGCCGCCACCAAATTTCACTGATGGAACAGTGTTCTTTAGTTTGAAGGCATCGACATTCTTCCTCTATAAATGATTTTTAGAATTACATCCAAACAAATCAATTTTGATTTTGTTTGTCCATAATACTCTCTCCCAATACGATTTTTCCTTATCCTTATGTTCACAAACGGATTTCATCCTGGTATCTCTGTGTTTTTTCAATAGCAGTGGAGTTTTCCGAGGGGAGCGTGACTTTAGATTGTTCCTATGAATTTCGTTTGC
The DNA here is from genome assembly GCA_903632075.3 of Acanthosepion pharaonis. Lineage (NCBI taxonomy): Eukaryota > Metazoa > Mollusca > Cephalopoda > Sepiida > Sepiidae > Acanthosepion > Acanthosepion pharaonis. The sequence goes on along the minus strand of CAHIKZ030001953.1, from coordinate 289,851 downwards.
TTATTGTCTGTTTAGTGACATAGATTCCTGACGAAAGCAAATCATCTTGTAACTCTTGACGAGTAACCATTGATTTTGTTTAATTTGGCGCATTAATTTCGTCGAAGATCTTCAAGAAATCTTTCGTAGAGCACCTGTTCTTCTTTGGTTTTCAACAGTTTTGAGTTTTTTATACCTTCCAATGAATAAACTAATGGTAGTAAATGGAATATTCAGGCTGTCTGAGATTTTCCTGTAACGTTTACCTTCTTTCCATAGCTTAGCACTTTTTGCGAATTTGTCAATTCTTTACTTACCATAAAGAAAACCTTCTTGCACGAATATCAGTTACAGAATATTCTGTTTCTATTTTTAGGCTGAAAATAATACCGATAACATTATTGGAACATTCTAGAATATTCTACTCGTATAATCTATAGTATTAAAGCAATCTAAAAGTTTTAAAATCTGAAATTTGTACAAATACTTTTTTTCACCCATTAAAATGGATAAATGGGATTTATTTTTATTAAATTAATTTTTTTTCTGTTCTCTATTCATATTTAGTTTTTATGTATTTGTGTACAGTTAATTATAGAAAAAGTATGTTTATTAATTAGTTGGAAATACAATAAATGAATAATTTGTATGTGTACAAATATTTGTTACCCCATATTATTATATATATATATATATTAAAGAAAGATTTTTTATGTTTAACGTTCTTTTTATAGATACAAGTATTTAAGTAAATGCTCTGTTTATAATAAACAGTTTATAACATTTACCGGCCTGAATGTCCGAGAAATTTTCAGAAAATATTCGTCCTTTTGACAGGATTCGAACCTGCATCCTATATATTTACAAAGGAGCGTTTCGGTAGTATTTAGGTCTGAATTTACTGCTTATAAACTTCAATATTCCATGAATTTCGTACATTCATAACTGCTCCGTATTGTGACGTCATAATTAAGAAATGGACAAAAAAAATGACATCTTTATTTATTAAATTTTTATGTTTAACGTTCTTTTTTATAGATACAAAAGGAATTAAAAATGTTATAATAAACAGTATTAAATAACATTTACCGGCCTGAATTTAATATTTAAATTAAATAATTTTTCGAACATTTACTTAAATAATTTAGTATCTATAAAAAACGGTTCCGTATTTAATGCATAAAAATGAATTAATATTTTATAAAATAAATTGTTTATTAAATACTTGTATCTATAAAAAATAATATAAAATATATATATAAATTGTCCATTTATTAAAAATATAATAAAAAAGTTAATTGTCAGAGTTGAATTAGACGATTTTAATTTAAAAGACAAATAAAGCGTTAGGAAATCAACTGACCGAAATCGCCTGAGTACCAAAAGGTTGAAACCAAGGTAACGGAATAGGCTGATTTCCTAATTTACACACACACATATATATATATATATATATATATATATATATATATATTATGACCATCACCGAAGATAACAGAAGCGGCAGATGTGTTTGAGATAAAGAATTATAGATATTTGTTTGACTAAACTATGGCGCAATGGTGTAGAAATTGGCTGAATCGAAATTTCTGGAATGTCCATGGAGGGGCGAAAGATACTTTGCTATTTACCACTCTGTTAGAAGAAAAAAAAAACTAAAAAAAAACTCATAACCTTTCTCTTTTTAATGATCTATAAAATAAGCCAAGTTCCCATAAATTCGCAAACGTCAGAACGAAGAGTAAATAAGAAGGAAATTTAGCACATAAAAAGATGTTAATAATAAGATGAAAATAGCGAAACCAGTTCAGAAAACACCGAGGTGCAGTCATTAGGAAAAAAATGATGATTATAATATTTTTCAGTGCCTAAATGTCCCGACGTTGGGAAAATTTTCTTTGAATCATTTACCAGCGGGAGGGGGGGTAGAGGGAGAAAGAGAGCGAGTGACCGAGAGGAAGAAAAAGATAGAGAGAAGGAGATAGAGTGGGAGAAACAGAGAGATAGGGAGAAAAAGAGGGAGAAAGAGAGAGAAGGGGAGAATGAGGTATAAAGAGAGAAATTGAGAAAGAGAGAGTGGAGAGATAGAGAGGGAGAATGAGAGAGATAGAGCAGGGGAAAGTGTGGGAGAAAGATAGAGAGGCGGTTAGAGAAAGACAGGGTAGAGAGAGAGGTGAAGAAAGAGAGGGAGAAAGAGAGAGAAGGGGAGAATGAGGTATAAAGAGAGAAATTGAGAAAGAGAGAGGGGAAAGAGAGGGAGAGATAGAGACAGAGAGGGAGAAAGAGAGAGATAGAGCGGGAGAATGGTGAGAGAAATAGGCGGGTAGAGAAAGACAGTATAAGACAGAGAGAGAGAGAGAGAGAGAGAGAGAGAGGTGGAAAAAGTGATGGAGAAAAGGAAATAAAAACTGAATTCAAATAGAGAGAACGAGAAAGAGAAAGGGGAGAGATAGAGCTAGAGAGGGAAAAAGAGTGATATTGCGTGATAAAGAGCGAGAGAGAAAGGATGTTTAAATTTTGTGTGAAAGAAAGAGACGGGTAAAATTTTCTGAATTGGAGAAAGAGCATGCGTTGATAGATCTTCCGAGAGATTTCGTCAAGGGGCTTTCAGACTGAGATTACAGCTTAATGTCATGCATGAACAAGCTAGCTTATGATGACAGAATGGTGTGTGCGCGTATGTGCACGTGTATGCCTGAGTCTACAAGCGTGTACGTGTGTGCTTGCCTTCAAAGGCGAACGAGAAAGGGAAGGTGAGACCTGCAACAATATTAGTATTTCGTCAAAGTACTTCTTTATTTTCAAGCTGACTGATTTATGTGTGAGTATAAAGGTGTTTTGAAGTTTTAGACAGAACAAATAAGTTACTAATATTGTTTTTTTTATTATTTACTCATCTCATCTTATTTTCTCTACACAAGGTTACAACCGGTTAATTTCCCGGTCATCTTCAGGTGAGATTTTACTCTGTGCAGAGTTTGTTGCTTAGTTTTTTTTATCTTTGTACCTTCCTGCGTTTTTTGAACTATTGTTCACCCTATTTGAGGCCCAAGAGCCACCCAAGAGTTACTGAATGATTTTGTTGTAAAGGTGTAAAGGAAGGAGTTTAGAAAGTGTATATTATGAAGATATGTAGGATAGGTTGACTGTAACCTTGAAGAAGTTTAGTTTGTAGTGAAACATCCTCTTGGATGTTTATTCTACAAAGTGACAGAAGTTCTGTCTATATTTCGGAGATGCGGTATTGTAACTATCAGGTCATCCCATAAGTTCTGTCCGAATTTTGAATAAAGAAAACAAGTGACCAAATGTTACATTTAATTACAGATTCAATCAACAATGTATTTTCCTGATTATCTATGACTTCCTTCCATCTATTAACAAGCTTACTAATTCCATTACTATAAAATTCTTTTGGCTTTGATTCGAAGAACTCACAAATGTCAGTTTTAACCTCTTCCTGTGTTACAAAAGCTGTTTCTTTCAAATGATTCTGTAAGCTACGAAACAAATGGTAGTCTGAAGGAGCAAGATCGGAAGAATAAGGTGGATGAGGAATTTTCTCCCAACCAAGTTCTTCGATCTTTTGTGACGTGATTCTTGCTGTGTGGGGTCGCGCATTGTCCTGATGAAACATCACCTCTTTTCGATTCACTAGAGCAGGTCTTTTTTTTCCTCAAAGCTTGGTTCAAACGCTCTAATTGCTGACAGTATATTTGAGCATTAATTGTTGCATTAGGTGGTAAGAATTCAAAGTGGATTATTCATTGGCGATCCCACCAGATTGAAAGAAGAACCTTTTGCCCATGAAGTTCCCTTCTCGGCTGTGGCTGGGGTCCTTCCCCTTTACCAAGCCACTGTCTACGACGCTTAACATTTCGATAAAAGATCCATTTTTCGTCGCCAGTCACAAGTCTATCCAAAAAGGGTGAAACAAGTTGGCGAGAATGGAGAGAAGAGCAGATGTCAACTCGGGATTTGAGGTTGTTTTCAGACAATTCATGAGGCACCCATTTTCCAAGTTTAGGAACTTTTCCAAGTTGTTGAAGATGACGATGAACAGTTGTATGGTTTGAACTGAGAATCACTGCCAATTCCTCAACTGATAAAGCAGGATTTTCTTCAAGGGGTGCTTCAAGAAGCTCTTCATCAAACTCAACTGGACGTCCGGTTCGATCTTCATCTTCAAGGGTGAAATATCCACCTCTGAATTTTGCAAACCATCTTCAGCAAGTTATTTCATTCACACATTCCTCTCCATAAACTGAGTGAATGTTTCTAGCCGCTTCGGCTGCTGAGTTTCCTTTCTTGAACTCATAAAGCATTATGTGCCTCAAATGATTCTTGGGTACTTCCATGTTAGCAGGATTTTAATCAAACAAAATTTAATTTTATTGTTCTCTGAAATAAAATTTGATCAGTTTGAATGCATCTAAACATAAAAATAATGTTTCCATTAGACATTATAAAATACTCTTTAAATTTCGTTCATTTTAACAAAAAGTTAAAATTCGGACAGAACTTATGGAATGACCTGATATTTACACTGTTTACATAATTCGGACGGTTGTCCTCGTCTTTATTGCCATATTCACGACGTTTCGGCCTTCTTCAGGTAGTATACTTTGGAATTTCCAACGGAACCCTTTATTTAAAAAATGACAACCTTTTTTTTTCATTTCATTGATACAGACGTTAAACACTTCTATCTTTCTTTTTCTTTTCATTTTCTGACTGAAACCAAGTATCATCTTTGATGTCTTCTATCTTCTCACGCGATCAAAAAAGGAATAGTCCATTATGAGGTAATAGCAGGAAATATTAACCACGTATATCTTTCTTTTTTCTTTCTTTTTCCACTGAAACCATGTAGCGTCTCTTATATATCTTATCCTTCCACGTGATCGAAACGGAATGGTCTATTATTTATGAGATATTGGCAGGACGTAATTGTCGTGCGAACTAACAAAAGGTGGGGAGAAGCACAATTATTATAAGATAATTATAGTTTACGTATATGGTAAGAAGAAGGTGTTAGTTTAAACTGACACCAGGTGAATATGGTTTATATTAACGCCTTCTTTGTTTCGTACATTGTGATCATTTTATTTTAAGTTTGTTTTTTCTTGATTTCAGATGAAAAACTGGTAATTTCGTAACATATTTTAGTGGAATTTTCTTTTTGTAATATCATAGCTTATAAGTATAGTTTAGACATGTAGAATAAAAGAAATCGTCAGTTTAAACTAACGTCAGGAGGATATACATCCAGAAAGCTTTAAACCGAGTATGGAATGATGGCCAATGGCACATAATCAGAAGCTTCAGTATGAGGAAAGTATTGTACAAAGCATACTCTTGGTGTCAGGGACGAATTTCTCCTTTTCCCGGACTCTTTAAATGATCCAAGAGACACTTTAAGATCAACACATCACTATCTCCATTGGTGGCAGACCAGTCTGCAATTTCCGATTTGTAAACGGCATCAACTTAACAAAAGCGAACAATCCCCGATAAACAGCGGAATAGCCAGATTCAATGCATATATAAGGTCATGTTATCGGCCCTGATCTGGAATCAGGAACGATAACATGACGTGGCTTTCCAGTGTCTTTTTTAAAAAAATTTTCACGTTAACTGTTCAAATGAGCTCTCCTTTTTGGTACCTTGACTGTTTGGTTTGTTATACGGCATATAAACACCTCAATGGGTTATTTAATGCCGACAAAATTTTTATTGCTGGTAATATATTTTTTTCAAAATATTATTGCTGGTAATATTATTTCCTTCAAAAATATATTTCTGGCAATATTTTTTCTTTAGAAATGTATGGCTGGTAATATTTTTTTCAAGAATGTATGGCTGGTAATATTTTTCAAGAATGTATAGCTGGTAATATTTTTTTCAAGAATGTATGGCTGGTAACATTTTTTTCAAGAATGTATGGCTGGTAATATTTTTTTCAATAATGTATAGCTGATAATATTTTTTTCAAGAATGTATGGCTGGTAATATTTTTTTTCAAAAATGTTTTGCTGGAAATAATGTATCGCTGGTAATAATTTCTGGTTATTAAAACCTATTTTTACACTTTCATAACGTTTTGACCCCAGTTTGGGGATTAACTATTTGCCCATAGCTAGGACCCTAACAGGTGCTACCACCCCGTGTCAGGGTGGATCTGGGAACACCAGCAATTAAGAGGTGGCTCTAAGTTCCTAAAAACTTCCTGATCAGAGGCCTTGCTGTTGGACGTAATTTATTGTCTTACTCAGGACGCGGATTTAGTCTATCGTCATACCCAGGACACACCTCGACTGTATGAATTTATGCGTACGACTTGATTGGCAACTAGGTCTCATAGTTTTACTGCTGAAATAGCTAGACTGAACCGTCAGTTCTATTCTAATAGTTTCTTTTCTAGCACTTCTTGTCAATAGAATTTTTGGCAGACAGATAGAGAGATAGGTGCCACAACAAATAAGTCAAATAAGAAATCAATTAATCGATCACTCTGTGGACTCCTTTTGGGATATAGGTTCATAGCCTCAGCAGGGTTGGTGATGCTACTGTAGTTTCAATAGCAAGTAGGTTTTCATGAAGCGGAGTTGCTACATCCAACCGGTTTTTAATTTTTGAAGTTATTCTTCAACCAAATGCTTACGGCCATATCACGTTAAAGCACCGGTTCTCGTACGATCGCCAAAGTTAAGCAACCTCGAACCTGGTCAGTAGCTAGATGGGTGACTGTTTGGTTAAACCAGGTGGTGTAAGCTTGGATGTGCTGGTGGTGTCTCGGAATTGGAGAATTCCAATTCTAGTTGGGTTCATTTATATTCACTTACGCGCAAATGCACTTAGGAAACCTATGAATCTACCTCTTCTCCCCCAGCTATGGGTTAGTTAGTACGAATTTTATCACTAAACCATTATTATCTCAAAAAAGTTCTTATGATCTAAAAATAGTTTCTGCCTTTAAATAACCTGAAAAGCCGTAGGAAATGAATCAGCCAACCAAAAATCTTGCCTCTCAGCAATTATTTTTGGCAAAAATTCTTGGATCGAGCAAAATAAGGTCATGACCATGATCAACAGTTTCAGGAGCTGACACCACTGAAGATCTCTCAGACTGTGTCGCATCTTGGTTCTCAAAATTTTCACGTTGGATCTTGGCAGAATACAGTTGAGTATAACGAAAAATTGTCACCCGATGTTTGAATTTTTTTCTCTAAGAATAGGTATTTTATAAATGGCCGACGTTCACTATTGAACATTCTAGATTTTCGTTGACATGATTCAATCGATGATGTGAAACATTCAAATATAAGCGCAACTTGAGACAACATAAAAGAAAACTCTTGCTAAATACGATTATGAAATAACGTTCAGACTTTAGAAATTGCTTCGGTTCTATACACATTTTTTAGGAAGATATAAAATTTTCTATTTTTAAGGAGATATGAATAAAATATCCATAGTTATTTTGGAATTTAACTTTTACCTAATGTAACAGGAGAGCGCCGATTGTAGTCAGGTCAGAAATACAGGTTTTTATTCTTTGACTACAATTACTGAAGAGATCAAATTGCTCGGTTGATTCTCTATGTGTATCGGATAAGTAAAGTCATGAATTTGACGGGTTCTCAGAGCAAGACAATCAGAAATACAGAATAATAAATATTTAATACGTATTATAATCTTGTACTCAATTTGATTACAATTATACACTTTTTAAAATACCGTCTCTTGTAGCGAAAAATACTATATTTAATGCGAATATATATATATATATATATATACAGAGAGAGAAAAACACACACACACACACACACACACACACACACACACACACACACACACACACACACACACACACACACAGAGAGACAGAATTAATATGAAAAAGTCTTTTTCACTTAACTGAAGAGTATTTTCGTCATTCTGATTTCGAAGTTTCATGGTGACATAGATATGTGACTACTCTTCGGAATGGTGTTGGACTATTCTGTTGATATTTCTCAATTTTTTTGTACTTATATATTGTGATATGAGTGTGTTATTTTTTCCTTTTTTCGCTTGATGAGTGTCATGTTACATGGTTGTTGACTTCTTTTCCTCTTCCCTTTTTTTATTTATTTATTTTTTCCTCTCTCTTCGCCTTTTTCGTCGACTTCTGGTTTACTGCAAATTGCTCGGTTGATTATCTGTGTATAGGATAAGTTAAAGTCATGAATTTGACGGATTCACAGAGCAAGACTATCATAAATAGAGAATAATAAATATTTAAGATGTATTATAATTATTTCGTACTCATTTTGATTACAATTATACACTTTTTAAAATGCTGTCTCATTCATCCAAATCTAGAGTACCCATTCTATCCTGCTGTTTAAACAACAGTTGCGTATAGAAGAGATAGATTCATAGTTTTGCCAAGGGTATTTCATTATGGGTATGACGATAAACTACATCCGGCAGCAAGGCCTCTGATTTGGAGATTAGTGTTTTTGAAGAGCGTGGGGCCACCTCTTAATTGCTCTGGTTCCCAGGTCCACCATGACTCGGAGCGGTAGCACGGGGTGCAGAATTAATTTCAACTCGGAATTAATTTCAACTCGGAATTAATTAATGAAGGTTCCAGAAAAGATGAATTGTGAATTATTTTATCTACTAAGGATTTTTAATGCTAAATTAAAAAAAATGAACACCAACTCATTGCATTTTGTTTAGGAATTCACGGAAATTGATAACTTTGATTTTAAATAGAGTTGAAATTAGTTCCGAGTTGAAATTAGTTCTGTCATTCTATGGCACCTGTTAGGGTCCTAGTTATGGGTAAAGAGTGAACCCTCCAAACGAAAATCAACAGTACATTTTTATAATAAAATGACGAACAATACATTTTTATAGCAAAATGACTATCAACGCTAAACAATATAAAATACATATTTATAGTAGAATAACTAAAAATACATTTTATGATCTATAGACTATATATCTAAAAAATACAAAGAAAACCTTTACTCTGAAACTATAAAATTACGTACAGCATATCTGGAGTTGAAAGTATAAAATTGTGTTAAATTATTTAGATTTCAACATTAAATAACCAATAGAGGTGTTGATATGCAAAATCAACTGAACCAAGGCTATTTCTGCGAAAGCTGGACATTGAACATATCAAGACAATCCCATTTTCTGCGTCGATAGCCGCTACACTACGCAAACATTCAAACTCTCTACGGTATATAGATATTTTGTGAATACAAACAATGTATATTGTCAGTTAACAGATTGTTAGAATTGAGAAAACGAGATTGTCAGGGAGATACATACTTACGAATCGATACTCAAGATATTCGGAGTAATTGACCGTGGGAAATAGGAATTACTCTAATACGTAGTTTCTACCGTCCATTTTGAAGTGTTCCTTCTCTAGTGGGCATTTATGCAAATGGTATCGGCAAACATCGACACTACAACCGCGCAATTGTTCAAATTCTTATAGTATTTTCTGCTTGTCTTATTCGTATTTACTCGCCCTAGTTACATCATTTTACTTAACTCTATGATACCGTAAAATTGTGTATATACTTTCATTAAAATATGTCCGTGTATGCACAGATAAAATTTATGTAGAGTTGAAATGCGTAAACAGATTAAATTATGAGTCAGAAAAACTAGTGGTATATCATAGTTATTAAATTTATAATCTTATGATTAATATTTCCTTTGATTTCATTTGAATACTCATTTACTTCCCAGTCCAAACCAGGAATCTAAGGTCCTAAAATGACATCATGACATTTTCTATTAAGCATTTTGTCGAAAAGAAAAAAATATATAGACAACCTAAGATCACAGGCATTTTTACATCGATAAAGCCCTTCGAAATGTTTTTGAATTTATTTGTGAGTTTTTACTTTTTGTACTTCTTTGAGGCATGGGTTATTAGGAATCCCTTCAGTGAGTCTATCGAATTCTTTCCCAACTAAACCAAGTGTTCCAACTACAACTGGAATTATTGATGTCCTTACGTGCCATATTTTTTAGATTTCCACTCCAAGATCCTTGTATTTTGATTTTTGCAGATCTTCAAAAATATATTACAATCTTTCAGAGATTGCCATGTCTATAAGAAAGCACATTATTATTATTATTATTATATTTTGATTCCTGTTATGGCCACAGTAGCTAACTGTTATGATGTGGCGAACAAAATTTTTGTTTTCTTCCACCGAATGAGTTCGAATCGCTTGTCGCCATTGTTATGGTCCGGTTCCTTGTACCCCGGGTGATAGTCCAAGGTAGAACCAATAAAGAAGAACTCGAAGGCGGATGTTTCGGACTGCCTCTGACTCGACTGACTGACTCGTTCTGACTGACTGACAGACTCCTGACGGACTTCACTCCAGACTTCAGACTGAACTCCCTGCTTCCTCTTAAGGCGCAGTATTTATTACGTATGGAATAGTCCATTATGTTATGGGTAAGGTCCCGTAACACTAACAAATCCGCGGAAAGACCTAAGGCAGGTTTCGGTGTGTTGTTGTGGCTACATTTCATGATTTGTTTTTCTCTCAAAACATCACTAGCATAACATGGACAAAATTCTTCTTAGTGTGTGGGCTGTACTTATCAAGACAATATTTTGTATTTCTCTTAAGCTGGGATTTCCAGGGATTTTTTCAATATGTTGTTGTGTTGCTTTTTTATCATTCCAAGCGCACCTACTATGACTGGTACTATTCTAGTTTTCAGTTTCCACATTTTTCTATTTTGATTTCCTGGTCTTTATACTTCGATAATATTTCAAATTCCTTGGTTGCTATGTTACAGTCCGCTGGGCAAGCCATACCAATTAGTAGGTAAGTTTTTCTTTTCGGTTTTTAACAGTTATGTCCGGACTATTTGCCTCAATCTTCTTGTCTGTAAAATGGTGTAATCCCATGGAATTGTGATGTCTTCTGGGTGATGTTCATACCAGTGTTTATTAACGTCTTTTCCAAAGTCTTTGCAAATTGTCCAGTGTAAGTATTGTCTATCTATTGTAATCTATCCTGGTGATTTTTATATTGACTTGGCGCAGTATAAAACATCCTGCAATTAGATGGTCTATCGTTTCCTGATATTTGTCACAAAACCTGCATTTTGGATCCACACTATTATGTTTTGTATTTGCCTGAAAGTTCCTAGTGAATAGACTTTTGGTCTTGTGCAAGAATAAACCTTCTGTTTCAGCTCAGATGCTCGTAACCATATATACGTTCTGGATAATGGCCATAAAGAGGTTTGTCTTGTAATCTGTTCAAGAGTTTTATCCTTGGCTTTTTTGTTCATAAGTTTTGCTGCAACAGTTGTTTCTTGGGTTCTGTTTTAGTTTTCTAGATAATCTACTAAATGTAAATCTCGTTTATATTTACAACCTTCTTTCATGTTTGAATATTTCTTTCTGATTTCGCGTTATTTGACTAATTGTATCACCTAGTTTTTTGTTGTTTCCGTGTATGTTAGTAAGCCAATAGTTGTTGCCTTATATGACAATTTTAGCTGAATAAGACATCTTCCACCTTCTTTACGGGGTATATATAGACAATCTGCATCAGCCTTTAAACGGTGCATATTATGCTTAGAAAGAAGCTTTCTTGTCTTAAAATCCATTCGTTTGATATCATTTAGAGTGCAGTTCAAGATGTTGAAAGTATATTGAACCACTGGGATGGCAAGGTTATTAATGGTCATAATTCTGTTTTGAGAATTCAATTCACATTTAATATCAGTCGAACCCTTTTATAGTACTCTTTTTACACTATTTCTTTTCATTTTTATGGTGAATTCTTTCACCTTTATTTACACCAAGATGCTTATATATTTCTTCTTGATCTAAATCTTTGATTGTTAACCCAGGGTCTAAGAGATGAGCTTTGTTGTAGTGATCCTTATAATATTGTGACTTTAGCGCATTTATCCAAACGGAATCCCATTCCAACATCATCACTGAAACTTTTTACTGCTTTCAGGAGACTTTCTAGCTCCTAGTATACAAGTCAGCCATGTAAACCAGATTGCTTATTTTCTTTTGAGATTTCTTATAGCCATATTCTGTCCTGTTAAGTTGACTGGTTAATGCTATTAGGAATAAACAAAATAGTAAGAGAGACAAAGAGTCACCTTGAAATATTTCTTTGTTGATGTTTATTTCACCAGTCTTATACTTTCCAGTGATAAAATTGAGTTGAAGCGTTGTTTTCCATATCGACATATTTTGTTTGATGAAACTTTAAGATCCAGGAATGAGTTGACTATCGAATGCCTTACGGTAATCTATCCAGGCGATTTTGTATTATTATTATTATTTCTTTTGTGTTCTGTTCAGTACAGTCATTTACTGTGTTACCCACAACCTGGATTATGGCAAGGTTAGTAAATATATGCACATTGTACAAATTCTCATTCACAAATTTTCATTTTCTACCTCTGCTTTGTAGACTACACTTTCTATTTACATTCACCGTTCAGTGGGCACTTAATTTTTTTTTCTAAAATTTCACATGTGATTATATATTATTATTATATCATTATCCTGCACCTTATCATTATTTAAAATTGTTGATGTTCTGCCTCCTTGTTGTATTTTCTATGCTGCTGGTAGAATTATAACTTATTTTCACGGTGCAAGATTTTGTGCAACTCACAAATTTTGGGGGAAATGCTTAAGTAGTTTGGAAAACCTTTTTCCAATATTTGTTTTTACTCCTAAATTGAAGCGCTTTGAAACAAACAATTTTTCTCATTCTTTTGATGTTCCCCATAGGTTGAATTGTTTGGGGTTTCAAGTTCGAGTCTGGTTTTGTGCCCTACACTTCTATTAATGTTTTCTCATACTCTTTCATTGTTTTCTTAAAAATTATCTTTATTTGAAGAATTTTTAGATAACCTACATTCAATGCCTTTTGAGAAGTGTTTGATCGCAGTTTTTGGGTGCTTTAATCCAGCGTTTACATATTGTAACTTTCTGTTTGGTTTCATGTACGGGGAGACGTTACCAGTTTCTAAATTCAATTCTACATCCAGGTATTGGACCACTTTCAAATACATATCCACCTCGATATCAAAACCGAAGTTTTTGAAGAGTTTGTATAGCTCTTTCCTTATTTGATCGTTTAATCTTCATTTATATAGCACCACCAAGAGTCCATCATCCCTGTATAGGCCATGGTTATTTATATGTACTATTTTATTTATCTTAATGTATACAATATATAGATGCCCATCAATTCGAGCACCTCTGCACCATAAAACGAATCTTGAGGGACATCAAATGCACCTTTGTTTGTTTTTATTTTTATTTTTTTAGCCATGTATAATTGTTGTGGAAAAGAATTCATTTTCTACAGACTAGAATAATGCCTACTTGCTCAGGTATTACATTAATGAACTCCTTAGCAAGGTTTAATGCTTCAAGAAGCGCCCGTTCACATATGGAGGAATGAAAATCTTTTATATCGTATTTACTAAACACATGATATTTTTTTAATATTTATTATCGGTACAAAGATATACACTCTCCTGTACTTTTCCACGGCTTAGCAGGTTTTGTTTTCATTTATGCTTCATTAGAAAATTTTTTGGAAAAGAGTTATCAAATAAATATTGCTGATGAAGCTTAAACAAAATCGAAACACTACATTTAAAAACGTTTTCTGTTTGTTCCTTATTTTATCATTCTTTTTGATTCTAACCATATTTAGTTTAAATATATATATATATATATATATATATATATATTATAATTTTATCATATAAAGAAAAATAGTTTACACACTACAAAGATGCAACTTCGTTTCGGTGCTTGTTGGTAGCAGTTTGGTGAAGGATGGGTGAAGTGTTAAATGATGGCCAGTCTGGAAAGATTCCTTGTCGATAACAACGGTCAAAAGTTTAGGCACAGCGTTTCCAAGCCTCATAAAAGTGAGTTAAGGAGGGATAAATTCTAACGATAGTTGTAGTAGTAATTGGGAATGCTATCAACAAGCACCATTGTTTCACTCCGTCACCTTTTTGCTTTATGTATATTTTTCTCAAACAATTAAAAAAAAAAGAAAGTTACGTTTCACATACGACTTGCTTACAACCAGAATTGTTCATAGCCACTTTTGGTTCTCACCCGTTGAGGTGCAATTGAAATGCACCGAAACGAAGTTGCATCTTTGTAGTGGGTAAACTATTTTTCTCTATATGATAAAATTATAATAAATAATTATTGCTCTATTATCGGTATTGAGCCCTCTTTTGAATTAATGCTGTGAACGTTAGAATTTATATATTATTTCCGTTTTCACTGCATCAGGTATATATATATATATATATATATATATATATATATATATATATATATATGTGTGTCTGTGTGTGTGTGTGTCTGTGTGTGTGTGTGTGTGTGTGTGTGTGTGTCTGTGTATATGTATGATGAAAAAGACGCCATTATATTATTATTAAGAGGAAAGATCAAAGTTTATTTTAATTATTTTTTAAATATTTTCCTTCCTTTTAGAACATTCTAAATTTTGATTTAAAAAAAACCTTGTTTCTCTATCACCGGAACTAGTAAATTAACATATACAAATTTTAGCATGTTTTTTTTGTGTGACACACATTAATTTGAAAAATCTTGCAAAAATAAAAATAATTGTCGGATGTCAATGAAACTTTCAGAAACTATTCACAGATGATCGAAATTATTATAAATATGTCTTTTTTTATTAAAATCATGACAGAAATATTTTTTTTTATTTATTGCCCTTCCATAACTAATTTTATGAAAACGCTAGAAATTCGATCGCGTCAGGTTTAGTGATTACAATAGTTAAAAGCACAATGCTTTGAGGAATGCAAATCAAGTTTTTTTTTTTTAATTGGACCCCCCCACTACCTGAAAATCAGCTCTTAATTGTAACATAAAAAAACTCAATAAAACAAGGATATTTAATTTCAAATGCTTTTATTTGTTTTTATGAATATGGACAGTATTTTCTGAAAGCAAAAATTTGTTCGATGAAAAATGAATTTTTAAACCAATTATTTGTTATTTTTTAATTATAATAGATTTTTACATTTAAGTTGTTAAAATATTATAAAATTAGTTAAAAGACGCATCGAGTTTCCTAAGTGTCCCTATGAGATCTTTTTTAGCGCGTTGTAAATTGTTTCATTTTGACTAATCAGAAGATCCGCAGTAATTAAGAAATATAATTTTGTGTTTATAATCAGGTTGTAATTATAAAGTACAGAAGATCAACCAGAATACAATTAAGTTGCATTATTTGTTCTCCGCTGTTAAGGCCTTTACTTTTGCGAAACACGTGTGGAGAAGTTAATTTGATTTTTCAATTTCAACTGAGAAGGGTACCTACAAGTATCAGTATCATCTTATGAAATTTATATGATCTTATTTTTATATTAATCTCAGTTATGACATTTTTCCATAAATGAAATATCAAAATTAATAATAAAATGAATGGAAATACCAATAACACAGTAAAATGTAATAAATGTACATAAAATTATAGTATTTTATGTACACTTCTGATAAAATTTCATAAGAAAGGTACCTATAAATTAATTAGATACCTTTCTTATGAAATATAAAATTTAATCTCACTCTTAACAGTCTTATTTTAATTTCTTTATAACATATTTTCCATAAAGCATCGTAAACGTAAAAGGTGAAAGCTAAGTACAAAAAAAAAAAAAAAATTAAAAAAAAAGTTTTCCTTAAAATTAACGAGGTAAATAATTTGTTCACTTAAATGTAAATAATTTCACTTTTCTCCTTCCGTAGAACAAATTATCCTCATAAAATCCGTCAATATATCATTCATCATCATCACCTGTCAAATGACGCGAAAGTTTATGACCTGCTTTGTTTTATTTTCAAATTACATTTTTTCGGTGCAGTACCTAAGCTAAGCTTGGTTCAAAATATTTTAAATAAACATTATAATTTCTGATTTTAAAATAAGTTTTGAAAAAATGATAATTGATATTTAAAAGAATTTCAAAAGGAGATTTTCATCTTTTTTTATAAAATTCCATGGTCAATTTTGCTGACTCAAAAAAAAAAAAGATTTTTAACGAAAATCTCGAACGTGCTGGGAAAGATTAAAAAATGTAAAAAAAATTCCTCTTAATAATAACATATTTTTCTTCATAATATACGCTCTTTTTTTAGCGATCTCGTGGAGGTTTTCTTTCATATATTGGCGTATATTTATATATATATATATATATATATATATATATATATATATATATATATATATTAAATTTATGTTTGTGTGTGTATGTATGCTTGTGTGTGTGTGTGTGTGTATATTAAACGCAATTTCATGGCCTGACAATTCCTTTTAAACTTTTTTCTCTGGTCTCTACATTTGAAATCAATTGTCACTTTTACATTTGCATACGCTCTATCCCTTATCTTTTGCATTTTTACCAATATATATATAAATTAAAACTATATTTTATCATATATATATATATATATATATATATATATATATATATATATATATGTATTAAATATTATTTATAAAATGGGCAATATATTTTACAAAGTAAAATAAAATTCTAAAAAATAAAAAAAAATTAAAACTCAAAATAATGTGAAATTTGAATTAAATGTACTCATCATCTATTACATGTATAATACATACATACATACATACATGTATATATATATATATATATATATATATATATATATATATATATATATATATATATATGTTAACATTCCACATATTAAATATATATATATGTATTTATTATAATATATATATATATATATATATATATATCATAAACGTGAAATCAGTTTTGTTCTAGTTCTATTATATAATATATATATTTATATATATATATCATATATATTATATATATATATATATATATATATATATATATAAAAAGTGGAAATTGAAGTCAACATCCAGAGACGATAGTTTGTTTCATGCTAAAATAGGAGAAACGTCAAAACTTATTTTAAACAGTGGTATTAATATTAATCTGCCTAGAAATAGAGAAGTCCTGATTAACGCAAAATATGACAGCTGATAGAAATCGAAGCTATATCCGCTTTGCCATCAGAGAAATCTTTTCTTTTTTACCAATGTTCACCAAATCGAGCTAGAGGATTGCTTTGTAGAGTTGTATTAGCGGAAGGAAAGGGTCAGAAGTGAAGTTTTGGGGGTTATGCAGGAAAGTTATCAGCTAAAAGTGACGCTTGCCTAGATAAAATTCCTTAAAGAACGAAACATGCCGGCATAAAAGTTTTTCCACTTGTCTTTTAACCTGTTTTCCGTTCTGTTAAAACTGGTTAATTTTTATTCACAATTTGATATTACCTTAGTATTAATTTCAGTTTTCATCAAGATTTGTTATATTGCGTTTTACTCTGGTTTTAATGTCTGTTTTTCTTTTCTTCGCTATTTAAATATCAAGTGTTTTTGTTTTATTATTCTAGCTTTCTCTATTAGCCGCTTTCTTGTTAAAAAAATAAATTTCGTCTGTTTTAAAATGAAATGCCGTTAAACTTTATTAAAACTTTATGTGTAGTTTCATTTTTATCCCGGTTGTCATAAATCACTCTAAAAAAACATCTTGGTTTATGGATGGGCGCCATTTTGAATTTGTTTACGATGACTTAAATTAAAACAGGTATCGTCTAAGCTTCTTTCCGAACTGATCTGCCACGCAAAAAAGCCAGGATTATCTGCTCCACTAAAGAAAAGTAGAGATTATTTCATCGCCATTAGTTATTTTCGTTTTTCTGCTTACAGCTTTCGATTGATTATGAACACAAAACACCAGCTATTTGAAAATAGAATTTTATCGACTTACACGCCCGGGAAGAAGAAAAGCAAAGACTCGGCGTTTTTTTACTTACTTTATTTGTTCATTAATAGAAAGCAATCGTAAACAAAAGGTAAGTACTTGAACATTAGGAACTATGACAATTTGCCCAAGGTCCAAGATTAGTAGACTGTCGTCTTTTATATATATATATATATATATATATATATATATATATATATATATATATATATATATGTATGTTGTGTGTGTGTGTTTCTCTGTATAGAGTGGGGAGGTACTAATAGGTAGTAATATTCAATGCCTGTATGAACTTTGATATGTTTCCTGTAACCAATTCACCAAGCATTTTTCTAACAATACTTTTCGAAAATTTTAAATCACTTAAAATTATTATGACGGAAATTTTTCCAATTTTCTTAAGGCCATGCAAGATAGAGTTCAGAACGAAATTTTGAATATTCTTGAAATAACAAAAATCTGCGAAATAATAATAATAATAATAATAATAATAATAATGAACAAAATGATTGACGTAACTCGTCCAATATTTCTCAACACTTAAGAGAAGAGAGTGATTTAAGAAAAGAAACAGAAAAGAAAAAACAGTGTTTGACAATGTTAAACAATATTTCGACAGTACGTCTGACTTCTTCAGGTTATATTTTAAAAACACTTTTCAAGTATAAAAATATATATAAATTTACAAAAAATTATAATTCTTTGTATAAATGTTGCTTGTCAAAGATTTATTACTGAAACAGTAATTGTGACATAAGGCCAAAAAAGCGGGGGAGACTAGTCAAGAATGGTCATCACTAGCTAACTTATACCTAACTAATTGGATTCACGTCCCAATCATTCGTTACAATATACTCATTCACCATAAGAATTTATCCGGCACCATTCGTTCGTTTATACACCAAAATACCTCACACACATTGGGCACTCACTGGGAAAAAACACCCCATGAGTTAAAAATACCAATATATACAATTGCTTGTCTTGTAATGATAAGCGGCTGTACTGGTAATGAACGCGTCAAAACGAATAAAACGCCGACCGCGTGAATGGATGCAACTGAAACGGGCTTTAAATGATGGCGATCTTGTTCAACTTGGAATTTTCCGTTAGTTGATTAGTTACTAAAAGGAATTAATCAAACAGATTAGTATAAATCTTATGGAACTCTCCTGTCATCCGACCATCATTTAAGCTACAAAAGTTACAAATATTATACGAAACTAACTAGCTACTTGCGTGAGCTAAAAGAAAAAAATGAAAAAATCCCTATAATAGGAGTATTTTGAGAAAAGAGAAGCTATACAGTATTGAAAATATTATTTGCATATTGTGTCAGGAAGACAAGCTGGCGATTACGTTATATCCAGATTGAGGCAACTTGTTAAATGTGAGATTATTTAGTTTTTCTTTTTTCTCTTCTCCCTTCTCATATTTTCTCTACACTTGCTTTACCCCTTCCCTCCCATTAAATTACCCAGTTACTACTGGGTAATTTAATAGGGAAGATTTAAATCAAGTGATAGAAAAAACATTGACCTTTTTCACTGCCTGAGGAAAACTTCATTGGTAAAAACCGCGCTAGCGAAAAAGTTGATGTTTGTAATATATATATATATATATATATATATATATATATATATGGAAAAAATTATTTCCAGTAGACAGTATGTAAGCAAATATATGGATATAGATCCGACAGTATGAAGAAATCTTCATACTGTCGGATCTGGATCCATACTTATTTGCATATATATATATATATATATATATATATATATATATATATATATATATATATATATATAAGAAGTCTTAAGGTGTGCTATATTTATGGGATAAAGTGCCTAATATCAGAGAGCGTATGTAAATATAAATATAAAAGTGAACATTGAAGTCAACACTCAGAGGCAACTGTTGACTTTAATGTTCATTATATATATATATATATATATATATATATATATATATATATATATATATATATGTATCGGGAGAGAGAGACAGGCAGACAGACAGAGACAGTAGTGGACGTATGGCCGAAATGCTAAGTGTTATCATTCTTCTGATCATGGAATTTGGGTTTCGAATATCATCCTATTCTTCTTGGTAATATCGACCTGGGAAGACGACCCCAGCGCGCGGAATTGTTAGCTTGTTCCAAGTCCTGTAAATGGAGTTGGTTAGACAAAACTGTTCGAAAGCTTTCGGTGATTGTCCTAATGATGACAGTACAAGCATTGTTTGGTCATATTATCTAGAGATGCTGACTAGATAAAAATAACCCAGCATTTTGGGCCGCTCGTGTGGTGTGTCATTCCGTAGAGACGCATAATGATTGGTTCTTTTTAAAGTCACGTGAGTTGTGCAATCTGACAGAGTTTTTTTTCTTCTCACCGATGCCGCGTCAGGATTGAGTACATTACAGACCCTCCTTTGAATTTTGTCAAAAATCTCGAGAGTAGGGACACCAGACCTGATTTGGTAGCAATACTCAAAGCACAGTCAAAGAGGAATTTTTACGAGAAACTTTGTCTGGCGCGACACGAACTTTTCTATCATTAGTCTAAGCAATTGATTGAATGTAATTGCTCCACTTCACTGTTAGTGAAAATTGCGAGCCTAAGAAAGCGCAAAGAGTTGCCCCCCCCTGAAGGTTAGCATCAGCCATGCTGATGGAAGGCAGAAATGGATCTCTATGGTGATTAAGCGAAAGCAGTTTTGTCTTGGAGATGTTAACATTTACAAGCCATTCCTAGAGCCAGCTAACCAATGATTGGAGGTCTTTTTCGATAGCAGTTGCCGATTTTACTTTGTCGAACCTGTCAGACTTGTTACTAAGAGGGGGGTAATTAGTTGCGTTGGGAACCATCGGGAAGGTTGTCGATGGAAAGAAAAACGTTCGTTCAAGGTATAGAAACCGGCGGGGGGGGGGACAGTATATAAGAATTTAATGCGAGAATTTTTTCTACTCATGCAAAACCTTCGGATAGTATAATGGATATTGGCACAGAATGCGAAAAAAGGCATGAATCCATCTTCCCCTCACCTATGTGTTAAATAAATAGCAAGGCAGGCTGTGTTTTCTTGCTTGAAGTAGCAACCAGTCTAGGAGAAGGAAAACTTTCAATTAAAAACGAGCCTGAAGAGCGTCGGGCTCCGTGTTAAATAATAGTTTAGCAGATTATTATTTGTAGAGGAAGTGTATCGCTGCTCCGACTTCCTGAGGTTGACCATGGGGTCAGATACAAGGAAAAATATGGGAAATCGATTTTGCTTCGCTGAGCCAGCATGGGAATAATAGGTATAGAGAAAGGTTTTTCAGGAGTCGAGTCTTAACCGGCAAAAAAATGATGACGTGTTTTATTTCGTGCCTGGAACGGCTCCCCGGTGCGAAGAAGCCCCCCTCCCACTGGATTGATAGAACATGTCGACATGAGCGTTAATAAAATAGTTAAGTTAAAATTCCCCGTGTTTAAGTTCTTTTATCTCTGAATTCAAAACAACTAGCGATCACCAGCCGCGAGAAAAGAATGCAACTTTATTATTGAATTGACGCCGTCGGTTAAGACCTCCCAACATTAGTATTATATGAAGAATCTCTAAATACACATCTAGATCACAAGGACGGATGTGGCAGCAATATTCAAAGTATGTAAAAAAGATGAACGATGGAGATATATATATATATATATATATATATATATATATATATACACACACATATTAATTTATTATATTATGAAATCTATTTTATGGAAGCTTTTTTTACTAAACTACAAACTTCAATAGGCAACAGGCGATTTTACCTTAAATTAACCATTAACAGGTGAAAAGATTTTTGTTACCTTTTAATCCTTTTAGCCCAAACAACTAAGACACAAAGGATGCCACATCAGGACTGATAATATTGTAGATTCCCTTATAGGTTAGCAGACTATTATTTTTAGGGGGCATTGTATCTCAGCTGCGACTTCCTTGGGTTGACCTTCAGGGTCAGGTGCAAGCCATAATATGGGAAGTCGATTTTGATTGGCTGAGCCAGCGTGGGAATGATAGATAGATAAAGTTTTTTTTAGTCAGTCGTGTCTTAACAGTCAAACGATGTAGACGTGTTTTCTTTCGTGTGTGAAATGGTCCCCCAGAGAGGAGGAACGACCCCCACTAGATAAGTAGAAGATTTCAACATGAACGTTAATAAAATAGTAAAGTTAAAATTCCCTGTGCCCAGTGGATAAAAGCTTTGGTTGAAGTAATCCAGTGACTTAACACAAAGAGTTGTGAGTTCAATACCTGACCACAGCAGAAGTGAACAAAAAACTTGGAAAGTTGAGTTTAATAAAGAGAAATAACTGAAACTGAAATATCCAGAAGAGGCATGGCACGTGGAAATAAAACAATCCACCTTTGTGGATGAAATAAAGAGTTCGGTTCGAAATTCAGTTCCAATCAATCGAAGAAGGCCGGGGCGTACAACGGTCGAAACGTCGTGAATATGACAACAAAGATGAACAAACCAGCCCGAACAATGTAAATAGTGTAAATAACGCAAACCTAATTAAAAAGTTGTCAAAATCTGTTTGAAAGAATTGATGAAATAAATAATGACAACAAATTTTAAAACTCTAATGGATCAAATTTTAAAATGGCGGATAAAAAGAACAATTCTCCTGCCTCGAACAAAAAGGCATCAGTAGGCAAATATTCTTCACATGACGAAAATAGTAATCGCGCAATTTTAAAAGTTTTTCTAAAATCCATCGTAGTGTGCTGTTTCATCAGTGTGTGTTTTGAAAATAGTGGGAATATTGGCTCTGAATTTCGCGGGAAATATTTTTATCAGAAATGGCGGGAAATTGAATTAGCGCTCAAAATGATGCTCAAGGCGGAAGTGTTAAGCAGAAAAATGATAACGTATATAGTTTTGTCAATAATTGGTTTATCCGGAGAGTGGACGAGTCAAGTATGAAAGATCTAAACACCCATATTACTCTAGTGATTTATGTCTTTCTTTCTTTTTTTCTTTCTTTTTTTCTTTCTTTCTTTTTAACCGAATTTGTTCCTATATATTTGTATATGACATTTAGTATTGTTCTCTCTTTCATTCTCTCTCTCTCTTTCCTTCCTTTATCTATTTCAGTCTGTTACATCTATCTATCTATCTATCTATCTATCTATCTATCTATCTATCTATCTAAGCCAATCTGTTCATATGCGTTCTGCGATCGTGCGTGAAAACGAAAATCCGACGAGCGCGTACTATACGTCTGAACTCTAAGCGTAACAGCCGGGAACTGAGGCTGCTGACAGGCGTAAAAGTTTTTAGACATACACAGGAAATGTGGCGTGAACTCCCATCCAAATGTTTTTTCCCATGCGGCATGCTTTTTTTCAACACACCTCACCTCGTATATATATATATATATATATATATATATATATATATATATATATATATATATAAAAAACAGTAAAATATATAATCCGGTGTTCTTATAGATATTTTATTTTTACAAAATAGTGCTCAATGTAAATTTACAGAAATATAATATTATAAATTAATTGATTTAAAATATGGTTTTTTCGCTACACAGTTCTAACCATGTTTCAAAAATAGAAGCTAAAAAGCCCCAATTTAATTTTGCAATTAAATTAAAAGCGTTAGTTCATTTCATCCTCAAGCGAAAAAATTCGCTTGAGGATGAAATATACTGGCACGTCAGAAAACCTTCGGTGTCTTGATTTGCAAATAATCAAACCAATACCAAAGGGGAAAAAAAAGATACAAAAAAAACAAAGAACAAAAGAACATGTACGTCTAACATCCAAGTTCAAAGTCCAAAGAAAAACCCGATACGAGTAAGCAAAATAACTAAATAAAAGTGCTCAATACGCTAAATAGAGCAGACCTAATTAAACTCTTTAGGTTTAATTATATATATATATATATATATATATATATATATATATATATATATATATATATATATATATATATTCCGATCTGGTTTATTTTTAATCCTTTTTTGAGTCCACGAATCAATTTCTTGGTAGCCGTAAAAAAAGAATTAAGGAAAAAAATTTTTTTTTCAAATAAAGGGTTCAAGAAGATGTTGATTGACATGGCATTTAAATTTCTGGAGATTGTAGTTATAAGGGAAGCATAAAATCGGAAAGGTAGTTTCACAGGTGCGAAGAACGTGAAAAGAAACTTTTGGGGTAGAAGTAGCGTTAGTTCAACGGTAAGACGGTGAGACCTAGTTTCAAATCTAGTCGGACGCTTGAATTCCCGCAGTCGGGCACAAGGGAAAAAGAGCTCATCATGGCAGTTGTCATGAAAATATTTGGCGAAAAGACAGAGGGAAGCCGTGTCACGTCGGTGAGAAAGTGACTGAAGTCGAGATTCCTGGTCAGGATCGATTACATTACAGAATCCTTCTTTTGATTTTGTCAAGAATCTCGAGACGTACAGTCGGAGCACCAGACCAAATATGGCAACAGTATTCAATATACGGACGGATGGTAGATTTATAAATGTACATGATGGACGAGAAGAATTTTCTGGCACGACACAGTGAAATAACTTTCTTTGTAGTAGACGAAGCAAATGATTCGATATAGTCGCTCTATTTCACAGCAGAAAGAAAGAACAGCGAGTAGGGAAATAAATAAAGAAGGAAAGAAAAAGGAAGGAAAAAGAACGGACAAAAACGATCAGTGCTAAAGAAAGAAGGATAGAAAAAAAGAACAGCCAGAGTGAAAAGAAAGAAAGAAAGAATAGGGGTGAGAAGGAAAGGTAGATGAGAAATAAAGGAAGAATAACACTTAAGAAGGGAGAGAAAAAGAAAGAATATAGTCTTTATCAAATAAGAAACAAAATATCAAGTTAGAATGAAAGAACTAACAAAATAAACAAAAGAAAGAAAGAAATGACGAAGGAAATAAACAAAAGAAAGAAAAAACGAACTAATGAATGAAATAAACGAAAGAAAGAAATAACGAATGAAATAAACAAAAGAAAGAAAGAAAGAACTGACGTAGGAAATAAACAAAAGAAAGAAAGAAAGAAAGAAAGAAAGAAAGAAAGAAAGATGAGAGAAAAAATGATCAGGGGTAAAGAAAGGCCAACAGCAGGAGAGATCTCTAAAAAGCAAGTAAAGAAAAAAATCAAGGGTAGAAAAGATCGGACAATGGGAAAGACAGGAAAAAGAAAGAAAGAATGAAAGAAAATAGATAAAATATCACGGTTAATAAAGAAACGTGAGGCAAGAAGGTGTGATGTCTTGCTCTCCTGGAGTTTAGGCCTGTTTGATAATTATATATTTGACCTCCAGTCGTTATTTTAAAATTTTCTTCGTTGTGCACATTTTTTCAGTCCTCGATGCAGCACTGATGAGAGAGGAATGAAAACGAGGTAAGCATTTTTAACCATTTTTTTGTTAGTCGATTTATCTTTTGCGGTAACTATATTTTGTTTGTTATTCCTTCCTGTTATTTGATTCTAACATCCTTTTTATTTGAAATTCTTAACAATTTTCTTCAGTAAACTTGGCCTTACACCTTACTAGGATTTCTATTATAAGTATCGAGAACTCGACTTTAGCATACATCTGTCGTTTTGAAATGTTTCGAAAGCAATTCGCAAACGTTTTGCTAGTGCGAGTTAGTAAAATAATAAACGGTGACAACTTGAAAAGCAATTTTTTAAAAAATTCGCAGCGTGTTTTGTATTGTTTGATTGAATCAGAAATTAAATCAGATGAAAAAGAAACGACGTTGACATGAGTTTTGAAAGAAAAAACATAAATCGAAAACACAATGAGAGCTGTTTCATTTTTTAGAGCTTCGTCCTGACTTTCTCTGCACAGGTAAGACGGTCAGAGCAAAATAGAATGAGAAAATTTGCGTTGAAAATATTCTCATAATAAGAATTGTCAAAGAAAAGAGAGATATGAAGAGAATGGATAACGATTCAGATTTTAGTGGTGAGAGATTAGAGATAGGAGATGTGGAGAGAGATTGGTGACTAGGAAGGAAAAGATCAGGGGTATAGAAAGAAGGACAGAAAAAAAGAACAGTGTGAGGGAAAGAAATGAATAAATAAATAAATAAGGAAAGAAAAGAACACAAAAATCAGTGGTAAAGACAAAAGGACAGAGAGAAAAAAAGCGGGAGGGAAAGAAAGAAAGAAAGAAAGAAAGAAAGAAAGAAAGAAAGAAAGAAAGAAAGAAAAGAAAAGAAAAGAAAAAGACCGGACAAAAAAGATCAGGGGTAAAGAAAGAAGGGCAGAAAGAAAGAACGGGTGGGAAATAAATGAATAAATAAATAAATAAAGAACAGGGGGAGGGAAAGAAAGAAAGAAAGAAAGAAAGAAAGAAACGAAACGAAACGAACAAAACGTTCAGGGTAAAGAATGAGGGCCAGAAAAAAATGGCGAGAGTGAAATAAAGAAGGAAAGAAAAAGGAAGGAAAAACAACGTACAAAAAAGATCAGTGGGAAAGAAAGAAAGAAAGAAAGAAAGAAAGAAAGAAAGAAAGAAAGAAAGAAAAAGATCAAAGAATTAAAGAAAGAAGGACAGAAAGAAAGAACAACGAGAGGGAAATAAAGAAAGAAAGATTCAAGGAAAGAAAAAGGACGGGTGAAAATGTTCAGGGGTAAAGAAAGGCCAACAGCAGGGGATCTCTCTAAAAAGCAAGTAAGTACAGGAGAGAAAAAGATCAGGGGTAGAAAAGATCGGACAGCGGGAAAGAAAGCAAAAAGAAAGAAAGTATGAAAGAAAATGGATTAAATATCAGGGTTAAAGAAATAAATAAATAAAGAATGAATGAAAGAACAGGGACGAAAAAAAGATCAGGAGTAAAGAAAGAAAGATAGGTAGAAATAACAGCGAGAGGGAAAGTAAAAGCGAGAGAGAGAAAGAATGAAGAAGAGCGGAAAGGAAGACATAATCGTGAATGAAATAATGTAAAATAAGAAAGAATAATCAGAAAAGAAGAAAAAACGTATGTATAGACAGGAACGGCAGGAGAAAATAAAGAAAAAAGGAATGAAGGAATGTATGAATGAATAAAAGAATGAATGAATGAATGAAGGAAGGAAGGAAGGAAGGAAGGGAGGAAGGGAGAAGGGAATAAAAAAAGGTAGAAAAACAGCGTGAAATAAAAAGAAGTAAAGAAAGAAAGAAAAAACAATGTGAATCAAGTCCGGCGGGGAAAAAAAAAAGAAAAAGAGAAAGAGGTTGGGAATAAAAAAAAAAAAAATGAGAAAGATTAACTGAAGAAAAAAAAATAGAAAGATGAGCGGGATAAAAAGAACAGTATGAATGAATTAACGGAAGGACGAACAAGCGGATGAAAGAAAGAAAGAAATAAGGAAAGAACAGACGCGAAAATATCAGGGTAAAGAAAAGATAAAGAAAAAAACAGACAAAAGAAAAGTAGGAGGGGAACGAACGAAAGAAAGAAAGAAAGAAAGAAAGAAAGAAAGTAAGAACAAAATGCGAGAAAATAAGGAAAGAAAATATAAACTGAAATTGAGGAAGTCAAAGAAAGAAAGAAAGAAAGAAAGAAAGAAAGAAAGTAAACAGAAAGAAAGAACAATGTAAAATAAAACGAAAACACAGCGAAAAGATCGTCCTAAACTAAGAAAGAAGATATCAAAAGTAAGGAAATAATCGGTGTGAAGAAAGAAATAATCGACTCAAAGAGAGAAAGAAAAATGAGAGTGAAATAAATAGAAAAACACGGAGAAAACAAGTCGTTGAAAAGAAGAAAAGAAAGAAAAGAGAAGAAGAACGTATCAATAGAAGGAAATAATTGGTGTAATAACGGGAAGAAAGAAAGGAAGAAGATATCAATAGACAGAAAGGATTGGTGTAAAGAAAGAATGTAAGGAGAGAAGAAGACGCCAATAGAAAGAAATAATTGGTTTAAAGAAGGAAAGAATGAAGAGAAGAAGATATCAATTGATAGAAATAATTGGTGTAATAAAGAAAGAGAAGAAGGTATCAACTGAAAGAAATAATTTCTATTCTGTAATGTAAAAACCGAACTTATAGAAGTCTTAGTACGCGTATGAACGCACACGCTTATTTTCCTCCGCTCTTTTGTCCACACTTGTCGCTTATTTTTGTTCTTCGTTATATATTTGCCCAGCTATATATACACACACTCCCATTTAAGGCATAATATAAAATTATGAATGTGAAAAAAAAGAAGATTTTTATATTGCCAGATAATTTATTTTAATATGTTTAAAGGGAAAACCTATCCGAGTCGACCCGTTTCGTCCTCTGAGGGTTTTATCAAGGCAAATAAAGATCAAACGAGTCGGTTAAAAGAATTTTTCCACTTTGTCTTTATTCATAATGTCGTTTTACAGATAAGCTCTATCAGAAATTTTTACACACACACGCACACACAGACAGAAACTCACACACACATATACATACATACATACATACATACATACATACACACACACACACACACACATATATATATATATATATATAAAGTTTCGTTAAAAACTGAAAAGTTATGCAGTTAAGCTTTTATTTAATTTTCTTGTGTTCTTATAAGATTTTAGCAAAACCTGTATGTATATATGCATGTGTGCGTGTGTGTGTGTTTAAAATAGTAAAATGTTTTAATATGTTTAAAACTTATGTATATATCTATGCACATTTCTGTTCAAGTTGCTACATATCTATCTAGATATGTAGCGAGATGAGATAGCTGGAGACTACTATCTAAGGTCTAACATCATCTACAAAGTACGACAAACAGAAACTAAATCTTTAGGTTAGACATTTTTTAAAGTACAAATCCTATGAACAACTGAGTAACATCTCTTATATAATAAAAGGTATAAAAGTTATTTTAATAAAAACAATAATATTAAAATTGTATGAGAATAATTAATTAAAATGTTGGAATGAAGTAAAAATTAATATGGAAATTATTTTAATAAAAAGATAATACTAAATTCTAGGAAAAATGAATTAATAAAATTAAGGTGTTAATAACACGGTTTCATTTATAAAGAAACCTCTAAAATGCGACCAGACGGGTTAAACTTTCCTTGACAAAATTTTACAGGATAGGCTTGGTTTTGATGCTGTCAAAAACCAGTAAATTTTAATTGTAAACGAGTGCAGTTTGACTGGATAGCGACTCTCGAATTTTTAACCAGTGGTTAACCAGTGGTTATAAAAAGTATACGCCCCAACCACAAGGAGTGGGTTTATGAATCGGTTTTGAAACACGTGTTAGCTTTATAAGAATGGCGATTTTGGCTGCAAAATAAGAAAGAAATAGACCTCACTCGAGCAAGAGTCAGTGATCGGACAGAAAGAATTCACTGTGATATGCATGTAATTTTCACTGCTGCTTTTGTAGTGTGAAAGGATTGACCGTATCTCGCGTGTAAGGGCAGTCATCTGAAAGAAAGGAACCGACCACTCGGGCTGGTACGCAGTGACCTGAGGTAAGAAAAGACTACTACTACTACTACTACTGTTGCCTTGAAGGAGAAAGAAGAAAAAAGGATTTTCTAAATTTGATATGCGAATATCTTTTGTAAACATATAATTTTTATCTCATATATAAATGAATTTTATATACTTATGAGTTTTTCTCATTCGTATGTCTTTTATAAACCCGTGAGAGTTCAAAAAAATGTGAATATTTATCAAAACGACCCAGAAACTAACTTCGCACGAAAGAGGTCAATCTTTTCTCACCCACTTCGTATTTCAATTTTCAACTTTTAAATATTCGACATTTTGAATTGTGAACTTTTCGATGTAAATAAATTTCTTTTGTTGTTACGAAATTTATTTATATGAATTGTTTCCCCCCCCCCCAAAAAAAAAATTGTTAAAATTTCTTTTGTGGTTGAGGAAAACATTTGTCTTATATGAACTGTTGTGTTTTAATAGAAATCAATTCCGTATTTTGTAAGAACTGATAACAATGCTTTGATAGTGTAAGGTGCACAAGGGACATTTTCTGCAAGTCCTATATTGTATTTTGTTTGCTTGTTTGTTTTTTAAAGGCATATCAACTCTTTATGGGTCATTTAATGAAAAAAATTATTTTCTTGAGAGAATTATTAATTTCTTGGACAAAAATGTATTGCTGGTAATTTTTTTTCCAAAAATCTATAGCTGGTATTTTTTTTTTTTTTTTACAAAAATGTATTGCTGGTAATATTTTTCTCTTACAGAACTGTATGCTGGTAAGTTTTTTTTTTACTATAAAAATGTATTGCTGGTATTTGTACTATAAAATTAGCTATTTTCCCATGGCTGGGACCCTAACAGGTGCTACCACCCCACGTCAGGATGGACCTGAGAACAATAGCAATCAAGAAGTGGTTCCACGCTCCTCAAAACCTCCCTTGTATTTTTTATAATTTGTATATTGTAAAAATATTTTTCATTCTATTTGTTTCTTTACAAATTTCATCTCCCACGCTTATGAGTCCGCTTGACATTTCGTTAGCGCTCCTAAATATACCCGTAAAGAGATGGACAAGAGATTAAAATCTTCCTTAGAAAACTTTCCTCCTATCTTTTTTTTATCTTCTTAAAGGGGCTTCTTTTAAAACAAATGTAAAATGCTTAAGTTTTACGCCCACGGTTTGTTTTGATCATAAATCCCTCAAATAATTCTAATTTTTGATGATGCATCTATCAATGTTAGCCTTCAACATAATAAAAATTGAAGTTATTGAAAATATAAAATAAAAAAATAGGAAGTAAAAGCCAATTGGCTCAAAGGGAAGATAAATTATTTTATTAGAACTTAAGATAGAACTCAAAGAGCCAAAATGAAATTTTCAGAACAAACATGATCATTTCTATGCATTATATGCTTTCATCTATAGCCACACACGCATGCGTAGATCCTTCAACAATATAGTTGCGGGCAAAAATTCTCAGCGCCCTCTTTCCTTAAAAGCTATATATTGAATACACAGCTGAAAAATAATTTTGAAATTTTTCCTTCGGTATTCGTTTGTCCTATGTTGAGAAAAAAAAAATGAATCGGATAATATTAAAATTCAACTTTATATATATTTCCTTTCCAAGTTGGGTAAGATAGTAACCAGAGAAAAGAAAATGATTGTTGAGGCCGATTCATTCTGTAAGTTTTGCGAAGTTCATGAATCTGAATTGTCAGAGAAATTACGAGGCGATGGACCACGAGAAATTCAAAGTGATGAATTACAAATTCTCTTGGATGAAGACCTCACACAGTCAAGTTGGGATTAAAAAACAATCATTTCACCCCAATCAAAACGGGAATACCCCTAGTACGCAGGGGGTTACAAGGTGTGAAGGCTTCTCCAAAAAGACTGAGTATATGGAGGATTGAGGAAAGGATAAAAGATGAAAAGGGTTCAAGACGAAAGATATCGATTGATACTGTATTTAAATTTTTGAAGATTGTATTTATCAGGGAAGCAAGTAAACGGAAGAGTGTTCCACAGGGGGTAAGTGCGAGAAAACAAACTGTCGGAATAGAAGTGTCAGTTAGATTTAGCTATTTCAATAGTAAACGGGTGGAATCGAGTTGCCAATCTAGTAGCACGCTTAAATTCATGTCGTCCGGGAACCAACAAAAAAAAAAAAGCTCGTCACAGCAGTTGCCATGAAATATTTGTAGAAAATGTCATTCAGAGTGAATAAGCTGAAAATCTTGTCGATAACTGAACAGTTAAAATACGTCTGCTAAATATGGCGTTGCTTCAAAAAGCGGCAAAATGGATTGCACACATTGTTAGTGCATAAAACAGCGTCTCATAAATTGCATTTAATTTCTTGCCGGCCATGAAATACTCTTTTGTTGCGGGAAAATGTTTCCGACAAGATTAAACTTTGACATTGTATATTGTTCCTTTTCAATTTGGGTATGACGACAACCGATGCGAGGAAGATGATTGATGAATCCATTGGAGATGTTTCGGTTGGAAGTTGGATATGTCAGGAAAGACTTGCAAAATTCAGTAAACTCAAAAATTAAACATGCCGGAAAAAAACAAAACAAAAAAAAACATGAGGCGATAGAACATCAGAATTTCAAAGTGATGAATTACAAATTCTTTTGGATGGTAACACCAGACAGTCAAGTTGGGAGTTAGCTGAACAACTGGTGTCGACCAATGAACGTCTGTTAAGGATGTTGAGGCTTCAAAAAGTGGAAAAAGTGATTTCATTAAATTGATAGTGCATTCGACAGCATCTCAGAAATAGCATTTAATTTTTTCTGGGTATGAAATAATGTTTTGTTGTAAGAAACTGCCACTAGAGATGAAAGGGGGTCCCCTACGATAATTCAAAGGGTAGTAAACAGGTGGAGATGCAACACCCGTATGAAAATGTAATTTTGGATGTGCAAAATAAATGTCATGGCCATGGTGAATTGCCTTTGTCCGGGTGTAGATTTCTAAAAAAAACTATAATGGATTGACTCCGTAAACAATAAATATATTATGAAATGGACAAAGTCCGACAATTATTGTAAGACATTTTTTATGTTTATACGTTCTTTTTTATAGATACAGATATTTAAGTAAATATAATAAACAGTATTAACGACATTTACCGGTCTGAAAGTCCGAGAAACTTTCATAGAAAATATGCGTCCTCCGACAGGAATCGAACCTGTATCCTATACGGAACCGTCATATAGCCTGACGTGCATTACTGATTTAGCCACAGAGGAGCGTTTCGGTTAACAAGGTGGATTTTACTGTTTTTAAACTACGATTCTCCATAATTTTCTATCGTACATTCATATCTGCTCGATGCGTATCCAAATGTAAACGAATGACGTCACACATTATGAAATGGACAATTATTTTAAGACATTTTTTATGTTTAACGTTCTTTTTATAGATGCAAATATTTAAGTAAATGCTGTTTATAATAAACATCTATATGACGGTTCCGTATAGGATACAGGTTCGATTTCTGTCGGAGTAGGCATATTTTCTATTTCAGGCCGATAAACGTCGTTAATACTGTTTATTATAAACAGAGCATTTATTTAAACATTTGTATCTATAAAAAGAACGTATAAATATAAAAATGTCTTAAAATAAATTATATATACAAATGAAAAATAACAGATTAATAAAAATCCACTGTTTGTAGCATTTACTTTTTAAAAAGTGCTCAATACAAAATAAGTAATATATTATTATTATATTTTTTTTATTATAAAGATTATAATAAAACATTGAAGAGAATATAGGGTTGGGTGGATGAGTTTTTTTTCATTGCTTTTTTCACCTCATCATATATGGGTCTTCTCTGGTATTAAGCGTAGATCTGACATTTAATTGGTTAATCAAGACATATTTTCATGTCTATTTTAATTCTGACCGTATGTACCTTTCTGAAAAGCAATAAACTTTCTTTTAACATTCCTTAAAAAATCATTTAATCATCAGTTACTTAGCATCGCCTGAAGAAGGACGATCATTGTATTGAAACATGAAAAATAGCAATTTCTAGCGATTTCATCATGTTTTTATTATAATATCTATCTATCTATCTATCTATCTATCTATCTATCTATACTAGCAGCATGGGTCGGCGATGCTCGTGCTTGATTCAAAAATCGTACGACTCATACAGCAATCAATCGCTATCAATTGACTTAAAATATTTTTGCCTTCCTTTCCTTTAAAGGAGTGCCCTTTACCGTGCTGATGTTGTTACATGCCTTACTTCTTGCCTATCTCACACTGCGAATTTTTTCTAAGCTCTATACTAAACATTAAATCTGTTACAAAAAAAAACTGAACTAAACAAAATGAACACAAAACGATCAGCTTTAAAAAAGGACTCGTAACTGGAAAAACCGAATGAAAAAAGAATGTTAACAACAAATACTTTTTTCACACCCAACCCAGTTCTGCGGAATCAGAATCAACATTGAGTTTAAGCAAGCGAAATGAGCCAATTGGAGTAAAGTGCCATGCAGATTTAAATTTTTCCCACTTGTGACGAATGCAGCTATCGATTTTTTTTTTTATTTGCTAGCATACTAGTTAACATTCATGTCAGTCAGCTGTTGGCCAATAGACTCTTCCTGCCTATTCGTGGCAGCCAGCTATAAATCTCTCATTCTGGCCAGTAGAAAATGGCCGCAAACTACATGAAAACTGCCGTAGAAGCATGAAAAAAATCGATTATTTCCACTATCGATGGGAGTTGGGAAATGCAAAAATCGATATAGCCTTCCCGCTAACTTGGAGCATGTGCATGTAAATTTTGGTGCAAATCCGTCGAAAATTGCGGCCGTGCATTCGTTACACACACACACACACACACACACACACACACACACACACACACACACACACACATATGCACACACATCCTGCCTTTTATATATATATATATATGAAAAAATATAGTGTTATGGTATGCAATATTTATTGGTAAAAGTGCTATTATGGATAGTATATAAATATGAACGTGGACACTAAGGCCAACACCAAGTGGTGACAGTCTGTTTCATGCATAGAAAGCATTTTGTTTAACTATATATATATATATATTCATATATATATATATATATATATATATATATATATGTGTATGTGTGTGTGTGTGTGTGTGTGTCTAAAAAACAGTTTAAATAAAAAGATTACCTTTAATTTTAAGAAATTTGACAAAATGGAAAGCGTTTCATTGAAACTAGATATGATTACACGTTTCAGACTTTCTAGTCTTCATCAGATCCCAAAACACATTGTCAACACGGAAAACACATGGACAAATCTAAAAAAATAAATCTTTTACTTTCAACCCATTCTGAAGGACATCATGAGGATTTGCCTTGGATTCATTTCAGAAAAGGCTTAATGAATCTCTTGCTTTCAAGGCATTCTGAAAATGAGATGAGGATTTGCCTTTAATTCAATACAAAAAGCTGGGAAAATATAACAGCTTTCAACATGAACTAAGAATTATAAAGAAAAAATACAGAATAAATATTAACAGCTGTTTTAAAAGGGACTCATTTTCTTTCTTTTTTTAATTACGAGAAAAGTATCGTAGAGAAAAATACTATGATACATTATTTAAGGATACACACACACGCACACACACACACACACACACACACATTTCCTTCTTTCGTTTTTTATTTCTGATGAAGCCTAGAAAGGTCAAACTCGTAATCAAATCTAGATTTAATAAAACATTTTCCATTTGCCTATATATATATATATATATATATATATATATATATATATATTATAATAAAATGTTTATGTTTGTAAATGTTCTTCTCTCTCTCTCTCTCTCTATATATATATATATATATATATATATATATATATATATATATTTATAAAATTGGTCCTATAGGATAAACAATCCAAGCTAATTTTCACCTATACGGATCTTCAGGGTAAAGTTTAAAACCTTTTGCCCTGAAGTATCCATTATGTAAAACATAGGTAATTTTTATTAATAACTATTTTATTTTCTATTTATTTAAGTGAAAATATCGCTCTATTCTTAAAAAGATTGAAGGAAAGTATTTAGTCTTTCTACTCGTTTGTTTTTTCTTTTGGACTAAGGACGTTAAGCATTGGCGATTTGTTTCGTCTTGTTCTGATGTTTTTTTTTCTTTCTTTTTTTTTCCAATTTTTTTCATCGTGTAATGTTTGGTCCTTAAATATCTGCAAGATGAACTATCAATTTTTTCAAACAGCTTAGTACTATTATTATTATTATTTTGATACACACATACATATATATATATATATATATATATATATATATATATTTATATATATATATATAACAATCAGATCATAATAATCAAGACTGCGTTACAACTGGCAGTTTTCCATTTCAGTTCGATCTTCAGACTAATTCCCACTACTCCTTGAGAGGGCTGTATATATAATTAAAGAAGTAGTGTCACTGAAGTCTTGAAGATTACGTTTAAGCTTAAAACAGACTATTACCTCACGGCGCCGCTGATATCTTGTTTTTCTTGCAGTATATGCAACTACCCCCAATATTGCTAGCATAAACTTTTCACAAAAAAAACAAAAAAAAAACAGGTGTTGTGTTGGCCTTAAGTGACGAACCAAGAGGCGAATGCAGACTCGTGTGTCGACCCGGCTGAACCTGGTTCGCAACCGTGAGAAAGGACCGGATTACAGGAGGTGTATGAACACGACCTCTAGACTGGAGATAGGAAAGTCTTTCTCAGACATCGCAGGCGAGAATGTAATGTTCACGTTTCAGTTGAGTGTCCACAAGACCGCACACACAACTCTCAAGTTATATCATCGAAGTACCTGAAATAAAAAAAAAAATACATATACAATATGATGAACAAAATTCCAGGTATATCACAAAATTTAACACCAGCAATTAAGTTACTAATAAAAAAGATACTTAATTTGAAAATTATTTGGTACGTTTTGAATGATCATGCTTGAAATTTCGACTATTGAAATCGCTAGTGGGCCTACTATTGGCTGGATATATAATCACCAACATTCATGACGAAGAGATTATTTTAATTTTAAATTTAAAGCAGTTGACTGATTACCAGCCAATGCTACAGGACCCACTCTGTGCTACTATTTAACTCATAGCTTGAGGGAGAAGTGATACATTCATACCAATCCCAAGTGTATTTGTGCATAAGTAAATGTAACGAAGCCGACTGGAATTCGAACTCGGCTCTGCGTTGTGACTGTAGGTGAAGAAGTAAGCTGAAAGACAGAGGTTTAACAGTACATCAACTAATAAAAATGATCTCCTAAATTTCTATTCTCACCATAACAACAAAATAAAATCCGGAATAATCATCGGACACTAAGAGTACTCAGAATTTGTAACCCTCAATAAGAAGAGGAGAAATAAATTGAAAATACTTCCAAGCTCCTCCAATAACCTAATTATTTCATATTCATCACGTTACAAAAGGCTCGTAAAATATTTAAAAATAGAAAAGTGGACTTTCCTGACAAAAACAACGAATCAAAATATATTGTTCTACCCATCAACACTATCACAACTACAACAGAAAGAATTTATCTAATATCAATATAAAATTGGTTACCGTTACTTCTAAAACAATGAAATAATACAAAACAAAATAGTAAGCTAAAAGTTGAAGGAAGCATTTACTTTATCAACTGTAATAAATGTCACAAGTAATACATTGGAGAAAATTCAGGAATTTAAATAAATGTTATATGAATCCAAAAGGTATATTTTGATCAAAAGAGAAAGTAATTTATTAACATGAAAATGTATAGAAAGTACTTTCATCGAGAAAATCCCAGTAAATTCGGGTTCTTATAACATTTCCCCTTTCTTATCACAACAAATTTAATTTAAAATTGTCAAAGACCTCCTCTCTTTCGTTCTCATTTTGGTCGCGTCAATGTATACATCATTTTTTATATATATATATATATATATATATATATATATATATATATATATATATATATCAGTATGTATATAAGAGGTGTCATGAGAATCAGAATTCTTCTTATACATACTTGTGTATGCAAAAGTTCTTTATCTATCCACTAGCTAGTTATGTCAGTCTATCTATAAAAGTATATGTACGAAATTATATTTACAGATGCACACGCAAACACACGTACACACACGCACGAATATATGTGTATATGTGTACGTGTGTGTATGTAACTGTAATTTTAAATTATTATATATATATGTGTGTGTGTGTATGTATATATATATATATATATATATATAT
Source organism: Acanthosepion pharaonis (assembly GCA_903632075.3). Classification (NCBI taxonomy): domain Eukaryota; kingdom Metazoa; phylum Mollusca; class Cephalopoda; order Sepiida; family Sepiidae; genus Acanthosepion; species Acanthosepion pharaonis. The sequence continues at coordinate 252,192 of CAHIKZ030001953.1, read as the reverse complement.
ATATATATATATATATATATATAAGAGAGAAAATATTTATTATATATGTGTATATATATTTTGTGTGTGTATATGTGTGTGCGTATATATATGTATATATATATATATATATCAGGTCATCCCATAAATTCTGTCCGAAGTTTACCTTTTTTTTAAAATGAAAAAAATTTAAAGAGTATTTTATAATGTCTAATGGAGATGAACAATATTTTTATATTTAGATGCATTTAAATTGATCAAATTTTATTTCAGAGAACAATAAAATTAAATTTTGTTTCATTAAAACCCTGCTAACATGGAAGTACCCAAGAATCATTTGAAGCACATAATGCTTTATGAGTTCAAGAAAGGAAACTCAGCAGCCGAAGCGGCTAGAAATATTCACTCAGTTTATGGAGAGGAATGTGGGAATGAAAGAACTTGCAGAAGATGGTTTGCAAAATTCAGAGGTGGATATTTCACCCTTGAAGATGAAGATCGAACCGGACGTCCAGTTGAGTTTGATGAAGAGCTTCTTGAAGCAGCCCTTGAAGAAAATCCTGCTTTATCAGTTGATGAATTGGCAGTGGTTCTTAGTTCAAACCGTACAACTGTTCATCATCATCTTCAACAACTTGGAAAAGTTCCTAAACTTGAAAAATGGGTGCCTCATGAATTGTCTGAAAACAACCTCAAATCCCAAGTTGACATCTGCTCTTCTCTCTCTTCTCGCCAACTTGTTTCACCTTTTTTGGATAGACTTGTGACAGGCGACGAAAAATGGATCTTTTTTCGAAATGTTAAGCGTCGTAGACAGTAGCTTGGTAAAGGGGAAGGACCCCAGCCATAGCCGAGAAGTGAACTTCATGGGCAAAAGGTTCTTCTTTCAATCTGGTGGGATCGACAAGGAATAATCCACTTTGAATTCTTACCACCTAATGCAACAATTAATGCTCAAATATACTGTCAGCAATTAGAACATTGGAACCAATCTTTGAGGAAAAAAAGACCTGCTCTAGTGAATTGAAAAGAGGTGATGTTTAATCAGGACAATGCGCGACCCCACACAGCAAGAATCACGTCACAAAAGATCGAAGAACTTGGCTGGGAGAAAATTCCTCATCCACCTTATTCTCCCGATCTTGCTCCTTCAGACTAGCATTTGTTTCGTAGCTTACAGAATCATTTGGAAGACACAGCTTTTGTAACACAGGAAGAGGTTAAAACTGACATTTGTGAGTTCTTCGAATCAAAGCCAAAAGAATTTTATAGTAATGGGATTAGTAAGCTTGTTAATGGAAGGAAGTCATAGATAATCGGGGAAAATACATTGTTGATTGAATCTGTAATTAAATGTAACATTTGGTCACTTGTTTTCTTTATTCAAAATTCGGACAGAACTTATGGGATGTCCTGATAATTACTCACATATATATTCCCATATCTGAACTAGCATATATATATATATATATATATATATATATATATATATATATATATATCTAACATCGCCATCACCAGTGATCAGTCCAAACACCTTAATCACCATTACACTCATTCAACTTGATTCCTAATCCTCTGCACTGTTCTCAGATTGACACCCAAACCGGTTCGTATTGGTGCTTCCAGTGCGAATGTCAAGCAAAACAGCCGTTTCCAAATTTCTAGCCGTGTGAATTGTGTCATGGCGCTCTTTTTCTCACACACAGTTCCCAACCGACATTACCATATAGTGGATAAAATCAAAACAAACAATATGCATGGGGAAAATTAAAAATATAAAATGGCTATAATTTGCCTATCGCACCGGATATATATATATATATATATATATATATATATATATTTGTGTGTGTGTGTGTGTGTATTTTTGTGCAGATACGAGATATGCTCAGATCTATGAAGTTGATGTAACGAGAGATTGGACAATAAAATTAACGTGGGTGCCTTGAAAGACGATTCCGTTACATTTTTAAACTAATAGGAAGCCGAGGAACTTTTCCCGAATGCTGTTCCTAAAAGGCTTTTGGAAGCCATAGGAATTGCTATAAACTCTGTTAATCAAAGATTTCATTATAATGCATCGGCTAATGGAAAATAAGTGATAATTATTTTCATATTTTCGTTTGTTTTTATCAACAGGAGATATCTGGTTGTCATTGCCACGTCTGCGAACAAAATAGTGAGAAAGCGAACGAAATGTCAGTGCTCTCCTAGTCTGGTATGTTTGATGTGTTCCTCATATCATTTACCCTTCTCAGCGGATTGTGAGGTGTGTTCTGATGATTATGGGTACGACTGTCTTTTCATTGTCAAGGCCTATATTTTTATTTATTTTATGTTTGCATGCCAATGTTTGAATCTTAGGGAATTGATCTTCCAGTGGTAACTTTATTTAATCGGTTCATCCTAAGCAAGGCAATAAAGCCACTAAGACGCAAGCGGTTACTGGATGTGAAAGAATATGCGAAAAAGAAAAAAAATTATTTAGAAGAGAGAATAATAAAAAAAATTCGGAAATTAAGAAGACAAAAAATAGTAATTGACATTGAGTTCAATTTTCGAAGATCATAGTTGATTGGAAACAAGAGGCTTAAGAGAGTTCCACAAGCAAGAAGTGCAAGAAAAAACTGTTAGCATAGAACTTATGGTTATAGTTAGCTAATTCGACAGTGGATTGATGAGACTTTGCCACCAATTTAGTACTGCGGTTAAATCTATAATTACCAAAGAAGAAAGCTTATCAGAACAATTACCATAAACATATTTATTTAAAGAAAAAGGCTAAGGGAAGCTATATTAACAAATGGGTAAATGACTGTTCGAGACATTGCTGATTTTTCTTTGGATTTTATCAAGAATCTCTAGACTTTGGAACACTTCTGATAATTATCAGTATGACTGCCAATTCATGAGCAAAGCCCGCGTAGAGATTTTTAATTTTTTAACTTTAATCTTTTTATGTTTAATCTCATTGCTGAAAGATAATTCCAATCCTCTATTTGGTAAATTGTGTCTGGAATATCTTTCACGACCGCCAACTGGGGTCAAATATTCTTAAGTCCTTTCACAGTTCAGTTTCTAACCCAACGTATATTAAGAAATACCCTCAGATTATTTCGTTAATTATAAAGCACGCTAAATTATTTATATTTTTGCTTCAACTGCTTCTTTCTGATTCGAATTAGCAGTCCTTTTTGTTTCCATTTTGCCTAAAACTTCGTCGTTGCTTAGTCCCTGATATTCTCAGTATGCTTCTGTAGAACCGCGTTTCTGCTGCTTCAAGTCTCTTTTTCCCCTGTGGGAGGATTGTCCAGAATTCACTGCTATATAGGAAAATAGATATTTCATTCAGTTCAGCAATCTTTTCTTTGTTTCTCACGAAAATTTCGTCTTTTTTATGCTTAGGTTTCGGAAGGCACCTTTAGCTATCCCAATACGCTTTCCTCTGTCAAAACTATTTTCTAGAACTGTCTATATTTTTGAGATGAGGTATTATGCACACTATTTACATTATTCGGACTATTGTCCTAATCTCTGTGGTCATCCGGCCTTCAGGTGGTTGGAATGTACGACTGAACCCTTTATTTCGCTCGATGGGGTAGACTGTTCTGGTTCCACGTGCCATGTCTAATGGATGTCAGTTATCAGTTATCTCCTGTTAATTCACCTCTCCAAGTTCTACACTGCCTTAAGCAGGTATCACTGGATCTAACGCCTTTATCCACTGTGCCATGGGTCCTTAAGGACATCTGTGTATGAATTTCTGGGACTTATAAACTTAATGTTTTCAGCAGCCATTTTCTAGATATTTAAATTTTTGTACTTACTTGATTCTAGTGTCTCCATTTCTTAGTCCTTATCTTGAGTTGTTCTTTTGGCTGTAAAGCATGCCTTCTGTCTACTTAAAATTGATAATTAGTCCTTTCTTCTCGCTTTACTTTAGTACCATCTGTAGGTATTCCTCTAGTTTAATTTCTGTGTCTCCTATCAACACTGTCATATGCATGTTATATTCTTAAGATTGTGGCCACCTTTAATGAATCTTGGCAGGTCTACTAGTTCTCTCACAATCGCCACACTGTAAAGATTGAATCAGTCCGGTGAGAAGATATATCCTTATCTTGAAATTTATTTTAGTTTCTTTAGAAGTGGCCCAGCCTTATCATGTCGATCTTTGTATACAACGATGTTATGGCTGGTCAATAATCTCAGTATGTTCATATAATCTATTAATGGGTATGCGCCAGTTTTTATTGAGTGTGTCCAGTAATCCTTGGTAAGTAGATTAAGGTCCTATACGGTCATTATAAACACCTTCGTCTCTATCTTGATCCCTAAAATATTTAATCGCAGATGGGTTTGTGTTTATCTACAACGATTCATACCTTTTCCATGTAGTTATTCCTGAAGAGAAATACATTCTTCTGAAAAGGATTTGAAAATTCGCATAGTAAAAGCCTGAGCCACCTTGAATAAAATGGATGTAATCTGATATTACCAGACAAGTTCAAGTGGAGATTCATTCAAGCCACTGTACAGGCGGTATTAATATGTAGTTCTACTTCCTGGACATTAACTGGAACCATCGAGTCCAAGCTTGATGGAACCTACACCCAGATGATGAGTGCTATACTTAACATCTCTTGGAGATAATATCCAACGAGATCATAGCTTGATGGGCCCATCCCTGATATTTCTACAATCTTACGTGGACGCAGAATGCGCTTTGTAGGGCACTTCTGGCGGGCAAAACAAGAAGATGCTACTGCATTGGACACCTAACCATGGAGCAGGACGGGTTGGTCGATTTGCAATCACCTATATTGACCACCTATGCTATGACACAGAATGCTACTCTAATGATGGTCCGGCCTTGACGTAGGACCGTGGTGGTTGGCGATATAGTCTCATGAATGTCCGAGAGGTAGCTCGACCGAGTCATAAAATATAGTTATTTCTGAGTGCATATTGAACATGTAATGAGTTTTTTTATTTTCGCTTCATTTGTTTGGTAGCGCATTCTTTATATATCTCCCTGTCAGGGATGTTAAGTTCCTTTTGTAATTTCTTCTTATTATTAATGAAATAATTCTTTTTAAATTTCTCATGACATCTAGTTGTATCGTTTAGTTTAGGTCTTTAACTAGTTTTAAGATCCTTGTAGTTATTTTATAGACTAACTCAAATTGGATTAAGCCTTTACCGCCATAACTTCTGGCAATATAACGACAGCCAACATCCGTGTATGTTATGGTAAGTTGTTAATTTCCTTAATTTGGAGTTCATTTTTCTATTTCAGCTGTATTCCAGTTGATAATATCGAAATTCTAATTTAAAACTAGTATTGCTAGCCATAATTATATAATTATAGCCATAATTCGATTGTATAACTCTCCTGGAATTACACATTGCGCCTTTTGGATCTGACATTTCCTATTGATATAAATTAGAACGATTCTATCAAATCAAGGTCTACATATGTTGCTAGAAAATTTGATACACTGTGTCGTATAATATTTCTCGCCAGAGTCTAGCTTGTATTTTTATAAGTCTATCATTCGTCGTTGCACCGAATATTTGCTGTCACATCTGGCCAAGTGTTTCTGCCATATTTCTTGACAAAATCCAAAGAAGAATATGCAATGTTGTCCGTTCTGACCTGGCATCTCGGTTTCATTCATTTTCCCACTGCCGTATCGTAGCTTTCCCGTACTTTCTCCTGTAAATATTTTCATAACAATTGTTGATGAGCTTTCCAATTTGGTGCCACGATTTTATGAATTTAATTGTAGTACTAGACTGGCAATTAGGTTTCATACTTTTACAAATGAAATCGATAGATGTGACCGTATGTTTTATTCTAAATTTTTTCTAGAACTTCTAGCCTGTTGAACTCTCTTTCGGTTTTTTTTTCTGTCGGCTATAATCTTGAAAATTTAAATCGTTATCTTTTTTAATCATCATCTTTTACTGTACATTTTTTCAACAATATTTTCTTAGTTGTCTTCACTCTCAGACATCCCTTGCGTCTTAGTGGCTTTATCACCTTGTTTGGAATGAATTGAATGGAAGAAATTTCTCTTATCTTTCTGTCTAATTTCGAAATTTAGTTTTCTTAGTGTTTTTGCCTGATCTATCTTCCTGGCTAATAGTAATCTTAGCGTAGGTTCATTTAAATTTTAGGTAAAGCCCTCTCTAAAACATTGGGTGAGCATATTTTTATTACACTGCCTTGTGTAATTTCCAAATCATCTGATAACATGGTATTTATTCGGATGAACTATTCATTATGCTATTAGACTTTATGAATTTGAGCGCGGTACTAGATTGGCAGCTAGGTCTCATCAATTCACAGTTGAGTTGGCTAGATATTGTTGAGATATTACTTCCAGCATTCCATCTTTACCATTCATTACTTCTTTATTATTATTATTATTATTATTGAAATGTATCGCCGTTGCGATATAGTTAAATCCGGTGACTTTATATGGTCAGTCAGTCAGTTATGTGCCATGCGGGATACACGCTTAGGCGATCATGTATCGAAAGATACATGACAGACGAGGCAGATTTTTTCCCCGCAGTCAGTTGCCATTTCTTTCTGCGGTAGACCAGTTGCCATCCAAGGCTATAGAACCCGGTCTGTCCTGCTACTTGCCCATAGCTTGGGAGGGGGGGGGGGCAAGACAACGATTCATACATTTTCCAAAGGTATTAGCACGTAAGTGAATGTAATGGATTCGACTGCTATTTCTCAATTCGAGCCGCTAGCCATTACACCACCGTAAGTTCTATTCTCACTGAATACACACACTTTAGATTGGGTTGAATGATTTTAAGACATAATAACTATTATTTAATATCGAAAGGAGGATTGTAGGGGGGATGGTGGAGTCATGGATAGCGGCTCGGATTGAGGAATCGGAGAGACGAGTTCGAATTCCAGTCGGATCCAATACCCTTTGGAAACATGAATTCTCTTCTTCTTTCCCCCCGTTATAGGTAAATAGCAGGACGGACTGGGTTCTAAAGCACTGGGTGGTAACAGGTCTAGAAGAAAATAACTCTGAATTCAAAACTGTAGCGTAGCACATACTATACAGCTAAAAATTCGCAGTTGATGCTGCACTACTGTAATGCTGTACTTTTAGATCCATCAGCGTCAGGGAGAGGGAGGGGGACATGCTGAATGGGCAATATCTTGCCCTACATACCATCCTGCTCCATCATCCAGGTTCGATCCTAGCTAAGATCAAATCTATGGTTATTGGAATATCGAAATCAGTCTTTTTTTCCTTGTGACGTATTTTTTATAAAAATTTTCATGGTCATTTTTCTGACGAGTTTTCCTTTTTATTTGCGTCTCTAAGCATTTACTTGACTCGAGGATAGGTAAAAACAGGTGGTTTGTATTTGAGTCTATAAGCATTTACTTGATTCGGGTATAGGCATTGGTCGTTTATATTCGAGTCTATAAGCATCTATTTGATTTTGTATAGGTTAATATTGCTATGTTGCTTAAATCTATAAGAATTTACTTGATTCAGAAATACGTAAATATTGGTCATTTTATTCGAGTTCCTAAGCCTTTACTTTATTCGGGGATAGATAAACATCGCTCATGTTTATTTGGTTCAGCAAACATTTACTTGATTCAGTGATTGCTAAATACTGGTCGTTTTTATTTGAGGCCATAAGCATTTGCTTGGTATGTGGCTCGTTTTGATGGATTTTTACGTCTCTGCAGAGGTTGCATTCGGCTCATTCTAGCCCCTGCGGTCGAAACCCCAGGCCTTGTGCAGTACTTGGCTATGGTTATTGATTACAATAAGCAGTATTATGATTGCTACTATTATCCCTGAATGTCAACATTTATTACCGCGAATTACTTTATTTATTACCAATTTATTTTCTTACCAATCATGACTTGTAGCATTTGTATCACTTCTGGTCCTTCTACAATTTATACTACTATATTTGATTATCTGAATCTTCGTCACTGGAGTGGGTTTGTCATTTGATATCTGTTATCTTAACGATAACGTTCCTTTCTCATCCGGGTTTCGTTTGCATTCAATGCCGATCCGTTCTGTTGATTAATTCTGCTCTTCGCCTGCTCTCTTTAATCAATACTTGTCTTATGATTGGCTGTACAATCCGATGATTCTCAGTTGATAACGAGTAAGGAGTTGAAGTAGGGAGGAGACGGATAGAGGAAGGATGAATGATAAAGATTGAGTGGGTGGAGAAAGAAGAGTAAGGGAAGAACAGACGAGATAGAAAGGGAAAGAGAGGGGAAAAGGGAAGTATAGAAGAGAAAATAAAGACGAAGAAGAAAAAAAGGAGAAGGATGAATTGATGTAAGAAGACGATGGACAATGGAGAAGAAGACATTAAGTAAGAGGAAGAAAGTTAAATATGAAGACGAGAACATAGAAGTCCAAAGAAGAAGAAGAAGAAGAAGAAATTATTAACAGCAGCAATTAAGCGTGTGGAAACTGAAATGATCGATGAAGCAGGCGCGACATACGAAGTAAAAAGGAAAATAGGGGCGCCTGTTAAAGAGCAATGTTTAGTGAGTCAGGGAGTTCCTTCCATGCTGGTTGCTACGTCAGTCGAAACTGAACCAGACTATGCTAAGATGAATTAATATCTCCGGGCAGTAAAAAACAAAACAAAACAAAATTTTAAAAAAGACAATAAATTAAAAAAAAAACCGGATAAATATACAAATAATTAAGAGAGAGGGAGAGGAGATAAAATATATAAAAGAGGGAGTAAAAATAAAAATATAAAAGTGAGTGGGTAAAGAGAAAATGTAAAAAGAGAGGGTAAGAGAAAAATGTAAAAAATGAGAGGGCAAAGAGAAAAATGTAAAAAAAAGGGTAAATAGAACAATCTAAAAAAAAAGAGTAACAAGTAAAAAAAGAGACGGTGAAGTGAAAGTTGTAAAACAACAAAAGGCAAAGAGAAAAATGTATAAACACGAAGGGAAAATGTTTAAAATGATAGAGTAAAAATAAAAATGAAAAAAGAGGGCAAAGAGAAAAATATAAAAAAGGGGGGTAAAGAGAAAAATGTCTTGGATTTTTCTTGTTTAAAAAAAAAAAAAAGAGAAAAAAGTAAAAAAAAGAAAAAGAGAAAAATGTAAAAAAGAAGGTGAAAAGAAAAATGTAAAAAAGAAGATGAAGAGAAAAATATGTGAAAAAAGAAGGTGAAGAGAAAAATGTAAAAAAAGAAGGTAAAGAAAAAAATGTAAAAAAATCCCTGAAAAAAAAACAAAAAAAAAAAAAAAGAAAATGCCAAAAATAAAAAATCATAAAAATTAAAATATAAAAAAAAAAAAAAATATTGACAGTGAAAAATGTAAAAAAAAAAGAGTAAAGAAAAAAATGTGAAAAAAGAAAAAAAAAATATAAAATATAAATTGAATATTTTAAATGTAAAAAGAAGTATAAATATTAAAAATGTTTTTATTCCTTTTTTTTCTGAATATCTTATATTTAAATATGAAAAAAAAAGGTAAATAAAAATGTGAAAAAAAATGAAAAAATTCGAAAAATTTTAAAAAAAAAAATTTAATTAAACATGGTTTCGAAAAATTTAAAAAAAAAACTAAAAAAAAATGTAAAAAAAATTTAAATTCCGAGAAAAAAAAAAAAACAAAAAAGTTAAAAAGATATTCATTTGAAAAAAAAAAAAAATGTAAAAAAGAAATAAAAAAATGTTTTATGCAAAAAACGTTAAAAATTAAAAAGAAGGTGAAGATTGTAAATGTAAAAAAATATTCTTTCCTAAATATAAAATAAAATAAATAAACAGGTATAAATTGGTTTATGTAAAAAAAAACCAAAGTTCCTTTAAATTTAAAAAAAAAAAATATATAGAAAAATTCTGTCATCCAAATATATATTGGTAAAAAAAAAAATGTTCATTTTTAAAGAAGGTGAAATTAAAAATGTTTTTAAAAAATTAGAAAACAAAAAAATTCCTAAAAATATACAGAAAAAGTGAAAATGTTTTGAAAAAGGTTTTTGAAAAAAAATTTTTAAGATAAAATTCTTTTGCAAAAAAAAATATTTTTTCAAAAAAATTTAGAAAAAAATATGAAATTTATTGGATTGAAAATGTTTCAAAAAAATAAAAAATTTAAAAAATCTGTTAAAAAACAAAATGAATTGAAAAATGTGAAAAAGAGGATATGTAAGAACATGAAAAAGAATGTTAAGAGAAAAAAAGAAGAAAATTATAAAAAAAAAAATGTGAAAAAAAATTAATAAATTTTGCCTGTGAAAAAAGAAGGGAAGAAAAAAATGTGAAAAAAAAAGAAGAAGAAAAAAAAAAAAAAAAGGTGAAAAAAAAATAAAAAAAACGAAAAAAAAAATGTTCCACCTGTAAAAAAAAAGTGAAAAAAAAATCTAAAAAAAGAATATGAATAGAAAATATTAAAAATAAGATAAAAGCTGGAAAAATGTAAAAAAAGAAAAATAAAAAATTTGAAAAAAAAAAATAAAAAAAAATATAAAAAAAAAGGGAATCTGTAAAAATAGAAGATACAGAGAAAAATATAAAAAAAAAACATCTAGATAAAAAAAAAAAATGTAATTTTTTAATCGTAATGAGAAAAAAGTAAAAAAAGAAGATAAATAGAAAATATAAAATGGGGGAAAGAAAATGTTAAAAAAATTAGATATTCAAGGGGGTAAAAAGAAAAAATAAAAAAAAAAAGGCGAAAAATATATAAAAAAAAGGAAAAAACAAAAGAAAGAAGGTAAAGAGAAAAATGTAAAAAAAAAAAAAATGAAGAAAAATGTAAAAAAAAGGTTCAAAAGAAAAAAATAAAAAAAAGAAGGATAATCTATAAAATGTAAAAAAGAAGAAAAAGAGAAAAATGTAAAAAAGGGGGTAATAAGAAAAATGTAAAAAAAGTTGGAGGAAGAGAAATATAAAAAAACACGGTAAAGAGAAAAATGTGAAAAAGGGGATAAAGAGGAAAAAATCTAAAAAAAATAGAGGTAAATATATAAAAATGTATAAATGTGTTTTAAAAAAAAAAATGTAAAATAAAAAAAATAGGAAAAATAAAAATGAAAAAGCAAAAAATATAAAAAAAGAAAGGATAAAGTGAAAAAAGTAAAAGATGAAGGTAAAGAGAAAAATGTAAAAAAAAAGAAAAAAAAGAATTATAGTGGGAAAACTTCTTTTGAAAAATTCAAATCTTTAAAATTTATTTAAAAGGATCATTTTAAAAAGAAAATTTATGTAAAAGGAAAAATTTATAAAAAAAATATATGATAAAGAGAAAACATTAAAAAAAGAGGCGATACAAAGAAAACAATCAGCGTGAGTTAGTGTAAAGAGAAAAATATGAAAAAAAAAAATGGTAAATATATAATTATGAAAATTTATTAATAATTTCTTGAATTAAAGAAAATGAAGACAAAATAAAACAAATACAGAGATAAGAAAGGCGTGCAGGTAAAGAAAAAGAAATGTGAGGGATATTCTTTATCACATGTTCTTCACTTCACTGCCCATCCCTCTCTTGAAGGTGGTGGAAACAAAAAAGAGAAATAGAATAAAAAGGTTATTGGAGGGCAAAGCAAAAAATATTATAATTTTTAAAGTGAAAAAAGAAAAAATTAACGAAAAAAAATATATTAAAACTAGAATAAGAGAAAAATAGGCAAAAAAGAAAAAATATTTTGTGAGTACATTTAAAACTAGAATAAAAAAATTATAGAAGAAAAGGAAAAAGACGAAAAAGTCGGTAAGAAAAAAAAGAACAAAAAAAACCCAGTAAAACGAGAATAGAAAAACGCGATCGAAAAAAAAAAAAACGAAAAAAACATAAAAATATAATAAAAAAACTTAAAGAAAAAAAAAAGAATTTAAAAGCGGAAGTAAAACTAGAATAGAGAAAAAGAGGCAAGAAAGAAAAGAACGAAAAGGCGAGAGCATATCGAGAATAAAGAAATAGAGGAACGAAAGAAAAGAGCGAAAAGATAAATGTTTGTAAAGAAATAGAGAAAGGAAAGACAAAATAAGCAGGCATAAAGTATTCCGTCGTCAAGTAAAAAAAAATTCTTTGAATATAAAAGGAAATTGAAAAGATCTTAAAACGATCAGGTGAAGGAAAAATTTTAAAAAAAATCAATTTAAATAAGGATTGTCTTGCACTCAAGAGTCGTTTATAGACGATCTAACCCTCGACATCCAATTGTTATCCAGGACGCGCTGATAAAACCCGCAAGAGGAAACACAACACTGATAAGGCACTTAATGCTTCTAACTTTGAGAGAAAGCCTTATTTACGAGATTTTCCTAATTCTCATCTCACCTCGACCAGACACTGACATTTCCGGAAAAAAAAACATCAGTCAACATGGGTTATGGCGATAAACAGTAGCAGCAATCATTTTTACTAAAGCTTCTCAATTGAGCACAAACAGCTTGATACTCTTCGAGGGTGCATGAGCGAAAAATCCCAAAATGGTAGCAACACTATGTTGGAGGTATTTATCCTTATCTCGTAGAAGCGTTTTTTTTTTAATGTAGACATCTTTAAAAGAACACTTTAATATTGTGAAATTGGTGATGAAATTTATTCAAAAATATTGGACGAAAAAACCTCCCAATATTAAATGCGTTATTCTTGTTAAATTGACATTATCATCAATTAAATCAATTATATATATATATATATATATATATATATATATATATATATATAAAATTTTTATTTCAAAATATGATTCCAATTTCATTATTATCTTCTATTGTTTTCAAAAGCCGAAAATTATTTTATCTTGTTTTATCAATATTTTTAATTATATTTTTAATATCTATCTATCTATATATTTTTTAAAAATAATAACTAAAATACTAAGGGACTTTGGATTATTTACCTAACCAGTTCCTTCCTATTTTCTATATATTTTTCATATGTTTTTTACACACACACACACACACACACACACACACACACACACACATATATATATATATATATATATATAAAATATATATATTAATATATTAACGTTTTTGATAATAAAATATCTTGGATTGAAAAATAAGATCTATTAATTCTTTTAAAAATTATATATATATATATATATATATATATATATATATATATATATATATATATATACAGTGTATCACAAAAGTGAGTACACCCCACCACATTTCTTCAAATATTTAAGTATATCTCTTCATGGGACAACACTGACAAAATGACACTTTGACACAATGAAAAGTAGCCTGTCTGCAGCATATATAACAGAGTTAATTTTTTTTCCCTCAAAATAACTCAAAATATAGCCATTAAAAGCTAAATCCCTGGCAACAAAAAATTGAGTACACCCCTTAGGAAAAGTTGTCAATATTAACATACAACATGTCAACTGTCAATATTTTATGTGGCCACCATCATTATCCAAAACTGCCTTTACTCTCCTGGGCATGGAGTTTACCAGAGCTTCACAGGTAGTCACTGGAATGCTCTTCCACACCTCAATGACGACGTCGTGGAGCTGGTGGATATTTGAGACTCTGCGCACCTCCACCTTCTGCTTGAGGATGGCCCAAAGATGTTCTATTGGGTTCAAGTCTGGAGACATGCTTTGGCCAGTCCATCACCTTTACCCTCAGCCTCTTCAGTAAAGCAGTGGTTGTCTTGGATGTGTGTTTGGGGTCATTGTCATGCTGGAACACTGCTCTGCGACCCAGTTTCTGGAGGAGGGGATCATGCTTTGCTGCAGTATTTCACAGTACATGTTGGAGTTCATGTTTCCCTCAATGAAATGTAACTCTCCAATACCTGCAGCACTCATGCAGCCCCAGACCATGACATTCCCACCACCATGCTTGACTGTAGGCATGACACACTTATCTTTGTACTCCTCACCTGGTCGCCGCCACACATGCTTAAGGCCATCAGAACCAAACGAATTAAATTTCGTCTCATCAGACCATAGGACATGGTTCCAGTAATCTATGGGCTTTGTTGACATGTCTTCAGCAAACTGTTTTGTGGGCTTTCTTGTGTATTGCCTTCAGAAGAGGCTTCCTCCTGGGGTGACAGCCATGCACACCAATTTGATGTAGTGTGCGGCGTATGGTCTGAACACTAACAGGCTGAATCCCAATCTCTTTAATCTCTGCAGCAATGCTAACAGCACTCCTACGCCGATCTTTCAAAAAGAAAGCATTTGGATGTGACGCTCAGCACGTGCGCTCAGCTTCTTTGGACGACCTACCCGAGGCCTGTTCTGAGGGGACCCTGCTCTTTTAAAATGCTGGATGATCTTAGCCACTGTGCTGCAGCTCAGTTTCAGGGTGTTGGCAATCTTCTTGTAGCCTTGGCCATCTTTATGTAGTGCAACAATACGTTTTTAAGATCCTCAGAGAGTTCTTTGCCATGTGGTGCCATGTTGGAACTTTCAGTGACCGGTAAGAGAGAGTGTTAGAGCTGCACTACAAATTTGAATACACCTGCTCCCCATGAACACATGGGCATAGTTACACTAATGAGTCACATGACATTTTGGAGGGAAAAAAAGCAGTACTCAATTTAGACATTTAGGGATGTAGTTTCTTAGGGGTGTACTCACTTTTTAGGGGTGTGGTTTCTTGGGGGTGTACTCACTTTTTGTTGCCAGGGATTTAGATTTTAATGGCTATATTTTGAGTTATTTTGAGGGAAAATAAATTAACTCTGTTATATATGCTGCAGACAGACTACTTTTCATTGTGTCAAAGTATCATTTTTTCAGTGTTGTCCCATGAAGATATATACTTAAATATTTGAAAGAAATGTGAGGTGTACTCACTTTTTGTTTACACTGTATATATATATATATATATATATATATATATATATATATATATATATATCGACTGAAATGGGGACGCAGTTTCGAATTCTGCTGAAGGAACATTATCTTTATTAACTATTCTCTCAATTTTTTAAGGATTTATTTCGTCTACCCGCCTGTGCATTTTGAGAATAGTTAAAGATAATGTTCCTTTCAGCAAATTCGAAAATGCGTCCCCCATTTCAGCCAAAAACCACCGTATGGTCCGACGTACTTTGACCGGTCGGGTTGTCTGTGAAGCTCTACAGAGCGTACATTTTCTTAATTCATTTTTTCGAAGTGCGAAATAAACACTTTTTAAAAAATCGCAGCGTCTACTCAAATACGGGCACCCACTAAAAATAACGTTTGGAGTTAATGTAAATTATCAACCCGGTTCTAATACTAATAAACCTTGGCTTAGGTTGCATGTTGCTTACGCGTGATCTTTGAATTACTTGATTATAGTCGACAGTTTTTCGAAATAGCTTGAAGAATTATTTCCGCTGTAAATTTTCATGAACTGTTTTCAAGATTTGGACTTCCAGATACTATAGTATCTCATAATGGCACGCAATTTACTTCGAATGACTTTCAAAATTTTTTGCAAATGCTACGCAATTGAACACATAATAAAGCCGCCATACCACCCAAGATCAATTGGTCAAGCTGAACGTTTTGCTGATACGTTCAAAAGGGTTTTAAAGAAATTAAATGGATAGAAATCAGAAGAAGTAATGTTCGGAACAGTATTAAGAATTTATAGACTGACCCCTAACCCTAATACTTCATTGAGGGTATTATAAGCGGAACTAATGTTTTCTAAAAAAAAATTAAATCTGGTCTTGATAATTTACTACCTGGAATAAAAATAAAAAAGTTGGTATAGTACGAAATTAACTACAAAATCTCTCAAAGTTGGAGATAAGCTTTTTCGCTAGGATTTACAAGACTGGAAAGATATGTTGGGAAGATGGTGAAATAGTAAATCACATTGGATCGATGGTGTCTATGGTACAAAGTCGAAATTGCCGACATAAAATGAGTTTAAACCAATTAAAATCAAGCTATAGTAAGGAAATGAAAAACCAAACAAAGATATTTACTTATGGAAATTCTATAAGATATTTTTGACTAATCAATTCTAATTATAAATTCTCGAACACACCGTGTGAGTAAAAGAAAATAAATCAAAGGGAAGTGTTGGCAGGCAACCCCAAAAGAAGAAAATGCGTATTCAAAAGAGAATGCATATCTTAAAAAGGTGTTTTATAGAAAGACGACCAACCTTCTTTATACTAATTGTTGAACATAGACTCGTCCATTCACTATGAGTAGTGTCTGCTCACAGGAACAGAGCGTCGCAAAGTGGGTCGCACGGCGTAGCGTTGAGTCGTACGCATTGCCGCACTGAACTACAGTATTCGATATTCCAGTTCCCTCATGTGATTAATGCTTTACTTCACTAATCTTTTGTTCCAATGTTTCCCTTATTATCATTAACCAGAAACTACGATCTTATACAAGTATTCGAAAAGTCTCCATTAAAAAAAAATGTAGGGACATTATAAAAAATCTTATAAAATCTCATATATATATATATATATATATATATATATATATATATATATATATATATATATATATTTGGTCAAATAACATTCATTTATACATGTGTTATTGATTAGGACATCCAACAAGAAAATTATATATATATATATATATATATATATATATATATATATATATATATATATATATATATATATATATATTACATGAGGTCATACAAAAAATCTTTAGTAAAATTAACGATATAAATGGCGAAAAACTTCTTCACAAACAAATTTTTAAAGTTGCATTAACCAACGAATCACTCGATGAATGTTATGATCCTTGTTTTTGATATAAATATTTGTAATATAAATTGAACTGAACTGCACCACACACACACACACACACACACACACACACACACACACACACACATATATATATATATATATATATATATATATATATATATATAAATGGTCTCCACGTTGTGACACGGAAAGAAATGACTATACATCAGAAATCAAAGGAAATAAAATGATAATAATAATGATAATAGTTGTTTAATTATTTCAGCTCAGGACCAAAGCCTCGAAAACCAGATTCTATCATTGTCACATAATCAAGGATGGAACTAACCCGAAATGTAGGATCTACGGAAAATATGATGAAACTGTCGATCATATTATCTCAGGATGTCCACAACTGGTAAAAAATGAATATACCCAGAGACATAACAATGTAGAGACATATATACATTGTAAGGTATGCAAGAAGCACAAAATCGAAACCACTGAGAGATGGCATAGCCACCAACCAGACACAGTTACCCAAAATAACGATGTAACTATCCTCTGGAGCTTACCAATTCAAACTGACATGCAAATAGAAGCCCACAGACCTGATATTATCATAAAAGACAAGAAATTCAGGAAGTGCATACTTATTAACATAGCAGTACCATTTGAGAGAAAAACCTCCATAAAAAATTATTGAGAAATTGTCCAAATACAAGGATCTGGAGTTTTAACTAGATGTGGGGAATGAAGACTGAGACTGTACCAATAGTAATCAGAGCTCTGAGCCTCATGAGAAAAGGAATGGACAATTTTACTAACAGTGTCCCAGGTTAACATCAACATACCCAAGAAGACATATACAAGTTGCCCAGAAGATCGACCTACTGGGAACATCCCATATACTAAGAAAAGTGTAATCAATTAATTGACAATTCTCTTATAGGACATAAGGACCATAGTTTGGACCAAGCTCTACAGGATACAAAGCAGGAAACATAACATAATAATAATCATAATGATAATAATGAAATAGAATCATAGTAAGTCTTTAGATATTTCGATGAAATCATCTTTAAAGGTTAGTAAAAAACGAAACACTTTTGGGATATATTTATAATTTTACAACTTTTTACTCATCTATTGGAAAATGAATTTTCTTTCATTCTTTAATGGGTTGGAAGTCTGATGCATATTCAGTGCTTGGTTTCCTGATGCATTGTACTTTGATATTTTGTCCGTTAATTGAAAGGTAAAGACAGTCTAAATTGATTAGCGTTGAATGAAATTCAAAGAAAGCAGTTCAGTTCGGATGAAGCTTTCTAGTGATATTTTAAAGCGAATGAATGGTTCTAGTTAATCTATGATTTAAACTCTCCTTGGGCACAATTGTTAATTAGTGCCAAAATTAACTTTTTTATCTATTTATTTTTTGATACTAAAATTCACTCTACAAAAGGCTCAAGTACCACTCGAGGTAGAGGGTTACTGAAGAAGTTTGATGTGTGAGCGGAAAAGGTAAGAGGTAAAAGGGATAGTTTAAAAGGATATGTGAGAAAGATAACGGTTAACATTGAACTTGAATAGGTTAAGATTGTAGGGCTAAGGTAAGCATTTTCTTGGGAGTCGTTTCCACGAGGTAGTCGTTTGTGGTAAGAAGAGGATGAGCGTGGTTTGCTACGATGTACCTAATATGCGGGCTCCTAGGTGTAAAGTTTAGAACTAGTGGGACTAAGGAATGTAGCTAGTCTGAACATTTTCCATGGAAAATAAATAAAAATGTAAAAAGAATTCGCAATATATATATATATATATATATATATATATATATATATATTCACCACTTCACCACTATAATCAAATCTCATGTGCCGGTGTCGGGCTGTCGGTTTCCTGAAACTGATCTGCTTGACCCTCATACGTCGTATCTCTCGACAACAACGATTATATATATATATATATATATATATATATATATATATATGTGTGTGTGTGTGTGTGTGTGTGTGTGTGTGTGTGTGTGACATTTTTTATAGATAAATATAAAAATGTCTTAAATATTTGTCAGATTTTATTTATTTCATAAGATATATATATATATATATATATATATATATATATATATATATATAAAATACAAACATTGAAGTCAACACTTATCGACAGTCTGTTTCATTCTAGATGCAATCGTCAGGCCTGACGATTGCATCTAACAAAAAACTACTCATATCAAACTTATAAACATTTCTCACAGATTACGAATCTCTGATATTGAGGGTTTTATCCCATAAATATACCAAATGAACAGTCGTAAAACTGACTCTCTCTCTCTCTCTTCTCCCCTCTCTCTCTCTCTCTCTCTCTCTCTATATATATATATATATATATATATATATTGTATATGATTGGTTTAAATACCGAATAAATTCCAACAACCAAAAAATACTATTCTTAAAAGTGCTCAATACAGAAATAGAGCAAATATGGACACGAATATATATATTATGAAATAGACAAACTCGATTTTACTGCTTTTAAACTTCAATCTTCCATGAATCTCTCTCGTACATTCATATCGGCTCAAAGCGCATCCAAATGTAAACAAATGACGTCACACATTATGAAATGGACAAAGTCCGACAATTATTTCAAGACATTTTTATGTTTATAGATTCTTTTTAGAGATACAAATATTTAAGCAGCAGTATTAACAGTAGTTAACAGTATTAATAACATATATTGAACTGTCATTTAGCCTGACGTGCCTTAACCGATCGAGCCACGGAGAATCGTTCGATTGATATACGAAATTTTAACTAATTGTATTTCCAACTAATGAATAAACAATTAATTAAATGAAAAGTATGTTTATTCATTAGTAGGAAATTCAATAAATTAAAAATTTGTATGAGTCCGAATAACTGTTTCCCCCCACTGTATATATATATATATATATATATAAATATATATATATGGTGCGAATAGGTAAATTGTGGCCATTTTATATTTCACGCGCCTTGTTTCTCTTTGGTTTTGTCAACTGCAGTGTATAGTAGGGTCAGTTGGGCAGAGTCTGTGAGAAAAAGTACGCCATGCCACAATTCACTCCGCCAGAAATTGACAAACGGCATGCTCGATTGCTTAGCAATAGCGCCGGACGCTCCAGTACGAGCGTTTAAGGGCGTTTGGGTTTCAATCTGAAGACAGTGCAGGGATTTCGGAAAAGAGTTGGATGAATCATGTGATTACGAAGGTGTCTGGTGTGATCACATGTGATGGCGATGTTATGCCTCCATTCATCTTCCCACAGTCTATCAGACTCAACACGAAGGCCTACATCAAACTCCCTGAGGAGGTAGATGGCAATTTATCCATCGAACCATGTATACACACACACATACATACATACACATACATTTTATACACACACACATATATATATATATATATATATATATATATATATATATATATATATATATATGTATATAATTGTATATTTACATATATTATAAACTATATTGATATATATTTATATATATATATATATATATATATATATATATTATATATATATATATATATTTATTTTCTTTATCATCCATTTATATTACATTAAACCTCCAGTTGAAAAAATGTCAAGAACTTTCTGTATATTGGCTCTCAGTGGGATTATCCTTGCTGTTTAATATTTATATATATATATATATATATATATATATATATATATATATATATATATATATACGTTTGTATATATTCTATCTAAGTGCGTGTGTGATTGACAAATTTTCAAGCCAGATGTACAGTTTGGTATGTAAAAATCTCGACCACACACGCACCTACATCATATATATATGAATATATATATATATATATATATATATATATATATATATATATATATATATATATATAGTATATATATTTCTTAATAATGTTACCAATATGAGCATAGACTTTTTCAACTAACGTCAATTCGCTAGCATTTTTCGACTCAAATGGTGTACTGATACAGTGTTAGAGAGTACTAAAAAAAGACACAGCCGTTGAAAATATGAATTTGAACTAACTGAACAAAACGCCCGAGCTTATTTCTCTATTATGTCATTTATATGCTCTGTTGTAATAAATACATAATTTTGTGGATCAGTTTTAATATTTTGTACTATTAGGTTTCACTTGGATTATATACCAGCCGATTTATTAACTGTACTATATGTGTGTGTGTATGTATAGGGTGGTCCGAATGTCTTGTCACTCAACACAATATTTTCTATTTCAGATGGCTGATACGAGCTTCGACGGTTGTGAAGAGAGGTTGACAAGACTATCGGACCACTCTATATATTAAAATGGCCGGTCTGATATCAGTATCAGAGATAGAAAATTTGTAGATATAGACTCTATGGACATGGGAATAGGCCCTGCTTGGTGGCTGTCACTTTCATGTCTTAAGTCATTATCAGTCGTGAAACTGACAGTTACTAAGCAGTATTGATTTCTGTGTTCACACTGTCTGCATCTCTCTCTCTCTCTCTCTCTCTCTCTCTCTCTCACGATATATATATATACATATATATAATTATGTATTTGGGCAGCAATCCCTATATTATACAAGTTTCATTAAAACTACTGACAATGTAATGCGGTTAATTTCTTTATTTTTTATGTGTTCAGAAAAGAAAGAAACTATAAGAACATGAAAAATTAAATAAATCTTCACCGCAGTATCTTGTCAGTCGTATTTAATGAAACTTGTATATATATATATATATATATATATATAGATAGATAGATAGATAGATATAGATATATAGATAGATAATTATATATTATAATGTGGTGCATATATATACATAATTACAGATACACTGTAATTTTGAAAGAACTATGCGCATTTATATGTATCTATGCTCACAGAATTGTACAATTTACAAAATATTTATGCATATTATATATATATATATATATATATATATATATATATACGAATATATATATATATATATATATATATATATATATATATATATATATATATATATATATGTGTGTGTGTGTGTGTGTATGTTTGTGTCTCTGTGTTTGTGTAGACAGGTCTCTGCACGAGGATATATACACGTGCTAACGAACACACGCGGAAAAATCTCAAACTATATATATGCAATATCATGTGTGTGTCTGTACGCGTATGTGTACGTGTGTGTCTACGTGTGTTTTCTTCATTCTACAAAGAGTGTACTTACGTAGGAACTTTGCACTTAACAATACGCATTAAAGACATTCAGAATTGCGGAAATTCTTCAAGGAAAAGAAAAATTCTTCAGTGAATAAATTATCTTAAGTCTTAAAAGATTAAACTGATATCGAGATTTCTACGTCTGTCTCTCTTTTTTCTTTTTCTTTTTTTTTAGTAATTATTTAATTTTTTTTTTTCATTTTATATTTATGAATTCTCAATAGAAAAAGATGGTGTAATGTGGTACGGAGATTGAAAGATGCGTGTCAGTGAAAAAGGTTAAAGTTTGTTTATTCCTTCCACAATAGAGAGCTAAAACTTGCAGTTGATTTCGTCCCATATTATCACACCATGCACTATGGCAAACCCAAACTGAATTCTTGAAAAGCACTGTTGCAATATTAGCCCACTTTGAGTCTCATTTTATCTTAAATGTATGAATATTTTTCAAACCGCACACAACTTTTGGCCTTGATTTGCTGTTGAATGTACGATTACCAAAATATAATTCAATGCTATATTGCGGCTTAATTAATTTTCATAAAATTTACATGAAATTGAAAAAAGAAGATTTCGGGAATTTAAATCAATTTACAACTTTTTTCTAAAACCCGGCCGTTGAAGTTGAATTAATGAATGTGAAAATTTAAACCTGTATCCTAAACAAATTTAATTCTTTATGTAGCAAGTTTGTTTTGAGTGACAGTTAAAAAAATAAAGCCTGCTCTAATCTAATTTGAAAAGTGCCAGAATTTCTGTTTTTAAGTGATAAAGTATCTAAAAGCCAAGGAAAAAAATTGTTAATCATAATATTCTTTCAAAATGTCTGGATATGTAGAAAGTAAAGAACTCACACTTTCTATTTCTCGAAGGATAAAGTGCTGCAAATATCCACAAGTGTCACGTGGATGTTCATGGAAAGCCTGAACTTGATGTAAGCACAGGAAGGAGGTAGGTTAGCGTAGTTAATGGTAGTCCTAGAGACTAAAAAGAAATTTATATTAGTAACAGGTCCCGGAGTGGCAGGTCTACTGCTGCTATGAATGAAGATGAGTTCAATGAGGCTGGAGCTTTTATGATAAATAACAGAAAAATTACTCTTGCAAGACCCTTTTAAAGGGAGACAGTTTTCTCTTTTCCTTTTCAATCATGATGAGATTAAAGAGACAACTTACACATGGCTAAGAAAGCAGTCAGAATTTTTCTAACAGGGCTATACATGTTCTCATTCAAAAGCGCAATACAACGATTAATAAGGAAATAGACTATGTTGAAGACTAGACTTGGAATCCTTTGTGTTCATTTTGGTATGCGTTTTGCGCTTGTGCTATTAAATCTATTGCAATTAAAAGAGAAATAAATAATACATTTTGGCGGACCGTCATACCCGAATTGAAAAAGGAGGGAACTATGTTGAAAACAAGGTATTAGGACACATGTGTTCATTTTGATAGGTTTTTTGTGATATACTATTAAATCTGTTGAAATTAAAGATTAACAGACACTCCTTTTTGATAGACTTTCGTAGTTTTCTTTCTTAAAATATATTGTAGACTCGCTTAAAAGCCGCCGTATCGGGCAGCATTTAAGCTAGCTCTTGAGGAGGAGGTTTTCATTGGGCTTTCATTACAATAGGTAGAGAGAAGTAGATACGATAGGCAACAATAAACTACAGAAGAACTCAAAATTGATTGCTGCATTTAAGTATTGCATTAATATTTAAGCTTACCATTTAAAAGTTCAACAATAATTCTTCTACCGCCACTTAATTTAAAGGCAGTTTGATGTACGTAGGTCCTTACTTTCCGTACAAATAATTATTTTTATTTCATGGCTGAATTTCGCAATTAATTTCAATTATTTCCAAATTTATTTCCAAATTATAAAAATTGTTATCGTACAAAAAAAAAAAAAAAAAATCACGGAAAAAATCGCCGAAAACAATCGCAGTAATGAAAATTTGGGAAGACAAAATTTCAGGATTGCGGGTTCGAATCCGGTCCGGAATGTTTTTAATTTGCTCACGGAGTCGGTCTGATTCCAAAATTGTGTGATATTTTGGGCTATGGCGTCTAGGAGTAAAGTTGAAACGTGTGACACAGTGACGTACTAACATTCGCGTTTATTTTATAAATTTATGGTATAATCACATTACAGAACCCGAAATTACGAACCCGAAATTAGAACTCGCCCCTCCAAATTTAGAGCCGTTATCCATTACACCAGCCGCACATCTTAGGTTACAATCTCAAGTGTTCACTCATCTAAGTACTGACCAGGATAGGCGTTGCACAACTTCAGCGATGATCGTAGGATTTTGTTTCAACGTGATTTGACCGTAGAATACTGTTGGAGAGCACATGCTCTTTATTAACTCTTTCGAATGCACAGACCGGTAGGCGTATTTCACATGGTTTAAAAGCAGGGCGTCTACTCAAATATGGGTATACACAAAATAACTTTTGAATATATATATATATATATATATATATATATATATATATATAGATAGATAGATAATAGATATATAAAAGTGAAAATTGAAGTCAACACTTAGGGCGACAGACTATTTCATGCTAGACCTAATCGTCAGGTCACATGTGTTGGGTTTTTTCTCGATTATTTCTATATACGGGACAGTGATGGATTATGGGTAGTCCATTCTAACGATTATTTTGGCGGGAGTTGTTTATTTAATTATTTATTTATTTCTATTAATTTATTTTGCTTGTCTTTTGTTTATTTTATATATTTATTTATTCTTTTCGGTTTTCGATGTTTTAGCAACGTGGTAACAATTTTTTTTAGATTAGTTCTGATCGTTTATTTAATAGTTTATTTTGGTCTGTGAAAGAACTTAAATCTATCTTTTGTCCAATTTTTGGACTGATTGATTTTTTTCTAACTGTTATTGTGGCCGGAGTAGTTTTTAAAATTTGGTTATTATTTTATTTATTTGGATTGATTATTTTTACTTGTTTTTGCTTATTTAGTTTTTTAAAATTTATTCTAACGGTTATTTTGGCGAGAACGGTTTGATAATTTGTTTATTTATTTATTTGGATAAATTTATTTTACTTGTTTTTTTCTTATTTATTTTATTTTTATTCATTCTTTTCGGTTTGCGATTTTAAAGTAACGTAGTAAAATCTTTGAGATGATATTTACCGCTCTATCCCTGATATTGAGCACTTTATCCCATAAATATACCACACCCTTACACAATATTACTAGGTGTGTCTGCGTCAGTGGAGCGGGATTGAAAAGACATAAAATAAGCCATGTTTTGAGAGTTAACTTGGATTAGACCATATCCTAAATATTAACTTGCCATGAAGGCGGCAACGTTTGCTGTTCAACTGGAGGTCTGAAACAACACATGAGAATACAGGATGACCGACAAGATACACTTTTTCAGGGGAAAATCCTGTATGTAACATATGTGGCAAAGACTGTAGCTCCATTGCCAGATTGAAAAGTCACCTTCACGCTACTAAAAAAAAAAAAAAAAATACTGCAGTGTTTAACGTTTTTTCCCACCCCCTCCTCCCCAAAAATGGGGTGCCAAAAGAAATGTTATTCCTTTGACACCGCTATCAGCGTGTTCAGCTTTAACCCCCTCGGCAATGTTTAATTACAAGATTATAAAAATTTGTGAACCAAATATTTATTTACCACTTTATGAAGAAATAAATTTGAAAACTAATCTTTTTATTCAAAAATTTATAAAATATTACAAAGTTATCAAAATATGTCAATCAGCTAAAATGCTATATTTATAATTTACCATTTTATAGATAACTATAGATTAAGAAAATTTGAATAAACATATGACATAAAAATAAATTGAAATGATGTTTGCTTTAAAGGAAGACATGCGATGAACCTATTTTTGTGAATTTATGCGTCGAGGAGCAAATGAAAGAAATCTCCGGGATATGCATTTTTTTTTTCAAAATTCATAATTACAGTTACTGGTTGTTATGTGTTTATTTAATTTTTCTTGTTCTCAGACAGTTTTATAAATTTATGGATAAAACAATTTCTTTTCATATTTATTTCTTTATAAAATGGCAAATAATAAATATTTCATTATTGTTAGTTCACATATTTTTATAATCTTGTAAATATAAAATTATTCTCGGAAAGAAGCAATCTATTAAATAAATTGTGTTCAATATCTTTGTTGTCAATTGTCAAGAAATAGAGAAAATGTATAAATTCACTTTCATACGTTCAAGTTTTATGAACATTCTAATCCTTGCTTTTTAAAATGATAAACATTGCCGTGGAAGTTAAAAGTGTATACAGTAATAGCGGTGTCAAGGGAATAACCGTCCATTTAACGCACTATTTTTTGCGGGTACGAATGTTAAGCATTGTTAAAATTTCAGTACGACTTACTTTCTGAATTTGAAATGACCTAAGAACAGAATTATCAGAATTTTGGGAATCTTATTAAAAATACACCTTTAAGTGCCGAATCTATGACTCCCATGTCACTAGAAGTTTCGGGTCTAAATAAACAACAGACTTCTTCGATGGGCGACCCGACCGAATATTATCAGTATTCGGACCGCACCCAGAATAAAATTTGCTACTAGCTTTATGACGTGCATTATATAAGTTCCTCCATAAAACGGCAACTAATCAAGACTTCACTTGGGCTATTCGCTGTTATAGATCGGGTATGCTTGGTTGTACTGATCTTCCGACATGCGGCCAAGACTTTGGAAGAAGAGAAGAAAACAAACCAATAAATATATATATATACATTAATAAAATAAAAACGATTTATTATATTGGCTCGTTTTACGACTTACTTTTCTTTCTCTTCCTCTCCTTTTAATTTCTTTATTATATCTTATTTGTTTGGTCTTTCTCTTTTTATAACTTTCCTTTTTATTCTTAATTTTTTCTTAACTACACTTAACAAAATGTTTACAATAGCGTGATTAAAATGACTTAGACTATTTACAAAAAGAAAACTCCTAAAATGCGGTATGAATAATTTGGGATATTGATTGATACTCTAATAAATTCCGTTTAAAAACCTCTTTTTAGGCTGAGAACTTTTCGATAACCCTCTTATATACCCAAGGTTTAACTTTTCCATTCGTATTTTTTAAATAGTTTTTCAGTGTATAATTTTGCATAATAACTCATTTTATCATTATCTGTCTATATTTCTGGGATGAGGTACTGTAATTATTTACATTATTTACATTGTCTGGACTGTTGTCCTTAACTTCATTGTCATACTCACGAAGTTTCGGCTGTTTTCTCGATAAAAGCGTTGGTTGAAGTAATCCAGTGACTTGACCCAAAGAGTTGTGAGTTCAATACCTGGCCACAGCAGAGGTGAACGAAAAAAAAAACAAAAACAACAACAAAAAAAGAATTGGCCAAAAAAAAACCAAAAAAAAAAAAAAAAAAATAGAAGTGTTGAGTTACTAAAAAGAGATAACTGAAATCGACATAACCAGAAAAGGCGTGGAATGTGGAACTAGAAACATCTACCCCAGTGGACTAAATAAAGGGTTCGATTCGAAATTCCAACGTATATCATCTGAAGGAGACCGGGGGTACAATAGCCGAAACGTTATTTAATATGACAATAAAAATGAGGGCAATAGTCCGAACAATGTAAATAGTGTAAATCATTTTATCTTATACGTGAATCCGTCAAAAGGTTCGTATCAGACTACTGAGTAAACATTTATGAACGAGAAGATCGAAAAAAAAAATGTTTTCGTGTTTCAAAAAGATTTCGAAGATAAAAAAATATATGTATAAGTTTTTTTTTATTTTGCTTCTTTTTTTTCTTTGCGGATGATTTTTTTTTTTATATTTTAAAAAGAATGAAAAAGAATATACATAATAGGCTGTTTTGAAAGTAGTTACGTAATTTAGCCGCTATGTATTAATAGTTATGCATCCATTGTAGAACCGCGGTTGAATGCTACGAAACTGCGTCTAGAATTAGTTTATCATATCTTCTATACGACAGTGTGTCGTTTAAAGTGCACTACCTAGTTTAAGTGGGAAAACCTGGAAAGAAACAATTTGGGAAAATTTAAGATTTAAATTTAAGTTTTTGCTTAAGAATTAAGTACCACGTCCCACCTTCTGCAACAGTCTCGTACCCAGAAATGCTAACTTTTCATTTGTGCATCACATTTTTACTTACAGCTGATGAAGAATGGGTTTTGTATGTCAGCAGAAAAAAAAGGACAGTAGTTTTCAAAATCTGAGAAACCCGTGTAATTACCACAACCAGGACACCATCAGAAGAGACGCTGGCTTTTGTCTGACGGAACATTAAACGTGTCGTCCATTACAAACCGATACATTGAAAGTGCCATGATTTGGTAAACAGAAATTCACCGGCATGAATTCACGTAAGAAATATGGAAAAATTAATATCCCACCATAACAATAAATTATTGGATAATTATAACAATTGCAAAACTGGCAACCCCAATGAAACAAGAGAAGAAAAATATAGAAAACTCAATATAGGAAATTATAATAAATGCCCCCGAAACGGTCGATGTTTAATTAGTAATATTATTTTTTACAGCTAGTATAACATTTGATAGACAGCAGAAATACTATATTGGGTGGATTAAAACAGAATGGAAACAAAGCTTTTACAACGATAAATTTAGCCTGAATAAGTAAAAATGCAGAAACAACACTGTTCTCTCTCAACAATATTACTGGAAGATAGTAAAGGTAGCCAACCAGAGATCGTGGCTAGTATGAAGCAAATCATGTAATAATTAAGGCGTAACCTTTGCTCTTAGGCAAAAAAAAAAAAAAAATTACCATGCTACAGAATATTAAGAAACAAAATTTATCGAATAAATGAAGTGATTTAACGGTGAAATGTAGGAATAAAAAGAAATATCTTTTGAAAAATATCGAAAAAAAATTGATTTCAATAATTGCCACCGGACCCCTCAAATATACACTATATATATTATATATTTGTTTCAATATTATCATATTTTAAATATATTATATATGTATCAGCTCTCAACTAGGTATCTATGCCAATGACACAGGTATTTACTCGTGTCTTAAGAGTAAATCCGATCAGTTCGATAAGGCCAGATTAGCAGCTGATCTCAAAAATGGCCTACAATCTTCTCTTAACTGAGGAAAGGAATGACTTGTCAATTTTAACGCCTCTGAATCGACATTGCTCTCTATCAATCATCAGAGAGACCCCTTTCTGCTTTCTATCAGCATGGCTGATCTTAACCCCCAGGAGAGTAATTCGTTGCGCCAACTCATTCTGGATGAGGCTTAAAACGTTTTGGACGATCCTCATATACTAAGAGCCTCTGAATAAGAGTCACTAAATTATAAGACGCTCTTCATAACCATATGAAACGAGTGGACAATCTTGAGAAGTTTTGGAGAACAACCGATCTTGTCGCGTATCTTGAACAAGCCCTCCCTGCTCACAAGGTCGAATGCTTTTGTGAGGTCGATGTAGGCAATGTACATTGGTTGTCTCTGTTTTAGTTCTGTAGTTGTCGAAAGGTGAAGATCATGCCAATTGTGTAACGCTCCGACCCGAAACCACACCGGGATTCAGGAAAGAAACTTTCTGTCAGCTTCTGTAATCAATACATTTTTTGTAATCAATTTATTTTTTAGCTATTTAGTTTTCTAAGTAAATGAACTACTCCACTATCTTACCGGTAGGACATAAATATTGACATATTAGAACTGTTAGTTTTTAGTTTCTTCTTGACAACTGCTATGTATATGGAACTCAGAGTTGCATAAAACGGTATGAAACAAATTTATATTTATTCATGGTATATACATATATACACATACATATACTTGTATACATACATACATACATACATATATATATATATATATATATATATATATATATATATATATATAAATACACATATAAATACATATATATAAAAAATAAACATGTATAAACACATACATACACACACACGCACACACACACACACACACACACATAGTCCTGACAATGGTAAGAAATATTTCACTTGTTATGCATTTCAATGTATTTTTCCAGTTATTATTGTCATACTTTCTAGGATTCTGCCTTAATAGATATCTTCAAACTGTTCGTCATTTTCCTAACATAAGCACTGCCATCTGGCGTCGCCAGTAAAAATAAGTTAATTATAATTATCTCCCTTTATCTGGAGACATTCAAGGTTACAAACATTTCTGACACAAAGTATACAAAATTGACAAATACATTTAAGATATTATATAGTAAGATGTTTAAAGAAAATTTTAATTAAAACTTTCAGATGTTTTTATACATTCGCAGTAGGAAAAGAAAATTATATTCCTTTTCAATTTTATTCAGGTCACTTTTCTTTGATTTCTTTCGAGTTGATCGGATTTATGTTCTAAAGGATGAGGACTGGTTTTGCGAATGGCGTGTTATGCAGCAAATGTTTCGCTTGAAAGAGACAATGCCATTGGGAACTGTTTGAGAAGAGACCGATTAAACATTCTATCACTGCTTCAGTAAGAACAGATCTTCTGGCAACTGGTTACAAATAATACGACATCGAAATCATTGTCGGAGGTCGGGATGATATGTTAGTATGCTCATGCGTAAGAGCCCAGAAAAATAGACTTTTCAGTAAAGAGGGGACAGGCAAATATGGATGACGGTAGAGGAGACAACACACGTACATTTATTTAATATCATATATATATATATATATATATATATATATATATATATATATATACCCCCGATATATATGACATATAAATACTTATATATAAGGCAGTGATTATGTGATAATGTTGAGAAATTCAAGTCGAGTTCATTGCATTCAATTGGGAAAAGTATGAACTTGTCTTTTCTCCCAGCAACTATGGATAAATAACAACGTAGACTGAGTTCTATAGCCTAGGATGGAAACCGGTTTATGAGAAGGAAAAGGAATTCAAGTATGGGTTAAATAGCCTCACCAATCCGTAACTGGACAAGCATGGAGTGAGGAGCTGGATCTGTTTCAAGAAGCTTTCATCCCTGAGAACAAAAAAAAAAATATATTTAAGAATTTTTCAAAAATTTTTATACTATGGAAACTTCTTAAAGGGATCAAATAGATAAAGTTAAAAGAATTTTTTGTGGAACTTTAATATACGATGCCACATTATATTGAATGTGCAGTAAAAACAGGGTAATATTAAGGTTGAAGAAATCCAATAATAATTGAGTGAACCATTATATAATAATAAAATAATGGCTATGTAATTGTAGTGCATAAGATATTTATGAAGAATTCTCTTAACTATATTTTAATTCAAATTTATACAATGTCTACATAAAACTGTTAATTCATTTCTTTGATTTAGCAGAATTTTATTTTTAGAAAACTTTATAATATGCAGATTTTCTTGTAAATACAGGGGACATGGAGTTTTACTAATTTCTTTTAAATGCCAAAATATTTAGAAAGGGTTGTTCAGTTACGGTAGCTATTGTTGATGAAAGACAATATGTGCTGATACCACCTCAGTTTAAAGGGATTTTTTGTACTGCCAATATAAAATTTCTTAACTGTTGGATTTTCACTAGATGAAATGGTACACTGGTAAACAATAGATTCAGTAAGACACTTATTCTGTAATGAACATTCAGTAGGATTTCTGCAATTAGACATTTTTTTTTATCATTATTGTTTTCTGTTTTTGAGTAACGATTGTTACTTTGGTTTAAGTCTAGATTTAAAATTTTATTATTATGTTCTTTGATATTTTTCTAGATTATCTGTAACTATATTTAAGTGTATTTTTATTAAAAATCTTTCTTAGAGGATTATTTACTGGGGAAATGTTTCTCAATTAAAATGACAAACTTCTACTCTAACTTAGTGCTAACTATTTGGTTATTTCGGGGTGTATACCAAATGATTTTTCTATTTCTATATTTTCCTGCTATCACTATTATGTTTTTTGTATTTAATGTCAGGGTATTTATGGCCACTATTTTTTTAAGGCATTGCTTTAAAAAAAGTATTTTTATAAAATATATCTTCATTGGAAGAGTTATTACAAATTCTATATTCTATGGAGGAGTGTATGTGCTTGATTATAGATGGAGGGTGATTAGATTTTGGGTGGATATATAAGGGATTTGCATTAGATTTAATGTATGGTTGGTATATGTTATTGACTAAGTTTTATTCATTGTACTTCGTAAAATTATTATGAAATTTAATTCATGTGACCAATATGACATTGCAATGGGATCTTTAGATTCTGCTGAGTCTTCTGACCTCGTTGGTTTATGCATTTTATATAACCTTACTATTCACCATGATATCAACATAGATGATATAGGTTTATAAAGCGATGATGGCCTTATGGTGGTGAATAATTGTACAAATTTCAAAACTGACATAATCAGAAAATTAATCCATAGGGAGTTAAAAAATCTAAACCTAAAAGTTAAAATCAGCACAAAGTTAAAAAAAATAAACTTCTTCGATGTAACACAAGACTTAGTCAATAACGTTTTATATTGGCAAACATACCCATATAAACAATCCAAGATTGGGCGCAGATACAGAGATAGCCAACATGCTCCTAGTTGAAAGAACATCGCAACGTACAGTCTCAACACCGAAATAGGATTACAATTGCGTATGTATGCATGCTTG
The DNA here is from genome assembly GCA_903632075.3 of Acanthosepion pharaonis. Taxonomy (NCBI): domain Eukaryota; kingdom Metazoa; phylum Mollusca; class Cephalopoda; order Sepiida; family Sepiidae; genus Acanthosepion; species Acanthosepion pharaonis. Next base: position 219,557 of record CAHIKZ030001953.1, on the reverse strand, counting down.
AAAGCATGGATGTGTATTGTCGCCTAGTCTCGGATGGTTTATATGGATGTGTTTACGTAAACTAAAATGCGTACACTTGTATGTATGTGTCTGTATGTGTAAACCAAATCCCAAACGAATACAGAGAATTCCCACCTACCACCAACAAACATGATCAAACACGAACAAGCATAAATAGATTCAATTTAAAAATAAATTGATGAACGCACAAGCGTGAAACCCAGGGTCACAAACTCATATCCATACTACTCAATCTCTCTCTCTCTCTCTCTATATATATATATATATATATATATATATATATATATATATATATATATATATATATATATATATATATATATATATATATATATATATATATATATATATATATATATATATATATATCTAGATGTAATTCCATCTAGGGCTGTCAAGTTTCCATCTATCCAAACCATGTGGTTTGGGGCCGGTAAATCTCTTTCCTAAGTTATATATATATATATATATATATATATATATATATATATATATATATATTTTTTAGAATCGGTGAGAAGTTCCACCCGAAGAGTTTCTTATATATATATATATATATATATATATATGAGAAAATGGTTATGAAAGATTCTGCTATTTATGCAAGCCGTAGTGTTTCACTCCGTCACCTTTTCGTTTTATGTATATTTTTTTCTCAAACGAATGGAAAAAAAGAAGTGATGTTTCACATACGGCTTGCCTACGAGCAGAATCTTTCATAACCATTTTCGGTTCTCACCCGTCGAGGTGCAGTTGAAAGGCACCGAAACGAAGCTGCATCTTTGTAGTGAGTAAACTGTTTTTTTCTATATGATAAATTATAATAAATAATTATCGCTCTACTATCGGTATCGAGCCATGTTTTGGATTAATGCTGTGAACGTTAGAATTTATATATTACTTGCGTTCTCATTGCATCGGATATATCTATCTATCTATCTATCTATCTATATATATATATATATATATATATATATATCGTCTATAAGAAAAAGACCACCATAGCGCAATTCACTCCGCCAGAAATTTGGAAATATGCTGTACTGCTTGGAATTCGCGCCTAAAATCTCCAATATGGAGATTTCAGAGTGATTGCGTGCCCCAGATTCCTTTCCATTATTGTCTATGATTCCTTGGGAAAGATGGTACCTTCTCTACGATTGAATTCAAAGTTGTCATTGTCTTAGACAAGTTGCCATTGAGCACAGTATCTTGATTTCAGGGTTGCCAACTCCATATAATAAAAATTCGGAATGGGGGAATCATAAGTTTCCCAACCAGGAGGTCCGAGACCCCCTCCTTAGATAGGATTGCCAACTCACTATAATAAAAATTCGGAACAGGGGGAGCGTGGGTTTCCCAACCAGGAGTCTCAAGAGCAGCGTCAGACAGGGTTGCCAACTCCCTATAATAAAACTTTGGAATGGCAAGCTTGTGTTTCCCAACCAGGAGGCCCAATAGTCCCCTTAGCCAGGAGGGAAAAAAGAATTAAAAAGGAAAAGGAATACAAGGAAGAAAAAATTTTTCAAATTTTCTGCAATGATGAGCATTCAATGATGACATTTGCATCTGAAACATGTCTTAAGTCGACATAATAAAAAGAAAAAAATGCATATATCTCTCATCTTTCCAACAATAAATATTTTTATTCGTCTTTCTTCTAGCACTTGTAATATAATCCTAAGAAATTACGGACACGCAGACACCACAAACGCCTAGCGCGCGTGAGAGAGAGAGAGAGAGAGAGAGAGAGAGAGAGAGAGAGAGAGAGAGAGAAAGAGTGAGAAGAGACAGACAAAAGAGAGAGAAAAGAGTGAGTCGAAACAGAGACCTTCGTAAAAAAAATGTACTTAAACTAATTCTTTATTATAGGTAACTATTCTGACGACCACCAATAATTCTTGTTTAATTAAATAATATCGACTCAGTGTGCAACTATGTACAATTTGCACACCACGTTCATTTATTCAGTTATTTTGTATATATATATATATATATATATATGTCACACATTATGAAATGGACAAAGTCCGACAATTATTTTAAAGACATTTTTATGTTTTATACATTCTTTTTATAGATAAAAATATTTAAGTAAATACTCTGTTTTATAATAAACAGTATTAATAACATTTACCGGCCTGAATGTCCGAGAAATTTTCATAGAAAATATTCGTCCTCCGACAGGAATCGAACCTGTATCCTATACGGAACCGTCATATAGCCTGACGTTACTTAATATATATATATGTATAATTAAACTTAAATAATTACGAATTAGTTGTTTTATGTAAAAAAAAACAACAACTGATAATTGTTTTCTTTTATGTTAACGGTAGATTTGCCAAAGGTCATATTTTTTTTAATTTCAAGTCACTCAATATGAACTTTGGTAAATTTACCGATAAAATAAAACAACTAATTCAGGAAATTTAACAAATTTTATAAAAAAATGTTTAAATAAAACTCTTCGATATCATGTAACCATATATATATATATGTATATATATATATATATATGTGTGTGTGTGTGTGTGTGTGTGTGTGTACAGGGTGTTCGGAAAATTAAATGTGCATTTTTCTATCCATATTTGTTTTATATTTCAGATTTCACCCTAATATAGTTTTAACACCGGAAGAACATGTATTTCTCGTCGATCACGTATTTCGAGAAGGTGGCAGATACATAGAGTTGGTGTAACAGCGTTTAGCTGATAAATTTTCAGAGACACCTGTTCCACACCGCAATGCAGTTCGTAACCATATTGATAAATTTCGGAAAACAGGATCAGTGGACGATGCCAAACGTTGTGGAAGGCCAGTAAAGTTGTCGGGGGTGAAACTGATGGATATTTCGAACAGTATTCAGAAGAGTCCAAGAAAATCATTGCAAAAGTTAGCACTGCAACAAGATATCGGTCTTGGAACTGCTCATAAGGCCGTCAGAAAAAAAAAATAAAACTCTTTCCATGTAACATAATGGCGATACAAGAACTGAAAGCAATTGATCGTGGTGTTCAGAATCAAAATAAGGATTCAAGCCTTCCTTGATACTAACGGTCATCACTTTTAACATTGCTCATAATTTTCATTCATAATCTCCTCCTGTAGTCTATATCGAAAGATGTCTGTTAATAAAACATATAAGTACACAATGACTTTCCTTGAAACACTGCATATATATATATATATATATATATATATATATATATATATATATATATATATATAAAAAAACATAGTCTTAAGGTGTGCTATATTTATGGGATAAAATGCTCAATATCAGAGATAGAGCGTGTGTAAATATAAAAGTGAACATAGAAGTCAACACTTAGAGGCGACAGTCTGTTATTTTACCGGAAGTCGCTTTGTTTATGTATTTGGGTCAAATTATATTGCTCGTTTTTATTTTTTTGTTTCTTATTTTATAAATAGCCGAGAAAAATAACAGCATATGTGGCCTGACGATTGCATATAGCATGAAACAGACTGTCGCCTCTAAGTGTTGACTTCTATGTTCACTTTTATATATATATATATATATATATTAAAGAAAAACAGACCACTTTAAGGTTCCATTATAATAATTTATTTCACCAGAGCTCTTTTAATGAACGCTGGATCATCAGATAACACTTCCAAGAATGAAATGAAAGATGAAATGAAAATTCATACTTTTGACGGGTAGTATCAAGTTTATGTAATTTAACAGAGAGGGTAGGGAGGAGTGGTGGGAGAGACATGGCTGAGTTTAGAGAGGGTTTATTTTAATATTTCTTTCAATCATACTTAGTATTGGGGGAGGAGGGACCAGACCATGACCTATTTAAACGGTTAACTTAACGGAAGTGATATATTGAAATGAGAGGGGAGAAGAGAGAAAAAGAAAAAATAGCAAAATTGTCCAAATCGTGTAAAAGCAAAATTGTCCATTTGTTAGATTAAGTTCTGAAGCGTTGTATCTTAGAAATGATTAAAGATATTTTACCTACTGGAATTTTCCGATGTTTTTATAACACTATTGGACTCTATTTCAGCAATAAGTATGTATAATTAGTCTCCAAAAGAAGAGTCGTGATGAAATCCATCATAAACGAATATAACATGTTCATCATTAATTAATCATAGCTAAAGATCGGAAGTTCATGAAGGATTGAAATAAAGTTCATATATATATATATATATATATATATATTATTCCATGGTCATTTGCCAACATTCAAGATGGTCTTCGCCCTCTCTAATCTTCTAGTTCTAGCTTTCTGTCCTCGAGTAACAAGGTGCCTCACACGTTTCACGTACGATTTCATTTTCAAGTGTTCTTTCACTGCTCTTTGGACTGTCATATCTGAAACGCTTCTCTTATGTGCCAAATGTTTTATGAATTGAGTTGCATATTTTCTAATTGATCTCTTTAGCTTTTAGTTGAGATGATCATCTCCCTTACGGTTGTGGCTTCCTGATCCAGTTTTTTTCTCTACTGTTCCCCCCTTTTGAAGCTTATTCAACGTTCTTTTGATGGTTCTTGAATGGACTTTGAAAATGGAAGCCAGAGTATGAATGTTGGTACCATTACAGAAGGTCGGAATGTTCTTTTTCCTCTCACCATTGCTCAGTTGGGGAGACAGCGGGTCTGACACAAAACGATTTTAACCTGTTCCCTTTCTAGCTGAATAACTCAAAGGGTTTTTTCAGGGATTCTTACGACAAATGATGTCAAGATAGCTAAACGTCTTATCTGTAAACATGGAAAAAAAACTCAGTTTTTTTTTTTTAGATATTAAACATTTTGTTAGATGGACAATTCTGCTGTTACACCCAATATATATATATATATATATATATATATATATATATATATATATATCAATTGTAATAATAGAATGGTCCATACATATATATAATTATATATATATATATATATATATATATATATATATATATATATATATATATATATATATATAAAATAACTGAAATTTGAATGCTGCGTGTTAATTGAACATAGATGTGTCACAGTCTGCAATGTAACGTAGTTCTGGATTCACTGAATTGTTTCCTGTGTTTGATTTTGTTTTCCTGCTGTTTGCCGAATCTCTTAATGGCTGGAACTGGGATATACGTGATTTCTTTCTTTTGTAGGAAGATGTTGCTGAAATTGTTGCAATAATTCGAGATGCATTTAAGAGAAGAACTTTAGTAGTTAAAACACGAAATATCCGAGTGACGTTCGCGTTTTAAATGTAATGCGAATGTCGCTTGAAGCATATATGATGAAAATCTTACAAAAGTCCACCGGGAATTAAATGAAGACCGTTTTCGGAGCCTCATTAAGTATCTGACGTAAATGGTTTGTCTTTGAATTTATGCAGGCAAATTTTAGCAGAAAATATGAAAATGAAAGCGGTTTTCGCAAAACTCTTGCCTTGGTAGACAGTACATATTCTAAAATTGGAACGATACAGAGAAGATTAGCATGGCCCCTGCGCAAGGATGACACGCAAATTCGTGAAGCGTTCCATATTTTTTTGAGTCGTGATACAGTCTTTGACTGTAAAAAACGTTCTGTCGAACTCTCTGCGTTAGCAGAGGAACCAGACGAAGCTTTGCCGAAGGGCAAAATATTCGTCCGGGGAGGTAAATATTTGAACCCGTCTGGGCGGGTTCAAAGGCTATATTTTGGCCGAGCCTACGGGCTGTAAAAATATGTTAAAACCGGCCTTGTGCCATATTCGGTTCTCGTGGGTGGATCGATAAATACCAAGAGAGTGTGAAACATAATTTGTTTGAATATTTGATGGGATCTGTCGGGTCTGAAATTGTGTTTTCTAGTGACATTAAAGAAAAAAAATTATTTTAATATCAACCACTCAACCACTCTCTCTCTCTCTACATATATATATACATATATATTTATATATATCAAATATGTGGTGCAGTTCAATTTATACTACAAAAAGTAAATTAATAAAGTTAATGTTATAAAATGACGAAATCCCTTCGCTAACAAAATTTTAAAGGTTCATTAACCTACCAATCACTCGATGAATGTTATGATCCTTGTTTGTTTTTTTTTTAATTATAAGCTCTATAAGGTCTTTCTTAAATACGCAAGGACTTTCGAGTATACATTCAGTCATCTTCAGACATGGAAATTATTTTGCTTTTGGTAAAATTCAGGTAGCAGCCGAGACGAAAAAATATAATGCGAATCGAAATATGTTTTTTTTTTTTTAATGTGTTATTCATAACAGATACAAACTTTTGGAGCATGCAGTTACAACGCTAAGGTTGAATTTTTTTTTTGAAAGTTTAATTGAGTGTGTTTTTTTACTTTAAGAATTTTTTGTTGTAGGAGTTTATCGTTTAATGTGGCATGAACTAAATATTTCAATAGAGCAATGTCTATAAAATTTCAATAAATAGAGTAATATATATATATATATATATATATATATATATATATTGTCATCCACAGACAGACTGTTTCGCTGTATCATAGATCACCAGCGTGGGAAGACGTCAAGTTGCCTCTAGCTAGGATCGAAACCCGACTGAATTGGCGTCAGTCGGGGATTCTACCACTAAGCCGTTGAATTTAAGCGTATTTATTTTTAGATAAACACACAGTGACTGAGAGAACTCGATTCGATTTACCGAAGAGTCTTGCATTATTAGCCATAATAGTCACTGTTTACAAACCCACATTTCCTCCCCAGAGTGCTCAACCGAAATAAATTTTTCAGGGGCATTCAAATAGTTTTTATATAATTTATCATCTGAAAAGAAAAAAAATTAGATCGCATCAGAAATTGTATAAAAAAAAAAATCAAATCAACTGACGTATTGAATGAAATGTGCATATATATATATATATATATATATATATATATATATATTGAATAATGTTTGATACCACAAAACAAATATAATGATTTAAAGAAAATGAATTTCTTTTGTATGACCATTTTTTTTTTTTTTTTTTGCAGGACCTAGGTACCTTTTCGGCCAACGCTTCATCAGGGTCTTTCGTTGGCAAATGATTTTAAAACAATGAAAATGAAAAAGAACGCCAAAATGGTATGGTTGGAACACGTCTAAAATTTTACGAAGACATATATACGTAAAATTAAAATAAATTTACGATTAAAATAAATGCGTAAATAATAAATTAATAATAATGAACCAACCTGAGCAGTAAAATAGAAAAATAAGTTGCTCATATATCAAAAAATAAATTTAGCGATCGTGAAAAATTCTCCTTTTGTTTAGAAAGCGATGGTTTAAATAATTTGAGACAGATGGCTTCCAAAATAGACAGATGATATTTGGACCTGCCTACGCATATAATTGAAAACGAGTCCATTTATTTTTTGATATATGAGCAACTTATTTTTCTATTTTACTGCTCAGGTTGGTTCATTATTATTAATTTATTATTTACGCATTTCATTTTAATCGTAAATTTATTTTAATTTTACGTATATATATGTCTTCGTAAAATTTTAATCGTGTTCCAACCATACCATTTTTTTGTTCTTTTCATTTTCATTGTTTAAAATCATTTGCCAACGAAAGACCCTGATGAAGCGTTGGCCAAAAAAAAATTTAGGTCCTGCAAAAAAAAAAAAAAATGTCAATACAAAAGAAAAATTTTTTTTTTAATCAATATATATATATATATATATATATATATATATATATATATATATATATATGTATATATATATATATATATATATATATATATATATATATATATATATATATATATATGGGTGTTTGTTTGCGTGTGTGCATATATTGAGGCATGAAGTTGACAGTTTTTATGTAGTGTTCATACCTATGTCCACACTGTCCTTATTTGCAAATACTCTACGATACTGATAACTCTTCGCTTATAAAGTAGATTTTAGACAACGCATATATACATACATATACGTGTGCAATTGTGGCGGTTTACTAACTGTAGCTTAGACGTGTCACAACGAAGAAAATATGTGACACGCCTTAAGGATCGAACTCGCTATTCAGAAGTAAGTGATCTAGCGAAACTAGCTTGCTAACGATTACACCTCGTCGAAGTTCCCAGTCTGTGTGTATGTGTGTGTGTGTGTGTGAGTGTGTGTGTGTGTGTGTGTGTGTGTGTGTGTGAGTGTGTGTGTGTGTGTTGATATATAAAATATCCATAAATCATACTGGATCCAAGCTTTCGACACATGAGTCCTTGTCAGGTGTGTATCTGTGTAAGTAAAAAAAGGGAAAAAATCACATGCATTTTAAGCAGCCCATTATTTTAAATGTGAGGTCTTTTTTGTTTGAAAGTTAAATCTATAATGCTATAAAATAGATAGTTCCTATGTTAGAAACGTGCAAACAGCGTGAGATTACCCGTTTACATTTGACGCTATAAGCATTTACTTAGTCCAGGAATAGGTGAATATTGGTCGTTTTTATTTAAGTCTATAATCATTTATTTGGTCCGGCTATACGTCAATATATATATATATATATATATATATATATATATATATATATATATATATATATATATTCAAGAAAGACATTTGGGTTACTAACACACAAAAAAGTGAATGTCTAATATCGAGAATATTTAACATCGAAAAACATAAGAAGAATTAATTCCTTTTAATAATATGTGAAAATATCCACCCTTTGCCTGATGAAGGTCGCGAGACCGGAAACGCGTGTAGCAAAATTATGGAAAATAAATCATAATATATTTTTTAAAAAAAATCCACATTATAGCCAGAAACGTTTGCGGTTTCTATTTTCTTTTATTATACACACTTTTCTCTCGTTGGAACTACTATAACCTCTTTCCTATATATATATATATATATATATATATATATATATATATATATATATATATATATATATAATCACGGTCAATTTGAGTTTATAAGCATTTACTTGGTTCAGTGATAGGTATATTCTTTCTTTTTATGTGCCGTGTCCTTTCAGGACGTAGGCGATCATGGCTCTCCACTTCCCCCTCTATCCCTTGTAGCTCTCAATAAATTTCGTGCCTCTGTCAACTCCCCTAGAGCATATTCTGCCATCCACTTGCTTCAGCCCGTCAGGTATTTCATGCGTTGCTTTCCCTTGTCTCTCTTTCCCTCTATTCGACCTGTGAGTATCTGATTCTCATTTATAATCGTCGTTTATATTTGTGCCTGTGAGATAAATATTGGTAATTTACATTTGATTTTATCTGCTTTGTTCAGAATAGGTTAATTTAATTATTAAATTATTTAAGTCTCTAAGCATTTAATTTGTTCGGGGATAGGTAAATGTTGATCAGGCAGTCAGTTATGTGCCATGTGTGATACACGCTAAGGCGATCATGTCTCTTTCGATACATGACTGACGATTTTAGGTTGCCATCTAAGGCTATAGAATCCGGTTTGTCCTGCTATTTACCCATAGCTAGGCGGTGGGGGGGGAGAAGAGGATTCATACTTTACCCAAGGGTATTAGCACGTAAGTGAATGTAATGGCTTTGACTGGAACTCGAACTCTACTCTCCGAATCTTCAGATCACATATATTTAAGTCTATAAGTATGTGCATTTTTAGTGTTAATTCTTTATTAACGGTGACAGAACGTCCTAAAAAGCGTCCATTAAAAGCACCCAAAATAAAATGAAAGTAATACGAATAAAAAATGAACAGGAATTAATATAAGATTAAGATAATGATTTTACAATCATATGGATAATGTTGTCTTAGGAGGGAAGGAAATTCAACATAGAATAGGCTGTGTTATTGTAGTTGCGTCCAACGCAATAAGTTGCTGCAAAACTAAAAAAAAATTACCTAATAACTATTGTTATATTTCTAAATAGCCTCGTCAGATGGAGACAGTGATATGGATTCTATGCATGGTGCTCGATTGGTTCAGAAATGTCTAAATAGTCTATTGCATGTAACAGTTTGGAATGAATGAACCATGTACACTTTAACAAGGATCATCCTTTTTCGAACCTCATCGACTGGCGTTACACAAAGATCTTTACCAAATAACAGAAATCGCATCACTTGAAGACTTCCAACAGCAGCAACAACTAAAATGAATAGCACATACAAAATGAATAGAAAATAATGACAAAATCAAGATATTGACTTTCCCTCATCACCAAAAACAAAAGGTTAGGAAAGAAGCTCCCGTCAATATTAGAAAGAACAATAACCATTAATGGACTTGAGAATCTTAAGGAGTAAAATCCTTCATCAAACCCAACAGGATGGCGTTGCAAAGTCACAAAGACTTTTACCAAATAACTGAAACCACATCACTTGAAAACTTTCAACAGAAGCAAAAAAACAAAATAAATAACGCATGTAACTCAAAGAGAGAATAATAATTTAATCTCGTTGTTCACAAAAGGTTAGGAAGGAAATTCCATCAATGCTGGGAAGAGTGATACCACCTTCTGAGCAAAAGACATCTATTTCCCTGAAAAATTGTTTTAATAGAAATATTTTATAAATTTCAACCGAAGGTAGTACTGGCCGCTCGGTCAACGGGGGATACTCAGGAAAGCAAGGCAAGCACTTCCACCAGGATATACTGGACGTTGAACGCTGTTACCACGGATCATATAACGAAAACATGATGGAGACTATATTTGGGGGCTGACTGGTAAAAGTTATTTACAATATAAGCGTAAATCGCGAAAAAATACTTCTAATTTTTTTGTGGTCCATATTGTCTAATACCAGAATAAATAAACTCTACTTTTGAATCATATGTCGTTTCGTTTCTACTTTGTGTGAATGAGAATGTTCATATTCACCAGTTCTCCCAGTGGGAATTGGTCAATTTCAGAAATATCATTAGCCTGGTCACAAAAGCAAAGTTTGAAGGAAATATTAGCCACTTTTCATACTTTCTAGGTGTAAACAAATGAAGAATAACAGTCGCTAACCAAGGACAAAAATCGTGTTACACAGTAATCAATAACTTAGTCTTGAGTGAACTGAAGCACATATTCAGCGCGTTGTGATATTACGATTTTTGCGTCTCAAGGTGGTGCTACCGGTGTGTAAATTATGCATGAAAGTGATAGAAATTATTAGGAGATAATCATAATTAAGTAATTCATCGAGTCTGGAAGAAACCTCAACAGAATGCACTAGACGGGCGTTTCGTTCTATAACAGGCACTCCGCACCCATTACCGAGAATTGAAACCGGGACGATTATGATTCGACGCAAACGTCATACCAATAGTACCAAAGGGCCTCGGTGATAAAAGGGTAACGAATTAGACTTGAACCGGTTTCTAATAACTTTTTATCACCTTCCCCCTCATAAATATTTATTTATATTTTTATCTGTAATTTTTGATGTCTGTATTTTAAATTTTCTTAAATTCTAAGAGATGATTAATCACTCAACTGATAACATTTGCTTTTTCAAACAAATGCCAAAACCTTAGATTATAATTTAAACAGAAATAATAATAATAATAATTATTATTATTGTTATTTCCTATGATTAATGTTGTATAATCATTTCCTTTCGAGCCACAACCTGAGACCTAAGGTCAGAAATGGCATCATGACATTTTCACCGAAAATAAAAAATGTAAATAAAACATCCTAAGAGCAAACACAATCTCTTCGTAAGGTGTGAGCTATACCTGTGAGAACAATTTTTTTTATTTCTTTAAGGCATGGGCTGCCATGGATGACTTCAATGAGACTATCGGAAACTTTTCCCAATCAATCTGATGGCTCTAACCACAACTAGAAGTATTGATATCTACATGTGCCATATTTCTTTAGATTTCCACTTCAAGAGACTTGTATTTTGTATTTTGAAGATTTTCAAAGACACATTGCAATCTACAGGGACTGTCATATCAATACGAATGCACATTTTGTTTTTGGGGTCTTTGATCTCGATGTCTGGGCGATTAGCTTAGATTGTTCTGTTTCTGTGTATTTTAAAGTCCCATAAAATTGTGACATCTCCTATGCCTGTATCCGTATCTGGGTTTGTTCATACCAATTTCTTGCAGTTCCTTTCCCGTAAACGTTACAAATTTTCCAGTTCAGATATTGACCCACCCTGTCATACTGAGTTTTAAATACGGTAGATGCTAATACCGCCCTGATTGGTCAATTGTTTCTGGATATTCATCACAGAATCTGCATTTTGGGTTAACACAATTTTTCAGTATGATTGCTTCGTAATTTCTTGTTTGCAAGTATTGGTCCTGTGCTGCAAGAACAAAACCTTCGGTTTCAGCTTTTGATCCTGCACTACGTAACAATTGATGGGTACGGGGTTTGTCTACATCATCTTGTTTGGTACGGGCAGAGAATTGACCATGAAGAAGCTTATCTTTTTATCGTTTTCTGCATTTGGTACATTGCATTTACTTTTGTTTTCTTTTTAGGTTCTTTTCTTCTGCAGTAGGTGTATTATGGTTTATTTGCACTTTTTCACCCACTTGAAATTCACTTTTGAATTTGTTGACTTCCTTTATTACTTAATAAAGTTTCTTATTTCTTTCATGTTCTTTCACACAGATCATCATCCATTCTTCTGTAGTTTCCAGGTATCTTTGAAGACTGATTGTTTTGTAAGACATTTCTAGTTGAACTAATCCTCTGCCACCTTCAGGTCTTGACACATGCAGACGATCAACATCGGGATTAGGATACGCTGGTAAGTGACAAATTTCTCGTTTTGATATTCATTCTTTTATTGTTAACTATGGTCCAATTAAGAATGTTGAAAGTGAATTGCACCACGGGGACATCCAAATTGACTATGGCTAATAATCTGCTGTGTGGATTCAATACATTATTTAAAACCAGATGTACACGCTTGTAGTATTTTTTTACTTTCTCTTTCATTTGGGTATGCTGTATTCCTTCTCCTTCGCTGACTCCTAGGTATTTATAGGCTTCTTCTTACTCCATTCTCCTAATCTTTGTGACAAAATCGAAATCTTTTTTATTGTGTTTCGGTAATTCCCCCTTTCCTGAATGTTACTTTTGCACATTTATCCATATTGATATGATCACTGAAATATTTTACAGTATTGAGAACTTTCAACTGTTTGTCGTCTTTGACAAAGGGTTTGAGGTCATCACTCACATCTTACATAGATAAAGCCCTTCGCAAATTGTGAGCTGTACCTGTGAGTTCAATCTATTTGTATTTCTTTAAGACATGGGCTAACAGCGACCCTATTCAACGAGTCTATCGGAACCTTTTCCAATCAAACCGAGGGCTTCAACTACAACTGGAATTGTTGATGTCTACACGTGAATCATTTTTGGGATTTCGATTTCAAGGTTTTGTAAAACAGTTCTAGTTGAACTAATCCTTTGCCTCCTCCGGATCTGGGTACATACAAGCAACCTTAAAGTAATGCATGCAGTGGAGAGTGAGATTTCTCGTTTTGATATCTATTTGCTTAATGTCATCTTTGGTCCAATTAAGGATGTTGAAATTGTATTGCACCACAGGGACAGCCAAATTGATTATGGCTAACATTCTGCTTTGTGAATTCAATAGATTATTTAACACCAGATTCACACGCCTGTAATAGTCTTTTCTCAATTTCGTCGTCATTTGAGTATACTGTATTCCATCTCCTTCGCTGACTCCTAGGAATTTATAGGCTTCTTTTTGTTTCAGTTCCCTAATCTTTGCCACAAAATCTAAATCTATTGAGTGTATTTCTATAATTCTCCCTTGAATGTTACTTTTGCACATTTATCTAATCGGTAATTAATATTGGTGTCATCACTGAAACATTTTACATTATTGAGGATGCCATTCAACTCATTGTTGGCTTTGGCCAAGAGATGATATCATCCATATAGAATAGCCGATTAAACACTTCATTCGAAAGGGGGATTAAGGACAAAAACAGAAGGGGTGAAAGATTGTTTCCTTGAAGAATTCATTCGTCGGTTATTCAAACGATCGGAAGTATAAGTACCTTTGGTGTGATTTAGTTATAATGTAGTTTTCCACAATTTCATGTTATATTTAAGGAAATTTACTATCAATAAGGAAACATTGCATATTTCCAAAGTCTTAAGGATACATTATCAAAAGCTTTATGGTAATCTACCCAAGCTGTGCTGAGATTTCTACCTTTTTTCCTGCAATTTTCTTGGTCATTTTATTTATTAGTAGTTGATCTTTGCAACCATATGAACATCTTGGACATTCCTTCTGTTCCAGAGGAATAATGTTGTTTTCAACGAGAAAAGAGTAACTACAGTTCATCAGCAGACATGTTATTGGCCTATAGTTTCTGGGATTATCTGTTTCACGCGTTTTTGATAGGAGTTATGTAATACCTTCAGTGATCCATTTTCGAATTTAATTGGGGTTATTAATTAGCATTGATAAAGTTTGTTCAAGAGTTTTATGAATTGATGAAAGATGATAGAGACAAAAGTAGTGTACCCTGCCATCTCTTAGAGATTTGCATTTTGGGGATTATGTTAGAGCTTGCCAAACATTATTCTTGCTTATATTTTTCCATTCTCGTACAGCTTTATCCTTCATTCGTTCTTATTCTCTTTTGATCCACTCTGCGTTGGCATTATATTCCTTTGTGTTGCTACAAGCATTTTCCCAAAATGTTTGCACTTCTTCAATAAGTGGCGGTTTTTTGAATTCTATAACTGCTTTTCCAATCTCTATGTAATACTTCTTGAGGTTATTATTATTATTATTATTATTACAGATCTCCCTTACTTGCAGGTATCCATTTTTATTATTATTGTTATTATTTTATTGTTATTTAATACTGATATTCATCTGACATTTACTCATATACACTTTTATTAACACGATAATAAGAGAAAGTAGAAAAGCTTTTTCATCTTTTCAGAGAACGACCCTTGTGATAGAAAAGAATGAAGAAGAGGCAAAGCGAACGTTTTAAGAAGATTATCAGACGCCACAACCAGAGGATTGGCGCTTCACGCACGGAAGTCAACGTCTGCTGGATTTGATAATTGGCCAACTCCAAAAGACTGTATTCATTATCAAGCACTGACAAAGGTTTCAGAATGCAATTTCCCAAAAAACACTTTATTGTGCTCCCTCATTTCAATGAAAGAAAAAACAAAAATATACAAAGATTACGTTTGTATTCCCCTTTGTGTGTATATATATATATATATATATATATATATATATATATATACCCTTGCTTAATTTTAATTTTTTCTATCTTTAACACTGTCATATAGGAAGAAAATGAGTAACTACCGACACCGAGGTTCGAACGTGACACTCTGGACTTATGAATATATGTTTTCCGCTAGGTGTATAAATAGCGGTGTCAAGCTATTGACTGCAGTGATTATTGAGTGACTCTTGAATGGAACTATCCAGTCGAATTAGTGTGAGTTATTGTGCATCGATGATTTGGGTTTTGATTTAGGATTTACCAGACGTTAAGCCGAGCCGCGCTACTAACAAGGTATTCACTGAAATCCTTAATTACATTTGGTTGACTTTTGCTACTTTGTTCTTGTTATGTATTTATTTGCGGTTGTAATTAAATACTGTTTTATTTAACATTGAAGTCTTGAGTCATTCTTAATTATTAATGGCCATTGTACTTCAAAAGAACACCTACTCTAGCTTCTTCTTTATTATTATTATTATTATTATTATTATTAACGCCTTCTTCTTTTTCACCGCTTACTAGTTTTTTCCTCTTACTTTCTTTAATCTGTCTTCATTCACTATAGTTCTTTTCACTTTTCTCTGCTTCTTATTTTTCTTCTATTTTTTTTACTCATTCTTTCTTTTCTTCATCCTTATCCCTTTTATATCTTTTTCTTTTCTTTCATTTTGACTCTATCTCTTTACGTTCTTTCATTCTTTTCATATCACTTTAACTGCATTTTCTTTTATTGTTCCTCTACCTTTCCCCGACACTTTCATCTTTACTTTTGTCATTCCTTCCTCTCCATTTGTATAAACCTTTGAAATGTGTCTCTGTTCTTTTTCTGTCAAACGAAATCACGCGAATCCGCCATTTTGGAGAGGTATTTCAATTTTCATTGAATTATATTTTCTCAGGTGCTACAAAACATCGATTTTCTTTTACCGGCAGGAAAAACAAATGTGGGATAAATAGAAGCAAGAACATCAAATAGAAACATTAACAAGAGAGTCATGCAAATGGCAATAGGAATATTGACCGTTTCCCTACAAGGAAACATTTGGTAATCATAATCGAGCAGCCAATATGGCTCTCGGTTGAAATTTATAAAATCTTTTTCTTGGAAAATTTTTTTCGGGAAAATAGGTTTCTCAGGTCCAGTAGCTGTTATCGCTCTTTCCAGTCCTAAACTTTTGTTTGAAGTAGGTGGAATGATTATGTCAATATTTTTTCTTTATTTCTTCGAGTTACATTTTCCAGTTTAGTTGCTGCTGTTGTTATTCCTCAAGTGATGTAGTTCGTGTTATTTTCCCCAGTTCTTTGTGGTTCTCTTTCAAATAAGGATGGTCTTTGCCAAGATCCTATGGCTTCACTCGCTCCAAGCCTTTTTTCACCATTGATCTTAGAAAACGGTTGCATACAGCTGAGCATTTAGATATTTCTGAACAGGTTTCGTACCATGTATGACATCCATATGAAAGTCTCGATCTGATAAGTCAATTTAAAAACAGGACTTGAGCTTTCAAGTTAATGTTTTAGCTTTGTAGAAATTTACGATGTTAGGCGAAACTAACTCTGGTGCAGCCTATTTTATGTTCAATTTCCTTCTCTACTTCATTAAATTTATTATAACTCGTCCATACGCCGAGGTAATTGAAGTGTTTGGTATTTACTAATTCCACATCTTGTATTTTTTTATGATGGATTCAGGATATGTTATCACTGCTTTCATTCAAATTCCAGTTTAGTACAAAACTAAACATTAAAAATATTTAAGATTGTCTGATTTATTTCTGGAATTTTATTAAAAGACGTTACTCAATCATTAACTGAAGAATTAAGATTCATTAAAATAGTAAAACCGTGAAATTTTCACAGGCTAAAATTAGATATTATTATTATAATTGTTGTTGTTGTTGCTGTTGTTTAATAATCTTCATCTAGTATTCTTGCATACACATTTTTATTAACACGATATTAAGACAAAGTGGGAAAGCTTTTTTCTGCTATGCACCTCCCCTTAAGCAAGTTACCAAGTAATCGTTTTAAGTTCTCTAAATATCAGCACCTTAAAAAAAAAAAAAAAAAAAACGAACAAAAAAAAAAAAAAAAACCCAACATTTTTTAATATATGTACCCTTGTGTTTAAAATGGATGGGTTGGGTTGATTATTTTTTTTTTTTGGATCAGTTTGGAAAAGACGTCAGAATAATCCAAAACTTATACAGGGAGAAACCCGCCTGCATACAGACAGAAAATGTATTGAGTAGTTACACAAAAATAGAAAGGGTGGTGAGACAAGTATGTGTCTTTTCCCCAGATTTATTCAACCTCTACAGCGGTTCTGTCTTAAGGGAAATGGAGACCATACCAGGATACCCTAGACGGGGCGAGAGGAAAAAACGATAAAACAAGGACTAACCCTTTACTGCAAAAAGACAAAAGGCAATGGTCAATAGCGAGAAAAAAAAACGTCCAAGATGCGAATTGGAGATAAAAACATCAAGCGGGTGAAGAAGTTCAAATATCTGGGAAGCGTTTTAATAGAGGATGGAAAATGCGACACCGAGGTCCGAACTCGCAAAAAAGAATTGCAAAACCAGAGGTAGCAGAAATGTGGCTCTACAGAAAGACAGAGACAGTGAAATTAATACAGCGCAAGTTTCACAATTATACAACACTGTATTAAAATTACTGTAGGCCTATGTATTCAAGCACCCCCGAAAATTCAACGCCATGTGTAGCCGCTCGACTACTCTTTGTGTGTGGGCAAGAACTTTTTCACCGGCCTGTATTATTGAAAAATCGGGTGTGGTGAAACCAGGGCAACCAGAACGCACTGTTCACTGATTGGCTATTGTTGCGGGTGTGCTGTGGATCACTTGTTAGTGATGTGTTCGGCAGCGTGTTGGTAAAAATGAGTCCGAAAACAATATTATTCAGAAGATAGTAAGTTGACAACAAATCGAGTACCAAACAACAAGACAAGAGTATTTGATTAAAATGAGGCCAAATTTTATTTTGGCAATAAAACCAAAACTACATATAAAAATATTTATGAAAATAGGATAATTGATCTCAAGGATGTGCTAAAAAGAAATATCAAATTATGCTTATAAGTCATTCCAAGGTATAAAGAATATTTATGCAAATGATTTCGAGGAGCAGTGACCTTTGTTGTTGCATTATTTTCCGAGGTTTACACTAACGTAGGAAAATAATGTAATTTGTTTGATGATGAGGGCGATATACACGTAAGATCTTTGTGTGTGATTTCAATGTACAATAATATGATATTTGTATGTCTTATTTTCTCTTATTTTGTCCAAATATATTGGGTAATATAAGTGTAATGGTGACTACAGGTGTGTTATTTCATGTCTAGAGAGCTCTTTCCGTATTTAGAAGATCGTAAGCAGGTTTTCTATGCTCTGACTACGAAAATATTCGATTTATAAATAAAGAATCCTACTTCGCGGAAATTCACTTATCGCGTTAGGGTCCTGAACTGATTAACTGCGATAAACGAGGAATGTCTGCAGTCTTAATTTTTACAACCAGCAAGTGATTAAATGCTTTATTTTTTTCTTTTTCAGGTTCAACCGGTTATACATTATGAGCAAAACGATATGGTGTAAAGAATAACAGATCAGAATTGTTAAGCAGAGAGCCTTGTTCCGATTCCAGTTGGGTTCGTTATTCGTTATTGTTATGTAGTACGAAAGATTTTTCTTCTTCCGTATGAGTTCGAATCCCTCGTCGCCAAGTTGTTATGTAGTGGTTTCACAGTGGCGGCTTGTATTTTGTACTAAGTCGGTCCTAAAATAGGTTCGACGTACAAAACGTTAAGAACTTGATATAATAGGTAATGACGCAGTAATCTAGTTGTGGTGGCTGATACTTTAATATCCGACTAACGGTCGTCTGACATCGACTGACTGACCAACTCACTGCCGATTGACTTGTTACTCTTGCTACTTCTACTTATTATAGGTGGGAGAGTCTATTAACTATAGAATAGGTGTGTTCCACTATAACAGTTATTGATATCAGTAAACCATTATTAGCTAAAAAAATCTGACAATCTAAAGATATTTTCAGGAGTTAAAATGCAAAGGGTTGATAAACCGTAGAAAACAAATCAATCAAAAAAAAGTTCAAATTATAAACCCCTCTTTAGCTTCCCGCTCTGAATACATTTAAAAACCTCTAATTATTCAAATTTCATATACAACAAGAACATCGGTATATTAAATACTAGCAAGCATGGCCCGGCGTTGCCCGTGATTGATTAAAAAATCGTTCGACTCATACAGCAATCGCTATCACTTGACTTAAAATATTTTTGCCCTTCCTTGCCTTTAAAAGAGTGCTCTTTGCCGTGCTGATGCTGCTACATGCCTTACTTCTTGCCTATCTCACACTGCGAATTTTTTCTAAGCTCTATACTAAACATTAAATCTGTTACGAAAAAAAGAACTAAACAAAATGAACACAAACGATCAGCTTTAAAAAAAAGACTCGTAACTGAAAAACCGAATGAAAAAAGAATGTTAACAACATACTTTTTCACACCCAACCCAGTTCTGCGGAATCAGAATGAACGTTGAGTTGAAGCAAGCGAATGAGCCAATTGGAGTAAAGTGCCATGCATATTTAAATTTTTCCTACTTGTGACGAATGCAGCTATCGATTTTTTTTGTATGCTAACATGCTAGTTAACATTCGTGTCAGTCAGCTGTTGGCTCTCACGCAGGCCAATAGAATCTTCCTGCCTATTCGTGGCAGCCAGCTATAGGCTCTTACTCTGGCCAGTAGAAAATGGCCGCAAACTACATGAAAACTGCCGTAGAAGCATGAAAAAATCGATTATTTCCACTATCGATGGGAGTTGGAAAATGCAAAGTCTTGGTCTTTCCGATCACTTGGAGCGTGTGCAAATCCGTCGAAAATTGCGGCCGTGCATTCGTTACACACACACACACACACACACATCCTGCCTTTTATAGATAGAGATAAATATCTCTTCGCTATTATAATTTCTTGATCAATGGATCAAGGCAATATAATTTGCCTTGACCAAAATGGAGTGAGCAAAGGATAATTATATTTGGTAAAATAGTTTAATTCAAGGGACACAACTAAACAATTATTTTTCTCGGTCAATTATGTACATTACAGACACTAGGTGACCAACGATTCATTCCGATTGGATTTTGATCCTTACTATAAATGCTTCTATATTTTCGTGCAGTTGGTGATGGTCAGGCATTTGTTGGTAAAGTAAGATCGGACTTTTTCTCGATGCAAACGATTTAATTCTTTTCCCTTTAAATAGTCTTTTTTCTCTGTTCTACGTTAAAAACAAGTGAGCACCGTAAGGTACAGAGGAGCGAATTATGTTGTAGTTTTCTTTTCCCAATTACCACAGAAAACCAATAGCCGTTGCTCAACCTCTGAAATGGTTAAACATCTCAGCTCGCACGGTCTTCCTTTAGATAAACAATATGGCTTTCGCTTTTCTAGATCAACTGCTGATGTATTAACGATTATTGCTGAAAGAGTCTATCAAACTTTAGATGAGAATGGTGAAGCTTTTGATATCACGAAGGCGTTTGACAGGGTTTGGCATACTGGATTTCTTCACAAGTTGAAAGGCTATGGTATTTCTGGACGAATTTTTTAACTGATTCCATCACTCTCATCAAATCGCGAAATGAAAGTTGTATCTAATGGCTCTTTTAGTTCTTTCTGCATAAATGTAGGTGTTCCCCTCGGCTACGTTGTTCCTAAGTTTTATTCCTGATGACATCAATTCTTAACTCGGCATTTATGCCGATGACACAATTATTTACTCTTGTCTTCTGATCCGTTCGAAAAGGTCAAATTAACTACTGATCTAAAAAATGACCTAAAATCTGTTGTTAACTGTGACAATGAATGACTCATTAATTTTAAGGCATCGAAAATGAAACTGCTCTTTTTGAGAGGACCTTTTTTATCTTCCGTCAGTATGGCTGATGCTTACATCCAGAAGATTGCACCTTCTTGGACAAACGTTGCATGAAATAGAAAAAAAGTATATTGAATTAACTGCTAAGTTTGTAGCTAGGAAAGTTGGTTTCTAGGTTGTGCTAGACAATTTTTTCTTGCCAGAATCTATCTTACATATTTATAAGTCTACCATTCGCCCTTGCTTTGAATATTGCTGTATCTAACCTGATACTTCTGCTATATATTTCGAGATTATTGATAAAATCAAAAGAAGACTCATTATTTGCCCTGACCTGGCATCTCGGCTTCAGTCACTTTCCCATCGCCGTAATATAGATTTGCTGTGCCTTTTCTATAAATACTTTCATGGTAAATGTTCTGATGATCGTTCCTCTATGCTAAAAAATTACATAAAAAATGGGGTTTCATTTTAAATGCTGCTATTTTTATTATCCACTTCTCTCAGGCAAATGGTACATTGGGATCTAATTAGGACTTCACAGAGACTTTGATGCATTATGGTGGCTGTAGTTAGAACGGTAAGTAAGAATGTATAGTTGTGGTGTTAGGAATACTGTGGTATGTTTGGGTAAGTAATTGTGGCTAGCTAAGTTTAAGATGATAGACTGAAGACCAGCCTTTCCCTATCCCCACTCTTGGTCTTGTGCCATACTTTTGTATTTGAAAAATAAATATTACTTTCCTCTATGGTATCTAGACTTTATGAATCTAAGCGCAGTACTTGGTTGGCTGTAAGGTCTCATCATTTTATAGTTGAAATGGATTAATGTAACCGCAAGTTCTATGCTAATAGTTTCTTCTATCGCAATTCTCGTTTGTAGAACTCTCTTCTGGCTTCTTGCTTCCCAGTCAAGGTGGAGAGTTCCCCTGATGGAATTAATGACCATCTTTACGTGAACCAGGCAAGGCTTCAAGTCAGAAGCCGTCGGCTGTGGTCCAACCTGAGGATCAATGTCTACATGCATAAATTCGGTACGCATGGATAAACATTTCTTCGGTTTTCAACACAGATATGCGGAGGGAAAGCATCATCAGCTCAGCGGCACTGCGTCCATACGATTACACTCGGTCATGAGCCTGCTGCTGCTGATGATGATGATGACTATTATTATTATTATTATTATGATTATGACTATTATTATTATTGATGATGATGACAACTATTATTATTATTATTATTATTATTATTATTAGGGGTGTTTACACAAGAACGGAAACACCGCGGAATATATCCAGGACCAAGGCGAGCCTTCAAGTCCGTTGACATCGTCGGTGGCCCGACCTGGAGAGTGATGGGCTCCACCAGGACTATTCGCCCATTATATGCTACGCAAATTTTCGACTGTAGACCCAGACACTGGCACGCGACCAAGGCATGTGGAAGGGGCTGGTCAGATACTCATCTGCGCAGTGACCCTATGACCAAACCTGGTCATTGAATTGATGACGATGCTGCTGCTGATGATGATGAGTTTCAGTTACAGGGAAAAAAATGAAACAGTTGTTTTTACTTTATTTTCTCTCTAACAACCAAAGCGCCTTGGCGAAACTATTGAAAGTGAATATTTAATTACAAAGAAACAAGAGTGTCTTTGATAAATAAATGATAAACAGCCTTAAATGCGGTCTTCTTTAAAAAAATCTATTAGTTCGACTATTTCTGTTTCAGCAACCTCTTATTAATCAGCTAGCACCGTCAAACATTGCATTAAATTTGATCATAATCAAATAATTCAAAGTTAAAAGAGATATTCTTATTAGATATATTTGAGTAAATATTATTTCTGTTTGAAAATGATATTAAAACGTCTTTTCGGTAATGAACTAAACTGTTTATTGATAGCTATCAGCGAGAATAGCTGCTGGCGTAAATGTAGCATTTTTCTTTTACAAAAAAAAAAAAAAAAGACAAAAAATAAGCGAAATCGAATGGAACCATAATTAAGACAACAATTTTATGCTTTCTTTTTAGAAGATGGCGGTGCCAATGAATGAATATTATTCAGGATCTGGGGTCCAGAATTGCTGTCTATTACCTTTTCGATAAGAATCATATCAGAATGAAGAGGAAGAGAAAAATTTATAAAACCAACGAAGATTAATGAAACAAGTTTCATCATATACTTTTGGCGAGAACATATTTTATAAAGACTACGAGCATGGAGAGTCGACGTCAAACTGCGTCAGCTACGGAAAGAAGACCCAACTAACTCAAATACGAAAAGAAGACATCCAACTGACTTATATACGGAAAGAAGACAAGCAACTGACATATACAGAGAGAAGACACCCAAATGACTCACATACGGAAAGAAGACAAGCAACTGACATATATGGAGAGAAGACACCCAAATGACTCATATATGGAAAGAGGACAAGCAACTGACTCATATGCGGAAATGACTCATATACGGAAATATTTCACATATACGGAAAGACTCGCATCTGACTCAAAGATCTAAAGAAGATACACAACTGACTCATATAAGAGAAGATGACACCCAACGGACTCAGATATCGAAAGAAGTCACACAGCTGACTCATATACGGAAAGAATGCACACTATTGACTTATATACGGAAAGAAGAAAAACAACTGACTCAGAGACGTATAGAAGACATCCAACAGACTTATATACGGAAAGATGACACCTAAATGTCTGGGGTATGAAAAATAGACACGCCAATTTTTGCCAAAGAGCAAGCACCCAACTCCCATTAGGAAATAATAATCCCAATTGTCTCTGCTGCGGAAAACAGGCATCCAAAGGACTGAAAACCGACACAAAGCAGTCTCAGCTATGGAAAATATACACTCAACGGTCTCTGGTACAGAAAGCAAGCATCTGTCTCCGGAAAACACTCGCCCTAATGTCTCAGTCACGGCAGAGTGAAAACCCACATCTCACCTAAGGAAAAAAGTTGACCACGAGTCTCAGCTACGAAAACAGGTGCCAAACTGTGCCAGCTACGGAAAACAACACGCAAATATCTAATGGACACATACAAATTGTCAGCGACAGAGAACAAGCACCCAACCTAAATAAGGAAAGAATAAATCCAGCCGTCCCAGATAAGGAAAACAGGTACACAACTGTCCCAGATACGGAAAACTGGTACTCATTTGTCTCAGCTAAGGAAAACCGTCACCTAAATGTCTCAGCTATGGGAAATAGACACCCGACTATCTCAGCTAATGAGAACAGACATTCACCTTTCTTAGCTACGGAAAACAAACCCCCAACCGACTCAGTTACAGAAAGTAGGCACCCAACTGTCTCAGCTGCGGAATACACCCCCCACGAGTCTCAGCTATGGCATGCATAAACCCAACTCACTCAGTTACGGAAAACAGTCACTTAACTATCTCAACTACGGAAAACAGGCACCAACCAGTCTCAACTACATAAAACAAGTCTGTATCAGATACGGAAAACTGTCATCCAACTATCTCAGCTGCTAAAAAAATTCACATTGACTGATAGAAAGTTGACTATATATAAACGCTCAGGCACTCACCTATATCAACTACGGAAAACAGTCACCCAATTATCTCAGCTGTGGAAGACAGGCACCCAACTGTCTCAGCTACGGAAGATAGACACCCAATTGTCTCAGCTACAGAAGACAAGCACCCAACTGTCTAAGCTACGGAAGACAGGCACCCAGATGTCTCAGCTACGGAAGACAGGCACCCAAATGTCTCAGCTACGAATACAGGATTCCAATTGTTTCAGCTACGGAAGACAGGCACCCAAATGTCTCAGCTACGGAAGACAGGCACCCAACTGTTTCAGCATCGGAAGACAGGCACCCAACTGTTTCAGCATCGGAAGACAGGCACCCAACTGTTTCAGCATCGGAAGATAGGCACCCAGATGTCTCAGCTACGGAAGACAGGAATCCGAATGTCTCAGCTGCGAATACAGGATTCCAATTGTTTCAGCTACTCAAGACAGGCACCCAAATGTCTCAGCTACGGAAGACAGGCACCCAAATGTTTCAGCATCGGAAGACAGGCACCCAACTGTTTCAGCATCGGAAGACAGGCACCCAGATGACCCAGATGTCTCAGCTACGGAAGACAGGCACCCAAATGTCTCAGCTATGGAAGACAGGCACCCGACTGTCTCAGCTATGGAAGACAGGCACCCAACTGTCTCAGCTACGGAAGACAGGCACCCAAATGTCTCAGCTATGGAAGACAGGCACCCGACTGTCTCAGCTATGGAAGACAGGCACCCAACTGTCTCAGCTACGGAAGACAGGCACCCAAATGTCTCAGCTACGAATACAGGCCTCCAATTGTTTCAGCTACGGAAGACAGGCACCCAAATGTCTCAGCTATGGAAGACAGGCAACCAAATGTCTCAGCTACGGAAGACAGGCACCTAAATATCTCAGCTACGGAAGACAGGCACCCAACTGTCTCAGCTATGGAAGACAGGCACCCAAATGACTCAGCTATGGAAGATAGGCAGCCAAATGTCTCATCTACGGAAGACTGGCACCTAAATGTCTCAGATATGGAAGACAGGCACCCAAATGTCTCAGCTACGGAAGACAGGCACCCAACTGTCTCAGCTATGGAAGATAGGCACCCAAATGTCTCAGCTACAGAAGACAGGCACCCAACTGTCTCAGCTACGGAAGACAGGCACCCAACTGTCTCAGCTATCGAAGACAGGCACCCAAATGTCTCAGCTACGGAAGATAGGCACCTAAATGTCTCAGCTACGGAAGACAGGCACCCAAATGTCTCAGCTACGGAAGACAGGCACCTAATTGTCTCAGCTATGGAAAACAGGCACCCAACTGTCTCAGCTATGGAAGATAGGCACCCAAATGTCTCAGCTACGGAAGACAGGTACTTAAATGTCTCAGTATGGATGACAGGCACCTAAATGTCTCAGCTATGGAAGACAGGCACCCAACTGTCTCAGCTATTGAAGATAGGCACCCAAATGTCTCAGCTACAGAAGACAGGCACCCAAATGTCTCAGCTACGGACAACTGGCACCAAACACTCCCCGGTACAGGCACCTTCCCAATTGTTTATCACACAAACATTTAGTTCAACTGCACTATATTTATTTTATTCTTTTTATGTAGTTACATTCATGAGCTAAATCATTACAACAACCTACGTAAGAATATGTTGATCCTATATATCCCTGCTAAACAGTTCTAACCTGATTAGGCATTGACTGTACAAGACCCCTATTTCCACTGAGATTTGGTCTCAGGATGTTAACTACTAGTAGTTACATGGTGTAGATTTTGTTCGTCAAACTCTTCTCATGATTGCGAAAGGGGATTTAGATTTGGGGAGTTTTTGTGGCCAGATCCATGGTCTTGACACCATTGTCGTACAAAACGTATTGACCTGCTTATATGACGTTGATAATCGTATTCACAGTTGTTACCGGACAAAAGCTGTTATTCTTGCTATATGTTGTTGTTCATAATGTTTGGGCTCATGTCTGTCTGTCTATCTATCTATCTATCTATCTATCTGCATTTGTTTATACTTATAAATCAATACGCACACAAACGTAGTAAGATAGAAATAAGCCACACGACAAAACGTACAGTATAAAATGCACGCATGCATACGTAAAAACACACACACACACATACATATATATATATATATATATATATATATATATATATATATGCATACATATATACATGTGTGTGTGCGTGTGTTTGTGTGTGTGCTCATACATACGTCCACATTTGAAAAGTTGATAGAAGATAAAATGCGTTAGGGCTTCCTGAAAGAAGAAGCAAATATATGTACATAAAAAAAATAAAATAAAAATAAAAACACTATAGAAAATGACATTCATTATTTTCTGATGGAGTCATTTCGAGATACGTGTGAAATGGCCGGCGATCCACAAGAAACAATTGACAGATGAAAAGGCTAAACAATCTGTTCAAATTCCCAGAACCTTCAGGTATAACTACCGCACCGCACGACACCACACACACACACACACACACACACACACACACACACACACATATATATATATATATATACGAAAAATATTAGGAAACATGAATGAACGCTAATGCACATTTCTATGCACTTATAGTGATTCTGTGGGTGACGTATTCTGTATGGCTTCTGGATTAAACATTCGTTCGTATCTATCTATCTATCTATCTATCTATCTATCTATCTATCTATCTGTCTGTCTGTTTGTTTCTATCTATCTATCTATCTATCTATCTATCTATCTGTTTGTTTCTATCTATCTATCTATCTATCTATCTATCTATCTATCTATCTATCTGTTTGTTTCTATCTATCTATCTATCTGTCTGTTTGTTTCTATCTATCTATCTATCTGTTTGTTTCTATCTATCTATCTATCTATCTATCTATCTATCTGTCTGTTTGTTTCTATCTATCTATCTATCTATCTGTTTGTTTCTATCTATCTATCTATCTATCTATCTATCTGTTTGTTTCTATCTATCTATCTATCTATCTATCTATCTATCTATCTATCTATCTGCCTGTTTGTTTCTATCTATCTATCTATCTATCACTCGATATATTTGTCTATATCTAAACATTTTCATGTCTATCTGCTAATAGGTCAGTTTATGAGTAGTGAGTTCAATCATCAATGAGTGCTCCATAATTTCAGCCTTGCGCCACATCTGAACTATGCCCAGTAAATCCTATCTCTCTAAGCCTGTTCCTAACTATCGCATAGATATTTGTCTTTTACATGAATTGAGCGCAGTCTGTGTTCATCTATCTATCTATCTATCTATCTATCTATCTATCTGTGTGTGTGTGTGTAATAAATAGCTCAGTCTCTTAATATATCATCAGATACTTAAATGATAGTCGCGAAGTAAAAAGAAAGAGATAATATAAAAAAGAAAATAAATTCGAAGCCTCTTGTAAAATATTAGCTCGACAAGGGCATCAAGTACTTCCAATGAACTTAGTAATTCGACTGCCGAAAAGAATTCGGCAAAATAGAATTGCGGCCACAGGGTAAATGGGATGACGAAATTTCAGATGCTAATGACACTCGATACTAGAGTTTACTTTTATTTTCTCATCTCCAACGAAATCACAATTCTGTCATCATTATGAGAGCGAATCTTCTGAAAAAAAAATCCAGTTTCCTTTTATGTAACTTCGAACTTAATCCATAACGTAGAAACAAAGAGATTTACGTTCAAAGTTCAGACGGCAACGAACATTCCTAAAATTTAGAGACCTAAAAAGGCAGAAAACATGTCGCCTATGTGTGATAAGCGAAGACAACCTCACCTCCCAATATGTTAGCGATAGTTAGCAATAGCTGTTACACATACATTGTAACACAATTTTTTTGTAACAGCATCGTAACACAAATTTTGCTTTGCTTGTTAGAAGAGAAACATTTATCTAAAGGAAAAAAAAAAAGGAAAAACTATCAAAGATTAAATATACAAGAATTTCACTATTAAAGGTAAAATAAATTCAAAAATGAAAAAAAGTTCTTCTATATGCCGTATACCTTTAGGGCCTTGGCGGTCATGGCTCTCCACAATTTTCTGTCCTCTGTAGCTCTTAATACATTTTGTATTCTACCTACACGTTGAACTCGGCCTTGTACCACATCTACCCTAGTGTGTGTGTGTGTGTGGGGGGGGGCTAGTAAATAACCGTCTAGCCGAAATCTTTTTCGGCTATACAGTCGAATTCTCGGGCAGAGAGGAACCCGGACGAGACTCCGCCGAAAAGAGGTTGACTGACCCAATACCCGTTTATACGGGTTCGAAAGGGCATATCCCCTA
The DNA here is from genome assembly GCA_903632075.3 of Acanthosepion pharaonis. Lineage (NCBI taxonomy): Eukaryota > Metazoa > Mollusca > Cephalopoda > Sepiida > Sepiidae > Acanthosepion > Acanthosepion pharaonis. Next base: position 190,518 of record CAHIKZ030001953.1, on the reverse strand, counting down.
ATCCTTGTTCCTGCCATCCCTTAACTCAAGCTCGCTAGGGACGTTAGGCGCTGTTTTCCTATGTTCCTTTTGTCTTCAATCTGTCTAGTGAGTATCATATTTTCTAATTCCTCTTTCCTCATTATGTCCCCTAGAGATTTCAACTGTGTCTTTCTGATGTGAAATATAAGTGTCCTTTTTGTTTCCTTTTTCTCTAAAACGTCGTTGTTCCGTCCATGAAATTCTCAACCTCCTTTTTTTTCACATTTCTGTTGCTTAAAGTCTTTTCTTTATCTGTGCGGAAATTGTCCCGCATTTACTGTCACATAGTAGGATCGATAACACTAACTTTTTGGCTCGCTACAAAAGAAACATATAGCCAAAACGCCATAATTTTACAATGAAAAAATTGCCAAAGATGAAATAAACGTATTTCACTATTAAATGTAAAAAAAAAATTTCAAAGATTAAGAAAAGGTTAAAATAGTTCAAAATGATTTTGAATACCTTACAACTTTTTTTTACAGATATCCAGAGTCTTATAAAAGATATAAGATAACTGAAAGAAATTAAACTTTATTGATGACAGTTACTTACATAAGCAGCTCCATTATAAGCTCCAATTTTATGATGAACGTGAAACAGCTGTTTTTGTCACTGATAAAATCACAATGTATATTTGTCTTAACATATTGCACATTACGACTAGGTTCTGTATTTATATAGTTCTGATTTTAAGGATTTTCATTAAACTAGTTTGAACTTTGAAAATACATATCTTTTACCACGTTAGAAATAGCTCGGTATTTTCGCCTGTAAAAGCACACCATTTTTTCCTCTATTTTCTTGTGTTACAAAAAAAAAAACTTTTTTAATTGTTGTGTTCTTGGTACATCGAGGATCATCTTGTTGCTTTGGTTTTTAGGTGAGAGCTAAAACGATATTATTTACACTATTGCTCACCCAATGAAATACCCAAGAGCTACTCAAGGTAGAGTTTTGTTTTATGGACATAGGAATTGAGGATTATATGGATATAAAAACACAGAGATACCACACATTGCAATAGGTCATAGTCAATTAAAATATTCCAGCTTGTTGATATGAACAACTAAAACTCTATGACAAATAGTTTTATTTTTTTTTTCTCTTTAATTGGATGACGACTTGTTTTTATAACCATAAACGGGATCGGATCTGTCTACCTCCCCGAACAGGACTCTACCCTTCGGTATATCCTCGTCCGGGCTCCTTTCTGCCCGAAAGTAGAGAGTTCGACACTACAGCTGAAAAAGATTTCAGCTAGTGTATCTAGCAACTGCCCCACGCAGTCACATGTGACACAAGGCCGAATTTAATGTGGGGTTCCCGAGCCCGTAGGCTCGGCCATAAAATCCCCGTAGATCCCGCATAAACGGGATCGGGTCTGTCTACCTTCGGCATAGCCTCATTCGGGTTCCTCTGTGCTCGAAGGCAGAGTGTTCGACCAGCACGCCTGAAAGAAACAATGCAGTTATTAACTGGAAAGAAACAATGCAGTTATTAATAAGAAGAACTGAAATTAATGCATGCAAGATTTCAGAGATCTAACATCACTCATTTATAGTCAGACTATGAAATATTCAGTCCACCCACTTACCTGAAAGAAACAATGCAGTTATTAATAAGAGTTGAAATTAATGCATGCAAGATTTCAGAGATCTGGTATCACTCGTTTAAAGTCAGACTATGAAATATTCAGTCCACCCGCATACCTGAAAGAAACAATGGCTATAATTAATAAGAGTTGAAATTAATGCATGCAAAATTTCAGAGATCTAGCATCACACGTTCATAGTCAGCCTATGAAAATTTCAGCCCACCCTCCTATATGAGGAAGTGTGGAAATGCGTAAAGAATGAAAAGGTGTGATATCAAAAGCGGAAGGTCTTGACCAATGATACATGACCGTCTCGGCAGTTTCTACCCGAAATATAAACTGCCTGCGGTGATCGTATGAATTTTGACCAAGTTTGAACTGAAAGATTTAATGAACAGTCGTGCAACTCTCCTGAGATTTGAAGCCTCACACTTTTAGTCATTTAATTAATATCGTGAATTATAAAATGTTGCAAAGATACGCGAATCGCTTACAGCAGTATTGAAACCCAGTGGTATTTATATAAACACATACACACAGACACACACACGCACACCTATCCTTATGAGTCTATCTCTATATTTTTCTTTTTTGCTCCCATATATATATATATATATATATATATATATATATATATATATTTAAGAAATGGACAAAGCCCGAAAATTTATTTATTAAAGACATTTTTATGTTTAACGTTCTTTTTTTTATAGATACAAGTATTTAAGTAAATGCTCTGTTTATAATAAATAGTATTAAATAATAATAATAATAATTATATATATATATATGTGTGTGTGCGTGTGTGTGTATGAATGTATTAATCATTTCAATTCAAGCAAGTCAATAAAGCCACTACGACGCAAGAGGTTACTGGGTGTTAGAGAATATGAGAAAAATTACTATTAAGGAGAGAAAAATCATATGAATTAAGAAGTCAGAAGATAACAATTAACATTGTATTTAAATTTTTGAAGACCAAAATTGGCTGGGTAGCAAGAAGCAAGAAGAGAGTTCCACAAACGAGAAGTGCGACAGAAGAAATTTTTAGCATAGAAATTACTGTTACATCTTGCCATTTCAACTGTAAAACGATGTGACCTTGTCGCCAATCTAGTAAAGCGCTTAAATTCATAAAGTCTAGGTACCATAGGAGAAAATTCATCAGAACAATTCCTATGAAAATATTTATAGAAAAGGCAGAAGGAAGCTACATCATAGCGGCGGGAAAGGAATGCCAGATCAGGACCAATAACATTGCAGATTCTTCTTTAGATTTTATCAAGAATCTATAAATATATAGCAGGAGCACTAGACCAGATGTGGCAGCAATATTCAAAGCAAGGATGAATGGTAGACTTGTAAATACGTAAGATAGATTCTGGTTAGAAAAATCGTTTAACACGACACAGAGAACCAACTTTCTTAGCTACAGACTTAACAATTGATTCAATATACTTTTCCTACTTCATGTCAGCTGAAGACGTTAGTCTGAGAAGGATCAAAGAGTCACTCTCTTGGCAGTTAGCATTAGCCATGTTGATGGAAGTTAAAAAAAGGTTCTCTCAAATGATTAAAAGAAAACAATTTCGTTTTTGAGGCGTTAAAATTAACAATCTACTCCTTGCCACATTTAACAACAGAGTGTAGATCATTTTTAAGGTCAGCTGCCAATTTGACTTTATCTAACCGATCAGACGTATTATTAAGACAGGAGTAAATAGTTGTGTCACCAGAATAGATACAGAATTAAAAATTGATGACACCAGGAAGGTTATTGATGAAAATTAGGAGAAAAGTAGGTCCAAGGTTAGAGCTCTGGAGAACATCTGCATTTATGAAAAAAGATCTAGAAGAGTGTCCATTCAAGATAACTTTCATTCTGCGATTTGATAAGAAAGACTGAATCAGTTCAGGAATTCGCCCAGAATTACCATAGCCTTTTAACAAGACCAGTATGCCTCCAAACTCTGTCAAATTCCTTCTAGATATCCACCGCAACAGCAAAGCTTGATAGACTCTTTTAGCAATAATCGTTAATACATCAGAAATTGGCATAGAGAAGTGAAAGACGTATTCTTTTTCTGAAAGAAGACCCTGCCATGTGAGATGCTTAACCAATTCAGAGTTAATTAGAGGCTCTAGTACTTTGCTAAAAAAAGGTAGAAGGCTAATAGGCCGATAGTTAGAAGAATCAAAAGGTTCGACTGATTTCTTAAAGACTTGGACTACAGAAGAGTATTTCCAAAAAGGATGAAAGCGAGAAGCAGTAAAGCATTTATTATGGAGTTTAGATAGAACAAGAACCAACTCAGGGGCACATTTCTTAAGGACTCTTGCAGGGATGTTACCTTCAAGATCGCATATTTTGTGAGGGTCCAGTTTAGAAATGATAGCAGAAACCATGGACGAAGTTACTACTACTACTACTGTACTGATGCGGCATTCACCCTGGGCGGATTAAGCCGGCTTCTTCCTGTTATGAGAAGAAGATTCTTGGGATAAATTACAGAAGTAGGGTACCCAGGCCTACTCGGATAACGTTCTTGCTTGCCGCGGGGTTCCCACAGACGCAGAGACAGGAACGACCAGAAGCCGCCGGTTACCGATGCAGACGCTCCTTGGATTTTCACCAGAGCCCTTGTTAGCCGGCGTGTGTGTGGACGAAGTTATATGCATACCATTCAATAGAGATTCAGTTCTAAGAAGAAAGTCAGGTAAAATTTCTCCAGGTGAGTCAAGAGTAGAATTTAAAGAGAATTTACGAGCAAAACATTCAGCAGAGGATGTTAACACCTCAAATTAAGAGAGGAGAAATAGAAGACTTAAATAGGAGTAAGTCTTCCATCTCTGTTTAAATAACACATTTACTCATGAGACATTATTACAGAGACGCCAGTAGTCACGTGAGCCGAAACTGTTGGAAACTATACGGTGCATCATTTTATTAGGAAACAAAAACTTGGCCTCTTTAAAGACGCGTTTAATATTATTTCGAGCAGTTACAAATAGGCGTCTGTTGTGATAGGAATTATTACGTTGGTACACGAAAAAAAAAGGGATTCCTATAAGGAATATTGGATGAACAAGGCGTCCAATGAATTTCAGCTGTCTTTTTCTGAATTCGAGTCTAAATGTTCTTTTTGTTGGCATTTTGTTTAAGACTCCCTTCATGGGATTGTCAGAAACACATTTCTGCTACCACTCATTAGGTTTTCAAATTTCGTAGACAAACCATCCAGCGATAGCTCCGTCGACTCGTCAGGAGATATCAGCAATTAACTGATGTCTCCTGGCGAGTGGACGGAGCAATTGCTGGAGGATCCGCCCACGAAGCCTTAGAGCCGATATACTAAAAATAATATCAATTAGCCGAGTGAAAAATTTTAGATATGTATTAATCATATGTATATACAAAATACATACATACAAACATATATATATATATATATATATATATATATATATATATATATATAAATTCTTTTATATAGTATAATTCTTCAGCAATTTTCAAGGGTGTTTTGAATTTTTGAGGATGATTTTAGTATATTTGTGCTATTTTCTATAACGTGAATTGGAGTAATTGTTACTTCTTTGTAATATTTATAAAAGAAAGATAGTTACATAAAAATAGAATATATATGCTTGTACGTGTATTTGTATATATATATATATATATATATATATTAATGCATGTTTCATTAAATAATATAGACAAGTTTTGTCTGTTTATTTTAATCAAATTCTTTTCATATCGTCTGATAAGCTTAATAACATTATCATTGAAAAGTGAAAGAAAATCACCATATTGATACATGTTTTTTAATCCTATGTAAGCGTTCGTTGTACCAGTGTGGGATAATCAGGAACAAATGTGGTGGGGAGATAAAGAAAAAGCAAAAGAATACAGATGATTTCGGCTAGATTGAGGAAAAAATTCTTCAAGAAATATTCTTTCTAAAGATTTTGAAACTAACTGCGTCTCTCGTGGGGACGTGGCAATGTCATTAAAACCCGATGACTTGTGGCTTCGTGCTAGCACAGCTATCGACGGCCCACAAGAGTTCTGTTCTACCCAATTTCACTCGCAAAGCTTGTGTCAATCCGTGGTATGGTTTTCAAGCACTTATCAAAGGTACCGCACGCTGGGATCGACCTCGATCCAGTCCGATATCGTCAGTAAATGACTATATATATATATATATATATATATATATATATATATATATATATATATATATATATATATATATATATATATATTATATATATGTTTAGTTGCTATCTCTATCCCGGCTGAATTGGCGTCAGTCGAAGAATCTACCCTCAAGCAGTTGACGCAGGGTAGGGAGAAATGTGAATTTATGCGTATTTATTTTTAGATAAACGCGCCAATGACTGAGAGAACTCGATTCATTTTATCGAAGTATTGCATTAGTAGCAGTAGTAGTCACTGTTTACAAACTCACACTTTCTCTCCCGAGCGATCAACCGAAATAAATTTTACAGGAGCATATATATTGTCTATATATATTAGTAAAATTATTAAAGAACTGTAAAAAAATTGTGTGACGGTTTTCGACATTTTCTATTAATTTTCCTAACACACACGCACACACACGCGCACACACACGCACACATCCACACATATATATATATATATATTTGTCTTACCAACAAAAACTTGTGACTGCGACAGAAATCGAACCTGCATCCCTTTTATCCACCAGGGAAACGACTTTTCTCAATTTAGACCGGTTGTTATTAATTTGTCTCTTTAATAAAATAAAATAAAATTCATGTGTATCCAATAAAAATAACATTTATATTAATAAGAAATAAGGTCGGATGAACAATCCTTTGAAATATATATATATATATATATATATATATATATATATATATATGATTCATAATGTAATATCCAATATATATTGACAAAACAGGATGTACAAAGCGATTGAAAAATAGAAAATGATGATGGTTTCTGAAATTTCTAGCAATAAGTCATTAAGGTGCCTCATAATATATCAATTTCGGAAATCTTTTGGCTAGAACAGGTGGTGTGAAGAAGAAGAAAAAAGGGGAAGAGGAGAAGAAGAAGGAAAAGAAAAAGGAGAGAAAGTAAAAGAAGAAGGAGAGACTGAAGAGGGAGGCGTAAGTGGAACAAAGATGGAAGACGAGGAACAAAGAAGGATATAGAAGAAGAAGAAGAAGAAGAAGAAGAAGAAAAGAAAAAGAAGCTGAAGAGGAGAAGGAGGAGGAGGAGGAGGAGGAGAACGAACAATGCATAAGAAGACGGAAGACGAGGAACAAAGAATATACAAGTAATAGTAGCAGTAACAGTTAGTTCAGAAAACGAAAAAGAAAGAATAAGATTACATATAAAGAAAAGGAACAATTAATGTTAGAAGAAGAAGAAGAAGAAGAAGAAGAAGAAGAAGAAGAAGAAGAAGAAATAATAATAATAATAATAATATTGGAAGACAAAAAAAGGAAAATTTATAAACAAATCGGTTTAAAGAAGACAGAAATGAACGCGAAAAATCCAAACGCTCAAAAGATGGACAGGGAAATCAAATAAAAAAAGAACTGATGATATTAAAGATGTTCTCTTTTATCATTATGTCATACACTTCCAAATACAAACCAGATGTCAGGGGATCATCTCTGAAGATTAAGTAGAAACAGGTTTTTCTCAAAACTAAGGTATCATTTTGGACTTCATCAGTGCCATTATATGGACAGTTCCCACTTTTCATCATTACTTTATGTATTTATCGATCCTCAATAGATGCCTTGTGTTTATCACTGGATATTGAGTAATATCAGTTCTAATCTCACGCAGACCTTACAGCTTGCATTGTATGGACAATCCCAACCTTTGTTATTTTATGAATCTGAGGCTTTACTTTAGATGCCAAGTGATTTTGATTGGTCATTGAGTGACCTCAGTTCTCTAATGCCCAGTAAATATTTTAGTATCTGTAATGGTCTGAAGCCTTATTATTTCTTTCATAAATGTGCGTGTTCATTCTACATCGTCTTGTTGTTATCGCAGGTATCATAGTGATATGTCTCCTTAAACATCCAGCACTCTCCTTGATATTCCTGCAACCCCATTTCTTTCGTCAAATATCCAGTTCTTCGACTTTGGTCTTCTATTTTGTTTTCGTTTAGATCTCACCTTCAATTTAAAATCTTATGTCTACCATCTGACAGGTTTCCTTTTTGTTGTCCATAGTTTCCACATCCGGGCTTCTTGCTGGTTAAGATGGCCGGTTTCTATTATATTATATTATAGTCTGAGCAAAAAAAGGAGTCAACGTCTAACCCAAAGGGGAACGTAAGATCAGTATTATCCTAAACGAAATACATCGCTGTGTATTGATACCAT